>OY757926.1:86761433-87096433 GCA_963585895.1 Sepioteuthis lessoniana | reverse complement strand
TATCATCATGGATCACTTTCACAATGGGAACCGAACGGGTTCACATATCGTCTTGTGAAACTAGAAAAAATAATTTCGATGCAAAACGTTAAAAAACCTTATGCATTATAAAACATCTTTGTGAATAAAGAGGAAATGAAAGTTTTATTCCGTTTAAATCGACATAACATTTTAAAAATAAAATGTACGCAATGTCCTTTTTTTTGTTATCAATTTGCATAACGTGTTTAACATATGTAAATATAAACAAATGCATTTTATAAGTAAAATAATGTAGGAAAGTTTTTGTTTTTCATTCATTCATTCATTGCTGTTGTTCACGAGACTTCGATTTGACGAGATTTTCATTGCCCCACCCAACCTCACATTATCGCTTCCTTCTCCTGGGTAATTTTCCACGCACCTTAACTTTTCCGCTCCCCATACAAACGAAAAGGTGTCATCTCTCTCATTCTCACAGAACTCATAACTCTAGTTAAATATCTTATTTCTCATTCCTAGGGGAAGAAAAAAAGACTAATACCCTTTTTTCTCTTGAAAAAAAAGAAAAAAAAAAAAAAAAGGAAAAGAAAAAGAAACAATTAAAAATAAAAGACTGAAATCTCTTAAAATGAACAAGACAGTGATTACAGTGCCTTTTCTTAGTGGTCTATGATCAGGTATTTAGGTCATTTAAGAAGAAAAAGTGATGGACGATTTCAAGGAAGAAAACATGGGAATTTTCAGTCTAATCTGACGGAAAGAATTTTAAAACAGGGAAGACCACAGAATTAAAAAAAAAAAAGACATTCATCCTAGTAATTTAGTAAAATTATACAAAAAGAAGCATGGAATTAAAAAAAAAAAAAAGAATCAAAAAAGGAAAAAAAAAAAAAAAAAAAAAAAAGTAAGAAAATCTCGGTTTTCTCGGAATAGTAAACGTTGAATTTTCAAATTTTTTAGTCAGTGCGTGGTTGTGTAGAACACTTGAGAACATTTTAGATAACTGCCAATTAATATTTCGTGTGATTAAAATCAATTAATTAAAAAAGATGGGTTAATTAGGCCAAACAAAGTTTATTATTATTGAGTACATTATTAAGATAGGAAATAAATGAAAGAGAAATTCTGAACTCTCGAAAAATTCGCGTAGGTCACAGTGTGCCGTTTTTGATGGTTAATTTTACTACTACTACTACTACTACTACTACTACTACTACTACTACCAGCATTTTTTTGGTGTCACTTTTTTTTGGCTTAAGTCATTATGAGGACAATATAAAAATGTTTTTGTTTTTATATAAATTTATATACATTCGGCTATTTTGAATCGAAATTAGTCTTATATTAGTCTATCCCCATATAAAAACAAAATTTTAATATAAGTGACTACGACTGTACGATACTATAAGAATTCTATGATGTATACAAAATCCAAACAAAGCCTATTTTGATGACAAATTTAGATTTAATTTATAAATAAATTCAAATTTATATAAACGTTAATAAGTAAAAATAGATAATTATATTCAAAATAGATTAATAGAAATAAGTTTGAATATTTCAATTAAAAAACAAAACAAAACAAAAAAAAAAAACGAACCAAAAGGTAACAGACAAAAGAAATAGGTAAGGTCGTCATGTCGACAAAAACCAATAAATAAAAATAGATTTAAATATTTAAATTAAAAAACAAAACACATCGACTATTCTTGTATTTTTTAATAATAAAAAGACATACAAGAAATGAAAAAAAAAAGGAAGGGTCATCATGTCTTTAAAAAACTCCAAAAACAAACAACAAAAAACAACAACAACAAAAACAAATGAAAAAACACTTCACTTACCTGATCACTCCATCCAACCCCATATCTCCATTCTGTGACGTAATGTTCAACATTTTTAGTTAAGAAATTGTAAGGAACTGACTGCCCTACTGAGTTGAGACTCCGGGAAAGGATCTCTTCAAGGGGTAGGCAGTCGAGTCCCCGTTCTTTGGCTGGCACCTCTTTATTGTTCACCCTCACCAAACAGTCCCCAGCCACCTCTTTAAGAAAAGATCTCCTGACGAACGATTCACTGGCCGAAATGTCTGATTTCGGCCCCGATACGTGGACAATCTCGCCATCCCCGACGTAGAGTCCCCAATGAGTGTAGATGGTGCGATCGATCTCAATAAGATCTCCAAGTTCAACGTGTAGGTCTGCAGGTCGGCAAAAACTGCGAAGACCTGTCAGTCGTCCACTGGGACTGCTGGGAGAAGAAGAAAGGGAAGGGACACGGTTAATTTTGGCCTCTTCCTTCATTTTGAAAGTGCAAGGTAGTTTTTTTTTCCTCTTAACTGAAGGTAAAAAATTCCTTGAGGAGTAAATAAATCTCGCAGGTTTTCCTTTTCTTATCCGGATAAAAATTACTAATAGTAATTTAGTTAAACAATATTCCTGTGGTAGTAGGTATATTAGTCCTTGTTTATATCCAGTTTTGGAATAAGCTTGGAAAATAATAAAATTAAATAAATCCTTCTTCTTTTTTGGTTGTTATTAGAAGGGGTTATACAGTTGTGTAATTAAAGTATTGAAAAAAAAAATCAGTTTTTTTTCCTCCAAAATGAAGAGAACAATGAAAGAAAAAAAGGATGTATACTGTGTGTAAATATGATCAAGCTGTATTTTTTTATGTTACAATATCAGAATTGGTATCAACAACGGTTGACTGAAAAAAAAGGCAAGCTCGTATTGTTGTTTGAAGATGCCGTCGTCCAAAACCTGTCGTACTTTTTAATGATGTTGACGTTGTTGATGAAAATGTGGTGTCATGTGAAGTCTCCCAGTCATTTATTAGCGGCATTGGGTAGATTTCGTTAACTAAATGCAAAGGACGGCCTGGACGCGAAGCGTTCAGCACAGCTTCAAGTCAGCAACTGATATAAGTCGGGTCAGTGCGTCAATACGTCATGTGAAGGACGAGTCGATTTTTTTCAGGGAGAAGGGGGTGAGCAGGTTCATCAGCTTTTCTCTGAAAGTGCTTGCTTTCAATTTCTCTTCAACGTTGGCACACACGCACCTTCGCCTATCTCTTTGTGTCTGTGTGTCTGTAGAAGCAGCGTAGGTATGTTTTGATATCTGCACCAATGCAGTGCGGATTTGAATTATGTTTATAAACAATACTTCCAAGAATCGTGTTCGGTTTCTGCTTAATGGCGTAACAACCTTCGTGAGACATTTAATGCTAAAGCGATCATTTTCGAAGACCAGTAGTGAAACTATTTAAATCATATAAAGAAAGATAAAAGGGAATCGTACCTTTCTTCGGCGTATTTGTCCAAAAGCGGATGTAATTCCGCGACTGGAATTTGAACGCGCTTACTACGATTCCGCAATCCATTACTTAAACCATTACCACACAGCGACTCTTTTTTGTTGTTGTTGTGTTAGTTTGTTATGCGCAATTCTCTCTATCTCTCTTTCACAACACACACACACACACACACACACACACACACACACACACACACACACACACACACACATATATATATATATATATACATATATATACTTCACTTTACACACATTTTAATTTAATCACATCTATCTGTATTTCGTATGTTCACATTGGCTTTAAGCCATACGTATTGGCCACTAAGTTATCAAACTCACATGATAATTTGACTGGCTGGCTAACCACATTCCAACAGTGAAGTACACAGTTGTTACATCTATCTATCTATCTATCTATCTATCTATCTATCATTTTGTTCATATCTATCTATCTATCTATCTATCTATCTATCTATCTATCTATCTATCTCAGTCTATTCATATCTATCTATCTATCTATCTATCTATCTATCTATCTATCTCAGTCTATTCATATCTATCTATCTATCTATCTATCTATCTATCTATCTATCTATCTATCTATCTATCTCAGTCTATTCATATCTATCTATCTATCTATCTATCTATCTATCTATCTATCTATCTATCTCAGTCTATTCATATCTATCTATCTATCTATCTATCTATCTATCTATCTCAGTCTATTCATATCTATCTATCTATCTATCTATCTATCTATCTATCTATCTATCTATCTCAGTCTATTCATATCTATCTATCTATCTATCTATCTATCTATCTATCTATCTATCTCAGTCTATTCATATCTATCTATCTATCTATCTATCTATCTATCTATCTATCTATCTATCTATCTGTGTGTGTATGTGCATTGTATATATTTCTTTATATCTAAGGCAGTTTCTTTCTTCATATCTATTTATCTACATCAGTCTCTTCATATCTATCTATCTATCTTGTGTATGTATAAGTTTCATTGTAAGTGACGCGGTATCGGTGTGTTTTTAAATACGCATCGATGAAATTCGCATGACGGAGAATACAGATTTGGAGTATGTTTATAAGTAATTCTTTTAAGCCTGTTTTCATTTGATCTATCTATCTATCTATCTATCTATCTATCTATCTATCTATCTATCTATCTATCTATCTATCTATCCCAGTCTGTTTCTATCTATCTATCTATCTATCTATCTATCTATCTATCTAATTAACACAATACAGATATGATTTCCTCAATAATTGATGGAAGCCTTTCGATGTCAAAGAAAACGTGGGATTTTTTTTTATCTAACCCTGTGGAAAGTATAATGATTGGGAAAAACACAGAATTAAAAAAAACATTCATCCCAATCATAACGTTTAGTAAACTTATACAAAAAGAGGCATAAAATAAAAAAAAATTGTGAGTTTTATATTCTGTTTTATACCTATTATACCTTATCTTAAATTTGAAATAACTATATATATATTTTTTTTCTTTTAAGTTTTTAAGTTGCACTGACTGAAAATTAATATATTTTGTTCTAAGAAATGTGAAAAGTATTAACTTAAAAAATCAGTTTTTGAATTAGTTGTCAAAATTTCTGAGACGAAGCTTGGTGATTTTTATCATAAAGGGTTTTCAGACTATTGTCTTCATCTTTATTGTTATTTCCACAACGTTTCAGCTGATATGTCCCCCGGCCTTCTTCAGGTGTTTGTCGTACTCGGAAACCTTCACGGAACTTCGAACTACGTCCTTTATTGAATTCACGGGGGTCACTTGTTCTGATTCCGTTTGCCATAACCGAGTACAAGAGTTAAGTATTCCTGTATTGTTACTCGCCTGCAATCAGGATTGAACCTACAACCTCCAGATGATTATCTCCTTAGAACCTTAGGGAACCGACGCCAATAACTGTTACGCCATGTGTCCTGCTGTTTTTGAATTATCGATTCACTATGCTTTCGTTTAATTTTGCTATTTTTTCCCTTTTTAACCTCTAAAAAATGTAGCATGATATTGGTATTATAGAAAGGAACTAAGAAGAACTCATCAGTGATGTACTCCTATAGACCCCTGCACATGGCCAAGCAAAAGCGGGACGACCAGCTCGAACATACATACAGCAGCTATGTGAGGATGCGGGATGTGGCCCTGGGGACCTGCCAGAAGCGATGAATGATAGGGAGAAGTGGCAAGAGAGGGTCAGGCATATCCGTGCTAGCGGCACGACATGATGATGATGAAGAAATAAAAATGTGTCCTTTCAACAAACAGAAGCGTAGAATTGAAAAGTAAAATCTTTTGTATTAAAATTTCTTTTTTTTTTTTTTTTTTTTTTAAGTCAACGTCTATAATAGTATTTTAAAAAACGTACACTTGGTTTGAAACAGTTTCGTGATTTTCTTTAGTTTTCTAAAAATGCTGAATTTAAAAAAAAAAATTAGTATTAAATTATAAAACAATAATTTTCGAAAAAGCATTCAATTCAATTTTTGCCTGTGGAGTGATAAGAAGAACTGAAGAGACCCCCCATTTTTTTAACTTACTTATTTATTTACCCAACCCCTCCGCTCAGACAGGATATGACACAAGGTCAATTTTTAAGCGGAGTTTATCAGGTTTGAATTCAGAGTTTTCCTGCTCCTAAACTAGTTGTCGCACCAAGGCTGAAGAACCTAGTCTGCCCTACTATTTACCCATAGCTGGAGGGAGAATAATTGGATTCATACATTTGTGAAATGCAATCATTCTCGTCCAGGATTTGAACTCGTGTCGCCGTGTCCATTTCCTACGACGATAACCATTACACCACGGACACCTCCCGTGATATATGTCTGTCTGTCAGTGCAAAAGTCTACGTATGGCTTAGTGTATACCCATACATACTGTCATACCCATACATAAGTACACTTCAAACTCGTTTTAAAATAAAAAAGTCATTTTTCTTCTAAACCGAAGATACGAGGATTTTATTATTTCCAGTAGAACATTATGTAACCAAAACAGATATTGTTAGTTATTATTCACTACCAAACTCTACACTATCGAAACTTAGTAACCGAAAATATGAACATGCAAAAGTCCAACAATGAGTGAAAAATATACTTATCTCGTTTTATTTTTAGTTACAGAGGAGGTTGAAAATTTATTTTTGATAACAGTGTTTGAAATTTGTAAAGTTTGCGAAGGCATAATTCTTCATAATATTTGTTTTGATTTGAAAAGTAGAATGATGGATCCTGGTTGTATTGTTCTAGAAGAAAATTAACTTTTCATAAAAAGAAGAAAAAAAAATTCGTGTAATTATTTATAGTGATACATCTGTTGAAACAAACGGAGATAATATAAAAGGATTTAGACTTATGAACACTTATCTACATAGATACAGTAAGCTGCGACTTTTCTTTAATATAAAACCCGTAGGTGTCTTTTTTTTCTTTGTAAATATTTCTATTTTCAGTGACAGGCAATGTAAGTACGGCTGTGGTTTGAGTGTAAAAACACTATCCGTAAATCTTTTGACTGATCGTTTTCGGTTATTCATCGGACCATCTTTGAAATACAATGGGTTAGTATTTAAATACTATCAGGTACAAGAGGTTTAGGTATTGGGAAAGATTATGAAGTTGGTCACTTAGTCTTTTCTTCTCATCTCCATTCACTAATCTTCTTTTGTTGGTTGTTCAGACTGAAAGGTAATGAATGACAGAAAGGAAACAGGAATACTTTCAAACTCAACTTTTATTCTCAGGTTTACAACTATTTCGTGGAGTGAATGTTTTACACGAACTAGTAAAATAGCCATTCTCCTATTCGAAATGTCTATTGAATTCTGATAAGGAGTTTATTTTTGGCTTCAGGAAGCCCATCTTTTCAGGTACGCGTCTCCTAGGAAATAGTTATTTTATTTATTTATTTTATTTTGCGTTTATTTTTATTCTGTTTTTATTTTGTTTCTGCTGTTGTTTTTTAATGGATTATTCAATCACCACGAGACAAAACAATGATATATGCGAATTTCTTTCATTTTTTAAAATTCAGTATTTTGATAAAGTCATTATGGTGTTAGTGAGCTTATATAGCGTAAAACATAGAGTAAAGTTAAAAAAATAAAGTTGCCGACCATAGTTGAGGGTGACCCGAAAGCTCCCTTTTCGATAGTTACTACACCAAGGTGTAAGGGAGGGCGTTACTCCTTTTCCCTGGATTTCTCCACCTTACCCTTGATCTGTACTTTATAATGCTGAGTGTTAAACAAGGAGGCATCGAGTACCATTTTCTGAGTCTTTGGTATGACTCGACCTGGAATTGAACCCAGGTCTCCCGGGCCATTGGCGAACACTCTAATCATTTTGCCATCTTCAAATTCTTTCAAATTAAACCGATTTAAATTTCTTGTTTTACAACTGTAGATTTTTTTTGGATTATTTTCTTTCATAACAAGATAATCAAGAATACAGATTTTTACTTGCAATATATATATATATATATATATATATATATATATATATATATATATATATATATATAGTACGGATATACACACACACACACACACACACGCATAGATAGATAGATAGGCATTTCTGTCCGATGATTCTACTCACAATATGAAATTTCAAGTGATTGTTTACTAAGCTAGGCTTAGTTCTGACTCAAAGCCAGAAGTATAATGTACTCAGCGAGGATCTAACTCGCTAACAATGGTTGGTTAACCCAGCTTGCTAGCCATTACACCACGTGAGGTGCCTGTGAAACTTAAAGTGGGGTTCATAATTATAATTTTCTTTTGGTTGTATACCTATTTTGCTATATTAGCATCGAGCACTTTTTATGCAAACTTTTCTTGTTTGTATTACGTTTTATTATCATTATTATTTTTCTCTTGAGAGTTTTTCACAGCATCGTTAGCTGATGGTTTCTTACTGTAGTTTGAGTAACTGCAAGTCTTCTCAAGTTTCTAGGACTTTTCTCAGTATTCTAACCGATCTTGATAATGATGTAAGTCTGTATTGTCTCCTCTAAACCTCTTATTTGCTGTTGTCTAAATTTCTGAGACGAAGCTTGATGATTTTTATCATTAAGGGTTTTCCAGCAGGACACATAGCGTAACGGTTATAGGCGTTGGTTCCCTAAGCTTCTAAGGAGATAATCATCTGGAGGTTGCAGGTTCAATCCTGATTGCAGGCGAGTAACAATACAGAAATACTTAACACTTGTACCCGGTTATAGCTAACGGAATCAGAACAAGTGACCCCATTGGATTCAATAAAGGACGTAGTTCGAAGTTCCGTGAAGGTTCCCGAGTTCGATAAACACCTGAAGAAGGCCGGAGGACATATCGGCCGAAACGTTGTAGAAATAACAATAAAGATAAAGACAAATAGTCCGAAAACCCTTAACGATAAAAAACTCTTATTTACACGTCTTCTAACTTCTTTACCAATTCTTTGGGGATTGTTCCAAGTGCACCAGTTACAGTTGGTATCACCGCCACCTATATATTTTATATATTGTTTTAGTTCTCTAGCAATGTCTTGATATTTATTTCTCTTTTCGCTTTCTTTTAATTTTATTCTGTGGTTTGCCGGGACCGCAACGCCCACTATTCGGCAAGTTTTTTGTTTTTGTTGACTATTACTGTGATATGTCTTGTCGTCTGGCCGAGATTAAGTGATCCGTTTGTATCTCAAAATCTCATAGAAGTTCGTCTCATTCTTCTAGATGGTTTCCGGAACTAGTTCGTTTGGTAAAATTTAAATTTAATTTCAAATTTCCTGTAGATTATCTTCTCCACCCAGTTAGGTTTAGTCTTACACTCTTTTTGCACTAATTTATTGCATTCTCCGAGACTTCTGATTTTTTCTTGTTTTGGTAATTCTATTCCTCCCGTCATTTTCCGTTTCTCATTATTAGCACATTTCTTATGCCGAATTCCACTCCCATATCCTCTTGCCCTCTTGCTCTGCAGAGGGGTAAGACCCCCCTCCCCAATGAGTGTCCTGGATATGACACTAAACAATCTGATGGTGAGGTTCTAGTGATGCTGGGGCTTTGGGAAATGCGGAGCACACCTTCATTGCCATTGCTCCCAAGTCCACTCTGGTCCTATCTATGGGTTAAATAGAACTAATGGCATACTTATGCTAAACTGAATTGTTTGACTAAACTAAATAGCTTGAAATAAAAATGTTTTTGACAATTAAACTGTACTTACATTTAAACTACGTGCTTATACTAAACTGAATTACTTGAAATGGAACTGTTTTTTGAAATTGAAACTGTACTTACACTAAACTGAATTGTTCAATATAGAACTGTTTTAACATCTAACTGTGTGTAAATAAAATCTGTATTTATACTAAACTGAATTAGCTGAATTAGAACTGCTTGACTAAACTGAATAGCTCGAAATAGAAAGGTTTTTCACAATTAAACTGTACTTACTTTGGATTTTCACCTCAGTTAAGCTTTTTCTTCCTGTTTTCAGTTCGACCCTCCAGTTTTTTATGTTATTCTCAATAAACTTTATGTCTTCGTTGGATATCACGTACATTTTGAGACAGTCTATTATCCAACTTTGCGGAACTATATCGTCTGCCTTTTTGAAGTCAATTCACACCATGGCAATATTTTTTCGTCTCGTTTTGCTCTCGTTGAAGATGTGTTGATCAATGTATAGTAGCTGTCCTGTTCCCTTGCTTGTTCCCTTGCGGCATTTTTTCTGTTCCTCGGAGGACAGTCCGCGGTTTATTAGCCAATAGTAAATCTATTCATTGATTAGTTTGTTGCTGTTATTATTATTATCATTATCATATTGATTTGTTTGTTATTTATTGGCATATCACCTTTTCGGGTTATTTGATGACAAATCCATCCTTTTTGAAGGACAGTAGTAGTACTATTTAACCCATAGATGGAAGGATAGGTGGGGTTCATACCTTTCCGACAAGCACGACTGGTATTCGAACTCACGTACTACGACCCCGCAGTCCAGGGCTCTAGCTATTACACCACGGGGACACCTATTAGATAGAGAGATCAATAGATAGATAGATAGGAACAGACTGGATTGATACGTTGGTGTTTTATGGCATATCAACACTTATGGGATATTTAATGCCAAATCTTGTTTTTTTTTTAAATATAGTTTGTTGGTAACTTTAAATATAGTTTTTAGTTATAGTTTTTAGTTATAGTTTGTAACTTTTAAATGGTTAGTAGGTTGGTGTTTTATGACACATCAACTCTTGTGGGTTATTTAATGCCAGATCTTGTTTTTTGATATATAGTTTGTAGATAACTCTATTTTAAAATAGTTAGGAGGTTGGTGTTTTATTACATATCAACTCTTTTGGGTTATTTAATGCCAGATCTCATTTATATATATCGTTTGAAAGTGAATAGTTTGTACGTACTTAATTTTTAAACGAGTTAGAGTTCATTTGTTTGCACAAAGATTTCAAGAATTGCTATGTAACATTAGTAATTCTATAGTTTTATGGTTTCAAATAACAAATAATAATAATCCTTAGTAAATGATTGAGCAGTTCTATTAGACTCCTAGATAATATTCTAACAGGTACAACCAATCCGGGTCAGAGTGGGCCTGGGAGTAATGTATTCCACACAGAGTTCAATCCCTGGCTAAGGACGTGTGAAAATAGATACCGTCTGCTCGATATCATAAAAATTGATTGATTATTAATTTTTAACGGCATATCAACCCTTCTAGCTTTATTTTTTATGCATTCTTATCATATACAACTGATAATCAGATCTATTTTACCTATAAATGGAACCCTAACTAGTCCTACCACTCCAGGTCAGGGTGGATTTGGGCGTAATGACAATGAAGAGGTACTCCATACTCCCCATATCGTTACAAGTGGTGCCTCACAATCAGATGCAGCTTAGTCATACGCAGGACACTCCTAGGAGATGGTGGTGGAAGTTTTGTCCCTCTGCAGGGGTGCAGTCAGAATATTCTACAGCCCCAACTGACAGTGCACATAGATAGATAGATAGATATGAAGTGACTGAGATGGTTTGGTTTGGTTGGGTTTATGGCATATCAACCATTGTAGGTTATTTAATGCCAAATGTATTAAATATATATATGATTTTTAATCATACATACATTCTTAAACGAGCCTGAACACTTTTTTGTACACAGTTAAATGGTTTCAAATATTGCTTTATAACAGTTATAAGTAAAAATTAGTCATTTGTTTGCACACAGTTTGTTCTATTTGATCCATTAATAGGACCCTATCAGGTGATACTACAACGGGTCAGAGTAGACCTGGGAGCAATGGCAATGAAGAAGGATTCCACTTCCCACAAATCTCTAAGGCTGAAGCCTCGCTATCAGATGGTTGAATGTCTTATCCAGGACACTGGTTGAGTGGTGGGTTGAGTCTTACCTCTTTGCAGAGATGTAGTCGGTGGATTCAACGGTCCCTGCTGATTAGGTTAACTGAGATAGATAGGAAGATAGATATATCTATAGATAGATATAGAAAGATGTTTTATTTTTCATTTCTTGTTTTTTTTAATGTTTTTTGGTGTTTTTTTTTTGGTGGGGTGAGGAGTACTTTTTGGGGATTGTTTTTGTTTTGTTTTTGTCTTTTTTTCTTTTTGTAGTTGCTGTTGTTGCTGCTGCTGCTGCTGCTATTGTCGTTGTCGTTTTTACAGTGTTTCGGTCCTATAGTCTTCTGGATTTATTTAACTAGTGGTAGTGATTCTAGATAAATCCATCGTCGGTAACTTCATCGTAACCCTCCAGCTTGTAGAGGAAGGGAAAATTTCGTATTTTGGTTTGACGCGCAAATTTAATTCGACACTTAATTTCACCCAATCAGAATGACCTATCCTATTCAGCCCGGACCTTTCATTTCCGGCCTGCAAATCGGGTAAGCTGCCAAACACACCCTCTTCGGCTGGAGAACGCCGACCAGTGCAGACGTCACACTGGCCGTTCTTCAATAGCGATGCTTTTTAGCTGGACAATGCCGCCCAGTGCAGACATCTCACTGCGGCTCTAGAATAGCAGCAGCAGCAGCAGCAACATGGACACACGAGGGAACCCATCTAATTTATGGATTCCTTATAAGGAATCCCAGTTGAATATAAATTAGATGCATTCAACATGCCTCGCACTGGCACAACTTTATGTCACCCTAAAATTGGCTATGTCGATCCGACGCGTAATCCCGCTCTCGACACGCTAGCTCTCAATTCACCCCTGGGCCACTTTAATGGAGACCAACGCACGCCTTCTCCCCAATTTACCGGGACACACAAAACCATGGTGACTCTAAAGCACAATCCCTCACACGTCCGACGACACACGCAGCCATCACAACCTTCTCAACTTTTCATACCTCAATTTCGTCTCAATATTCACCACGAGTCTTGCAGCACCAAAAGCAAACCCAAATATTCCATGCTGCAAATAAAAACCTTATTCCAAAAACACCTTTCGACTATCGCCATCTTACTTCTTCCTCATTCTACCTTTATTTACCCTTAAAATTTAGCGAGGGGACTAACAACTATTAGCGAGGAAACAATTTAACGTAAACACACATAGATTACACATCTTCCTCGCTAAACACAAACAACACTTCCCTCTCGCTACCAACAACTAAACTCAGTACAAGCTCTTTTTTATTATATGCTTAAAAACAATGATTTGTCTCTAGATTTAAACATCAGTGATAGATATTCATACGATGAATTTAGTAGCGATGAATTTTCTATTCGCTGAATTAACCACATGATGAATTTATCACAATAAATTTACCTTGTCTTTAATTGGAATCATTTTGAGATGAGGCTTCTTAATCTGAGAATTAATTTTTATTTATTGCGGACTTTTTGTCCTCATCTTGGTAGTGTTTTTTTTGTGTTGTTTCTTCTTTCACTACGTTTCGGCCAAATTTCACCTCTGGCCTTCTTCAGGTGATTTACCGCGACCTCGGATAGGAATGCTGAGTCTTGTAACCATATCCCCAGTAATTTCTGCCTTCCATAGTTGTTGTCTATCGCACCACGTTTTTGACCAAGTAAACCTCTGGCCGGCTTGGGTAGGATTTGAAACCGCTATCTTCTGACAATGCTCACCAGGAGGTGAAATTTGGCCGAAACGTAGTGAAAGAAGAAAAAAAAAAACAACAACAAAAAAACACACACAAAAAAAACACTACCAATATGAGGACAAAAAGTCCGCCATAAATAAAAATTAATTCTCAGAATAAATTTACCGTTCTGAATTTTGTGGTAATACCCAATGTCAAAAAGAATTCAAATACAAAATCGAATTCTTTAAATCGCTTCAAGTTTCTATGCACGTTTGAAATTACTAAACCCATTTGAAATGGATAAATACAACTGTTCAGGGCAAAAATGAACATAAACCACATTTATATGGAATTGTTTTCACGAAAAAAAATTTTTTATTTATGATTTTAATGACGGTTTTCAAAATTCTACCAAAATGGATCTTCTGTTTGATAGAACAGAACCCATTATATGAATTTACCCAACCCTTCTGCACGAACAAGATGCAACTAAAGGTCAATATTTTTACGTAGAAAGATAGATATATCTATCTATTTATCTATAGATAGATAGATAGATATGAACAGACTGAGATCGATCGACTGATCGATCGATGATGTAATTTACGCAAGTGTGTGTGTGTATTTTATTTTTAATAACTCGATGTGTTACTCCAATATCTTAACCTATTAATCTCTTGGTATTAAAAGTGTATAGTTTGGTACTTATGATTTTTTATCTGTGTGAAAATTTGTGCGGTGAATGCGCGTGTGTATTTTAAACGTCCTTGATTTCCGCGAACATTTTCAGCGGGCTACATCAATCAATTGTGCGATACTCACGCTTGTTTATCGTAGATGCCACAGTTATTTTATCATTATCTTTAACATTTTGTCAACAGATAAATCTTTGTGCATATTTTAGATATCGACTTTATAAAGCACTGTCTGGGCAAAATCCTTCGATGCGCTATTTGAGGTTGGAGAATACACCGACTGCACCTCTGAAGAGTGGTAAGACCCCCCACCACCACCCAACGAGTGTCTCGGATATGACACTAAACAATCTGATCAGGAGGTTCCAATAATGCTAGAACTTTAAGGGATGTGGAGCACCCCTTCATTGCCATCATTCCCTGGTCTACTCTGGTTCGGAATGGTAGCATCTGATTGGACCCTATCTATGGGTTAAATAGAACTAATTTGCGTACTGACGCTAAACTAAATTACTTGAAATAGAATTGTTTTGATATTTAAACTGCGTACTTATGCTAAACTGAATTGTTTGAAAAAGAACTGTTTTTGATATTGAAACTGTACTTACGCTAAACTGAATTGTTTGAATTAGAACGGTTTGACTAAACTGAATAGCTTGAAATCGAAATGTTTTTGACAATTAAACTGTATACTAATGCTAAACTGAATGGTTTAAAATAGAACTGATGATTCGTATAAAAATAAATTTGGCATTAAATAACCTACAAAGGTTGATATACCATAAACCCCAACCAACCGTGCGATCCACATGATGGGGAGTCTCCACGATGGAATGGCTTAAGTGCTCGATTACGACATCGTAGGAAACGGGTTCGAACTCCAGTCGTGCTATTACCCCCACCTATCCCTCCAGCTGTGATTTAAATAGCTCCATTACTGTCTTTCTACAAATAAGAAATATAAAAAAAAAAAATAAGAAATATAAAAAAAAACAATATCATGAAGAATAAAATATACACGAAATAAAATGAATAAATACAAAAATAACAATCTCCTACGAGGTCTCTGATAGGAAGCGAAATCGTCGCATGTTGAAATAGAAGGGCTTCCTGGCATCAAAGAGAAACTCGTTCTCAGTTCTCCTGACATACTTCGACTGAGTAGACGCACTTTTTTTTCTCTCGAAAGCCAGTCGGAATACATGTGTTTGTTAAGGCCAGAGGCCTTAGCAGCGCGTTGTATTCCCGGTTCGTAGCAGCGTCTGCTGAATATACTGACTGAATATACCGTGATCTGCCCACTGGAGATCGAACCAGTGACTACAGAATATAGAGCCGAAACTCTACCAATGAGCTAAGCGATCCTAAATTAACTAGTCATGGTAAACGCACGGTCAATTAACATGATGTGTCTGGTAGTTACATCCGTATTCTTACAGAAGGCACAGCCATTTCTAGGGCTACGTCTTCCTAAGGGGATTGGAGATACGCATCCCTGTAATCATAGCCTCATGGGCAAAGAAATAGATGTACATTTTCTTTTTTAACTCGAGGGATTATATTATAAGCTCTCTCTCTCTCTCTCTATCTCTCTCTCTCTCTCTCTCAATATATATATATATGTATATATGTTGTATAACCGTAATACAACCATGAGCAGAAATATAGTAAAAAAATAATGACGACTTCAATGAACGAACGAACACACTTCTTTATAAAAATATAATCTCTCACACTTTATTCTCGAAAGGGTTGATGTTGGTTGTGTGTGAGAGGTGAGTTGGAGACGGGAACAGACTGCTACATATTGACCCAAGTTCTTCTGACTATAGCAGCACTTCTTTCTCATCTTGCTGGGTTGCTCAACCGTGGGTCACTGAGGGCCCAAAGCCTTCTGTCTGCCGCTGGCTCTCACGCTGGCATCTTGTCCCCAACTGACTCCAACTGCAACTGACTCAAGCCGTCTGTGTCCTGGTTATATTTTTGTTTGACATCCACCTGCTTCCGCTGTTCTTCCGCTTATTTACACAGGTGCATCTCTTGATTGACGGCTCGGTCGAGGGTCAATATGTTACATATATATATATATATATATTAAGAGAGAGAGAGAGAGAGAGAGAGAGAGAGAGAGATTTCTCTCTCTCTCTCTACATAAATAGATTGAAAGAGAGATAGATTGATAGATACATTTATAACATGCTCTCTATCATTCGATATATATATATATAGAGAGAGAGAGAGAAAATCATGAATGTATCTCTCTCTATATATATATCTATATCTATATCTCTATATTTTGGTTGCTGGATTTTCTGGTCATAGTAATTAAATTTAAAATACTTAAATATATATCTATTTCCTTCTCCATGAGGTTATGATTAGGCGGATGCGTATCTCCAACTTGGGAAGACCTATCCCAAGAGGTGACCGAGTCCTCTGTAGGAGTACGGATGTAACTACAAGACACATCAGGTTAAGTGGTTACGCACTTACCATGACTAGTTAATTTGGTCTTGTTTGTGTGCAATGTGGCCCAATAGTTCAGTGGTAGCGTTTCGTCTCTGCTTTCTGTGGTCACTGGTTCGATCTCGTGTGGTGGAGATCTTAGTATACACTGCTGATGAGACCTAATAATTCCCAAACAGCAGTTCAGTTTTTCCGTATGTGGTACACACTGCCTTCCGGATTTTCTGATCATAGTAATTCAATATATAAAAAAAAATATATTATATAAAACCTCTTTAAAAAAATGTATATATATATATTGAGAGAGAGAGAGAGAGAGAGAAGGGGGTAGTGAGTTAGTTATAAATATATAAAAATGTGTACATTGTTATTAATCTAGCCTATCATTTCTTATTACTGCTCATATACTGTTATGTTCCTTTCTTCCTTTATTTCATCTTTCCTCCGCATCTATCTCTCTCTCTTTCTTCCTCACTTCCTCTTTCCTCTATACGTTAGCATATATTGTTGAAACTGTAATTTAAATTTAATAAAACATCAAGTTTTAAGATCTATAAATCTATCTGACCTCTCCGCATGCTTACGATGCGTCACGAGCTTAATTTTTTAAGCGGAGTTTAACGCTTGATTTCAGAGTTTTCCTTCTTCTAGATTAGTTTCCATACCGAGTTTAAAGAGCTCAGTCTTTCCGACTATTTTACCATAACTGAAGGGGAAATAATTGGATTTATACCTTTTCTAAGGGTATTAGCGCTAGGTAAAATACGATCAGCCTCGTCCAGGGTTGAAATCGGGTCACTGTGTCCATTTGTTACGATAGTACCTAGTACACCACGAGCACGCCCGCACGAACGCGCTATCTATCTATCTATCTATCTCAGCCTCTTCATATCTATCTACTTATCTATCTATCTCAGCCTCTTCATATCTATCTATCTCAGACTCTTCACATCTATCATTAGATATGTAGTCGTTACAGGTAGTAGAAACAGGTGAGTTTCATACTTACCTAATAGTAGTCTGTGTCTATTATTAAGTGCATACCCAACTCCGTTGTGGTTTACCCGAGGAAGATAATCTATTCATTGAATCTAGCTGTTGGCCTAACCTTAACCAACCGACCAAAGTTTTGTTTATATTCAATGTTCTTTCCTCCTCCTGCACCTCCACCTCCTCCTGCTCCTCCACCTCCTCGTCGTCGTCGTCGTCGTCAGCTGATATGTGTGCAATGGGTAGACTGAGAAATCTGGCAATCACCAAGAGGCCCAAACAGCAAAAATCTTATTGTTTAAGTGGCTTCCGATGTATCAATGGGTTATAACTAAAATGATTTAGTGCTAAAAATCCCTTATGTTTTATTAATCTAGTCCGCTGGACACATTTGTAACGGAACTCTGAAGCAGAGGAAAGAGAAAACCTTTTATTATTATTATAGTTTTTTCATATCAGCTAACGCTGATGGTCTTCCACTGGAGTGTGAGTGACAGTAAGTCTCCTCAAGTCTCTAGGACTCTTCTCAGTATTCTGGCCGTTCTCAATAATGTAGTAGTTTGGATGGTCTCCACCCGTCCGCCAACTTCTAAGTCCTCCAGTCCCTTTAGTAATCCTTTAGTTACTGTTCCAAACGCACCAATTACAATTAATATAATTGTCATCGCATGTTCCGCAGTTTTTTCTCTTCCCTTGCAAGGTCCTTCTTTTCACATTCTTTCAATTTTATTCTGTGGTCAGCCGGGACAGCAAAATCGACAATTTTGCAAGTTCTCTTCTTTTTGTTGATTATTATTAGGTCTGGTCTTATTATCATTATTATTATTATTATTTACTCATTAGAGTTTTTCACATCAGCGTTAGCTGATGGTCTTTCACTGGAGTTTGAGTGACAGCAAGTATTCTCAAGTCTCCAGGACTCTTCTCAGTATTCTGGCCGTTCTCAATAATGCTGTAGTTTGGATGGTCTCCACTCGTCCGCCAACTTCCAAGTCCTCCAGTCCCTTTAGTAATACTTTAGTTACTGTCCCAAACGCACCAATTACAATTGGTATAATTGTCACGAGGTACTTATCCTTCTTTTCACAATCTTTCAGTTTTATTCTATGGTCAGCCGGGACAGCAAAGTCGACAATTTTGCAAATTCCCTTTTTTTTGTTATTATTATTATTATTATTATTATTATTATTATTATTATTATTCCTTGCGAGTTTTTCGCACCAGGATTTGCTGAGGGTTTTTCACTGGAGTCTTGAGACATTAAGTCTCCTCAAGTCTCCAGGAATCTTCTCAGTATTCTGGTCAACAATGCTTTAATCTGGGTGGTCTCTACTCGTCCTCCCATTTCCAAGTTTTTCAGTCCCTGTACCAATCTCTTGGAGACCATTCCATGTCTCCAGGGCTCTTCTCAGTATTCTGGCCGATCTCAACAATCCTATTATTTGGATGTTTCCACTCGTTCTCTTATTTCTAAGTGTTTCTGTTCCTGTACCAATCCTTTGCCGACTGTACCGAGCGCGACTATTACAATTGGCATTACCGTCACTTTCATGTTCCATAGTTTTTTCAATTCTCTAGCAAGGTCCAGGTACTTATCTCTCTTTTCGCTTTCCTTCAGTTTTACCCTGTGGTCAGCCGGAACGGCAATGTCCATTATTTGGCAAGTTGTCTCGTTTTTGTTGTTGACTATGACTAGATCTGATCGTCTGGCCAAGATTAAATGATCCGTTTGTATCTCAAAATTTCAAAGAATTTCGAGCGTCTCATTTTCCTGGAAGGTTTCTGAGTTTTGCATATACCATCTATTCGTTATTATTATTATTATTATTATTATTATTATTATTTGCAAGTTTTCCCCTCCAGGGTGAGCAGATGGTTTTTCACTGGAGTTTGAGTGACAGCAAGTATTCTCAGGTCACCAGGACTACACTTGTTCTCTTATTTCCCAGTCTTCTAGTTCATTTACCAAACCTTTGGGGATCGTTCTGAGCGCACCAATTATAACTGGTATCATCGTCACCTTCATATTTCGTATATTTTTTTTAGTTCTCTGGCAAGGTCTAGGTACTTATCTCTCTTTTTGTTTTCTTTTATTTTTACTCTGTGGTCCGCCGGGATTTTTCAGCTTCATTTTAGGCTTTTTACAATCCTTCACCGGGTCGTTACTCAAGACCTAGCGCGAGGGAAAGTAGTCTTCTATATATCAATATTTTCACTAACTATTTTGGATGTTAAATTCCCTATCACATTGATAGTACTCTCCTTAGGAGACGAGCAGTTCTACAAAGTGCAATTCTTGTGTATTTCATATCAGCTGAGACTGTCCGGTATCTTGTTAATGCCTTTATCTGTCTCTTTCTCGATCATACCTAATGATCCCACTGTTACTGGTACGATGGTAGTTTTAAGGTGCCACATTTTTCAATGTCTTTTTCCAGGTTTTTGTATTTATATATTTTATTAATTCATTGACTGATATATGTTGACACTGACGTATCAATACAAAGGCATGTCTTTCCTTTAGGGTCTTTGACCACAATTTCTATAACTTTATTTTTCTATCAGTTTGGTTTGTTTATTTGTTTGCTTGTTTGGGTTTTATGGCATATCAACCTTTATAGGATATTTAAAGCCAAATCCACTTTTATACAAATAAACAGTTTTATTTTAAACAATTCAGTTTAGCATAATTACACAGCTTAATTTTCAAAAACATTTCTCTTTCAAACTATTCAGTTTAGTAAAACAGTTCTAATTCAGACAATTCAGTTTTGTATGAGTATAGTTTTTGTTTACACATAGTTAAATGTCAAAACAGTTCTATTTCAAACAATTCAGTTTAGCGTAAGTATAGTTTCAATGTCAAAAGCAGTTCTATTTCAAACAATTCAGTTTGGCATACGAAAATAGTCCCATTTCAAACAATTCAGTTTAGCATAAGTAAGCAGTTTAAATGTCAAAACAGGCCATTCAGTTTAGCATAAGTCGGCAGTTTTGTTCTATTTTACCCACAGATAGGACCCTATCAGATGCTACTACTCCGAGCCAGTAAGCACTTGGGAGCGATGGCAATGAAGGGGTACAAGCATTTCCCATAGCTCCAGCATTACTGGAGCCTCAGCATCAGATTGTTTAGTGTCATATCCAGGACACTCGTTGGTGGGGTGTGTGGTCTTACCCCTTTGCAGAGAAGCAGTCAGTGTATCCTACAGCCCCAGCCGATTGAGAAATATAAGTTTGGATAGCAAAATGCCAGAAGCTCCTTTTGCTTCTGTTACTGGCTCTAGTCAGTGTTTCAGATTTCAGGATTCCATAGAATTTGCATATTTTCTATTTAATTCGATGTCCTATCTCATCAGACCTTTCTTTATATTCTATCAGTGTCAGTATTGGGTAACCGGTCCATTGATACTGTTTTTGTTCGCATAATCTACACATCGAATTTAATCGTTTGCCTGATAATTTCTAATTGGTTGGCACTCGTTCTGTGCTGTTATAATTATTCCTTCTGTCTCCACTTTTGGTTCACCACTTTTCAGCCATCGATTATTTTCGTTTTCTATTTCCAGGTGTTTGGTTTGGTTTTTTTGTTTAATGACATATCAACCTTTGTAGGTTATTTAATGCCAAAGCCATTCTCCTAGAAGAACAGTAGTGGTACGAGCGGTACATAGTGGGAGGATAAAGGGGGTTCAAGCCTTTCCCAAGGGTATTTGCTCGAAAGTGAACGTAATAGCGCGACTGGAGTACGAACTCGCTTACTACGATTCCGCAGTCCATTGCTTTAACCATTACACCACGAGGAGGACACCCCCAGGTGTTTGTACTAACTCATTTTATCATATACTTTGACTAATATGTTATTATCTGTTGACGCTGAAATATCAATTAGAAGGCATGTTTTTCTTTTATAATTCTTAACCCTTATATTTGGTCTATAGCTCTTTGTTTTTCTATCAATTTAGATGGTAAAGTCCAAGAAAATAGTTGTTCCTTTTGCTTCTGTTATTGGTTCTGGTTGGTGTTTATATCATTTTTCATAATCAAATATTCCCTAGAATTTACATACTTTCCAATGAATAAAATGTCTTGTTTTACATTTCTTTCCTTATATTTTATTTGTGTTTTGGACAAGGTAACCGAAAACTAATCAGTCAATTGATTTACTCTTTATTTTTATTTTTATTGAAAGAAGTTTTTGGTGGGTTCACTTGAAATATTTTATTGTGTCTAAAAAAATTTGTTCCCTTTTTTTAATGTTCGGATACGCTGATCTTTGAGTTGGATTTTTTGATTTAATTTTTCTTTTTTTTTTTTATCTGGATCTTCTCAATTGATGTTATCTCATATTATCCTTTTATTTTTCTCGCTTTCCTTGTTTTTCCTTTGGAACTTTTATTTGTTTCATCAACTGTGAATATTTGCCTTCTGTATCTCTCAATTTATTTTTATATTCTTAAATGCCATTCGAGTTGCTTAAAGCTATTTTGGTCTTGTGTTATGGTTACTGGGCTTATTACTAAAGCATTTGTATATATTATTTCATTTAAAAGCATATTGTTAGGTTTAAAGTCTTGAAGAAAATCTTTTAACGCATAGTTTGTCAATTCTGGCTTTACAATTTTTCGTTTTTTTTTTTAATTTTTTGATGAGCTCTATCTTTCATATTAAAATTAATTCCCAAAGTGTCCTCTCTAAAAGTATTTTGTTTCATTTTGTCGATTTTAATCTCATTTTCTGTGAAGTCTGAGTTTTCTATTTGAGCTTGTCTATTCTATTATTCGTTGTATTAATTTTCTCTTGTTTTCATACAATGATCGCTTGATTGTTTTAATGAATTATCTGTTTTCCACAACCCCGCTAAATAGTCTGGAACGAACCGCAGCAGGCATCGGCCTCCATGTCAACGTACAAAAGACGGAGTCTATGGGCTTCAATCTAACAGGCGACATCTCCACACAAAACAGTAGCGCTCTGAAACTAGTTGACAAGTTCATCTACCGAGGGAGCAGTGTCTCATCAACCGAAACAGACATCGACATACGACTAGCAAATGTATGGACAGATATCGACAGGCTAACGGTTGTATGGAAGTCAGACCTGACCGATAAAATGAAGCGCAATTTCTTTCAAGCAGAGGTCGCATCGACACTGCTATATGGATGCACCACGTGGACGCTAACTAAACGTATGGAGTAAAAGCTTGACAGCAATTACACAAGAATGCAGCGAGCAATATTGAACAAGTCCTGGGGACAGCACCCCACAAAACAGCAACTGTTCGGTCACTTACCTCCCATCACGAAAACTATCAAAATTAGACGAACTAGACACGCGGGACACTGCTGGAGAAGTAGGGACGAGTTCGTAAGTGATGTACTACTGTAGACCCCTTCACAGGGATGAGCAAATGCAGGATGTCCAGCTCGAACATACACACAGTAGCTCTGTGCCGATACTGGATGTACCCCGGAAGACCTGCCTGAAGCAATGAACGATAGGGAGGGGTGACGAGAAAGGGTCAGAAATACCCGTGCTGATAGCGTGACATGATGATGATGATGATTAACTGCGTCCATTTCAAGTGCTACACTTTCATTTTGTTGGATATTAGCAGCTATCAGTTCTTTGATATCTTTTTTAGCACCCGTTAAGAAGTTGCTTTTAAGGATATTCAGTGTATCCGTGCATTTAGTCTTTTCTTGTCATTTGTAATTGGTTCCTTGAGTTGAATTTTTTCCTGATGATTCGTCAATTGTATAAAAAAAAATGCGTATAAAACTCCGTTACAATCCTTCTTCGAGCCTTTTTTTTCTTACCTTTTCATTTTGTATTAGTTAGACTGAAGATCTTGCCTTCTTTGAGCCTTTTTTTTCTTACCTTTTCATTTTGTATTAGTTAGACTGAAGATCTTGCCTTCTTCGAGCCTTTTTTTTCTTACCTTTTCATTTTGTATTAGTTAGACTGAAGATCTTGCCTTCTTTGAGCCTTTTTTTTCTTACCTTTTCATTTTGTATTAGTTAGACTGAAGATCTTGCCTTCTTTGAGCCTTTTTTTTCTTACCTTTTCATTTTGTATTAGTTAGACTGAAGATCTTGCCTTCTTTGAGCCTTTTTTTTCTTACCTTTTCATTTTGTATTAGTTAGACTGAAGATCTTGCCTTCTTTGAGCCTTTTTTTTCTTACCTTTTCATTTTGTATTAGTTAGACTGAAGATCTTGCCTTCTTTGAGCCTTTTTTTTCTTACCTTTTCATTTTGTATTAGTTAGACTGAAGATCTTGCCTTCTTTGAGCCTTTTTTTTCTTACCTTTTCATTTTGTATTAGTTAAACGGAAGATCTTGCCTTCTTCGAGCCTTTTTTTTCTTACCTTTTCATTTTGTATTAGTTAAACGGAAGATCTTGCCTTCTTCGAGCCTTTTTTTTCTTACCTTTTCATTTTGTATTAGTTAGACTGAAGATCTTGCCTTCTTTGAGCCTTTTTTTTCTTACCTTTTCATTTTGTATTAGTTAGACTGAAGATCTTGCCTTCTTTGAGCCTTTTTTTTCTTACCTTTTCATTTTGTATTAGTTAGACTGAAGATCTTGCCTTCTTTGAGCCTTTTTTTTCTTACCTTTTCATTTTGTATTAGTTAGACTGAAGATCTTGCCTTCTTTGAGCCTTTTTTTTTTTTACCTTTTCATTTTGTATTAGTTAGACTGAAGATCTTGCCTTCTTTGAGCCTTTTTTTTCTTACCTTTTCATTTTGTATTAGTTAGACTGAAGATCTTGCCTTCTTTGAGCCTTTTTTTTCTTACCTTTTCATTTTGTATTAGTTAGACTGAAGATCTTGCCTTCTTTGAGCCTTTTTTTTCTTACCTTTTCATTTTGTATTAGTTAGACTGAAGATCTTGCCTTCTTCGAGCCTTTTTTTTCTTACCTTTTCATTTTGTATTAGTTAGACTGAAGATCTTGCCTTCTTTGAGCCTTTTTTTTTCTTACCTTTTCATTTTGTATTAGTTAGACTGAAGATCTTGCCTTCTTTGAGCCTTTTTTTTCTTACCTTTTCAT
Source organism: Sepioteuthis lessoniana (assembly GCA_963585895.1). Taxonomy (NCBI): domain Eukaryota; kingdom Metazoa; phylum Mollusca; class Cephalopoda; order Myopsida; family Loliginidae; genus Sepioteuthis; species Sepioteuthis lessoniana. The sequence continues at coordinate 87,071,818 of OY757926.1, read as the reverse complement.
TTTGTATTAGTTAGACTGAAGATCTTGCCTTCTTTGAGCCTTTTTTTTCTTACCTTTTCATTTTGTATTAGTTAGACTGAAGATCTTGCCTTCTTTGAGCCTTTTTTTTTTTACCTTTTCATTTTGTATTAGTTAGACTGAAGATCTTGCCTTCTTTGAGCCTTTTTTTTCTTACCTTTTCATTTTGTATTAGTTAGACTGAAGATCTTGCCTTCTTTGAGCCTTTTTTTTCTTACCTTTTCATTTTGTATTAGTTAAACGGAAGATCTTGCCTTCTTCGAGCCTTTTTTTTCTTACCTTTTCATTTTGTATTAGTTAAACGGAAGATCTTGCCTTCTTCGAGCCTTTTTTTTCTTACCTTTTCATTTTGTATTAGTTAGACTGAAGATCTTGCCTTCTTTGAGCCTTTTTTTTCTTACCTTTTCATTTTGTATTAGTTAGACTGAAGATCTTGCCTTCTTTGAGCCTTTTTTTTCTTACCTTTTCTTTTTGTATTAGTTAGACTGAAGATCTTGCCTTCTTTGAGCCTTTTTTTTTTTTACCTTTTCATTTTGTATTAGTTAGACTGAAGATCTTGCCTTCTTTGAGTCTTTTTTTCTTACCTTTTCATTTTGTATTAGTTAGACTGAAGATCTTGCCTTCTTTGAGCCTTTTTTTTCTTACCTTTTCATTTTGTATTAGTTAAACGGAAGATCTTGCCTTCTTCGAGCCTTTTTTTTCTTACCTTTTCATTTTGTATTAGTTAAACGGAAGATCTTGCCTTCTTCGAGCCTTTTTTTTCTTACCTTTTCATTTTGTATTAGTTAGACTGAAGATCTTGCCTTCTTTGAGCCTTTTTTTTCTTACCTTTTCATTTTGTATTAGTTAGACTGAAGATCTTGCCTTCTTTGAGCCTTTTTTTTCTTACCTTTTCATTTTGTATTAGTTAGACTGAAGATCTTGCCTTCTTTGAGCCTTTTTTTTCTTACCTTTTCATTTTGTATTAGTTAGACTGAAGATCTTGCCTTCTTTGAGCCTTTTTTTTTTTTACCTTTTCATTTTGTATTAGTTAGACTGAAGATCTTGCCTTCTTTGAGCCTTTTTTTTCTTACCTTTTCATTTTGTATTAGTTAGACTGAAGATCTTGCCTTCTTTGAGCCTTTTTTTTCTTACCTTTTCATTTTGTATTAGTTAGACTGAAGATCTTGCCTTCTTTGAGCCTTTTTTTTCTTACCTTTTCATTTTGTATTAGTTAGACTGAAGATCTTGCCTTCTTCGAGACTTTTTTTTCTTACCTTTTCATTTTGTATTAGTTAGACTGAAGATCTTGCCTTCTTTGAGCCTTTTTTTTTCTTACCTTTTCATTTTGTATTAGTTAGACTGAAGATCTTGCCTTCTTTGAGCCTTTTTTTTCTTACCTTTTCATTTTGTATTAGTTAGACTGAAGATCTTGCCTTCTTTGAGCCTTTTTTTTCTTACCTTTTCATTTTGTATTAGTTAGACTGAAGATCTTGCCTTCTTTGAGCCTTTTTTTTCTTACCTTTTCATTTTGTATTAGTTAGACTGAAGATCTTGCCTTCTTTGAGCCTTTTTTTTCTTACCTTTTCATTTTGTATTAGTTAGACTGAAGATCTTGCCTTCTTTGAGCCTTTTTTTTTTTTACCTTTTCATTTTGTATTAGTTAGACTGAAGATCTTGCCTTCTTTGAGCCTTTTTTTTCTTACCTTTTCATTTTGTATTAGTTAGACTGAAGATCTTGCCTTCTTTGAGCCTTTTTTTTCTTACCTTTTCATTTTGTATTAGTTAGACTGAAGATCTTGCCTTCTTTGAGCCTTTTTTTTCTTACCTTTTCATTTTGTATTAGTTAGACTGAAGATCTTGCCTTCTTCGAGCCTTTTTTTTCTTACCTTTTCATTTTGTATTAGTTAGACTGAAGATCTTGCCTTCTTTGAGCCTTTTTTTTTCTTACCTTTTCATTTTGTATTAGTTAGACTGAAGATCTTGCCTTCTTTGAGCCTTTTTTTTCTTACCTTTTCATTTTGTATTAGTTAGACTGAAGATCTTGCCTTCTTTGAGCCTTTTTTTTCTTACCTTTTCATTTTGTATTAGTTAGACTGAAGATCTTGCCTTCTTTGAGCCTTTTTTTTTTTACCTTTTCATTTTGTATTAGTTAGACTGAAGATCTTGCCTTCTTTGAGCCTTTTTTTTCTTACCTTTTCATTTTGTATTAGTTAGACTGAAGATCTTGCCTTCTTTGAGCCTTTTTTTTCTTACCTTTTCATTTTGTATTAGTTAAACGGAAGATCTTGCCTTCTTCGAGCCTTTTTTTTCTTACCTTTTCATTTTGTATTAGTTAAACGGAAGATCTTGCCTTCTTCGAGCCTTTTTTTTCTTACCTTTTCATTTTGTATTAGTTAGACTGAAGATCTTGCCTTCTTTGAGCCTTTTTTTTCTTACCTTTTCATTTTGTATTAGTTAGACTGAAGATCTTGCCTTCTTTGAGCCTTTTTTTTCTTACCTTTTCTTTTTGTATTAGTTAGACTGAAGATCTTGCCTTCTTTGAGCCTTTTTTTTTTTTACCTTTTCATTTTGTATTAGTTAGACTGAAGATCTTGCCTTCTTTGAGTCTTTTTTTCTTACCTTTTCATTTTGTATTAGTTAGACTGAAGATCTTGCCTTCTTTGAGCCTTTTTTTTCTTACCTTTTCATTTTGTATTAGTTAAACGGAAGATCTTGCCTTCTTCGAGCCTTTTTTTTCTTACCTTTTCATTTTGTATTAGTTAAACGGAAGATCTTGCCTTCTTCGAGCCTTTTTTTTCTTACCTTTTCATTTTGTATTAGTTAGACTGAAGATCTTGCCTTCTTTGAGCCTTTTTTTTCTTACCTTTTCATTTTGTATTAGTTAGACTGAAGATCTTGCCTTCTTTGAGCCTTTTTTTTCTTACCTTTTCATTTTGTATTAGTTAGACTGAAGATCTTGCCTTCTTTGAGCCTTTTTTTTCTTACCTTTTCATTTTGTATTAGTTAGACTGAAGATCTTGCCTTCTTTGAGCCTTTTTTTTTTTTACCTTTTCATTTTGTATTAGTTAGACTGAAGATCTTGCCTTCTTTGAGCCTTTTTTTTCTTACCTTTTCATTTTGTATTAGTTAGACTGAAGATCTTGCCTTCTTTGAGCCTTTTTTTTCTTACCTTTTCATTTTGTATTAGTTAGACTGAAGATCTTGCCTTCTTTGAGCCTTTTTTTTCTTACCTTTTCATTTTGTATTAGTTAGACTGAAGATCTTGCCTTCTTCGAGACTTTTTTTTCTTACCTTTTCATTTTGTATTAGTTAGACTGAAGATCTTGCCTTCTTTGAGCCTTTTTTTTTCTTACCTTTTCATTTTGTATTAGTTAGACTGAAGATCTTGCCTTCTTTGAGCCTTTTTTTTCTTACCTTTTCATTTTGTATTAGTTAGACTGAAGATCTTGCCTTCTTTGAGCCTTTTTTTTCTTACCTTTTCATTTTGTATTAGTTAGACTGAAGATCTTGCCTTCTTTGAGCCTTTTTTTTCTTACCTTTTCATTTTGTATTAGTTAGACTGAAGATCTTGCCTTCTTTGAGCCTTTTTTTTCTTACCTTTTCATTTTGTATTAGTTAGACTGAAGATCTTGCCTTCTTTGAGCCTTTTTTTTTTTTACCTTTTCATTTTGTATTAGTTAGACTGAAGATCTTGCCTTCTTTGAGCCTTTTTTTTCTTACCTTTTCATTTTGTATTAGTTAGACTGAAGATCTTGCCTTCTTTGAGCCTTTTTTTTCTTACCTTTTCATTTTGTATTAGTTAGACTGAAGATCTTGCCTTCTTTGAGCCTTTTTTTTCTTACCTTTTCATTTTGTATTAGTTAGACTGAAGATCTTGCCTTCTTCGAGCCTTTTTTTTCTTACCTTTTCATTTTGTATTAGTTAGACTGAAGATCTTGCCTTCTTTGAGCCTTTTTTTTTCTTACCTTTTCATTTTGTATTAGTTAGACTGAAGATCTTGCCTTCTTTGAGCCTTTTTTTTCTTACCTTTTCATTTTGTATTAGTTAGACTGAAGATCTTGCCTTCTTTGAGCCTTTTTTTTCTTACCTTTTCATTTTGTATTAGTTAGACTGAAGATCTTGCCTTCTTTGAGCCTTTTTTTTTTTACCTTTTCATTTTGTATTAGTTAGACTGAAGATCTTGCCTTCTTTGAGCCTTTTTTTTCTTACCTTTTCATTTTGTATTAGTTAGACTGAAGATCTTGCCTTCTTTGAGCCTTTTTTTTCTTACCTTTTCATTTTGTATTAGTTAAACGGAAGATCTTGCCTTCTTCGAGCCTTTTTTTTCTTACCTTTTCATTTTGTATTAGTTAAACGGAAGATCTTGCCTTCTTCGAGCCTTTTTTTTCTTACCTTTTCATTTTGTATTAGTTAGACTGAAGATCTTGCCTTCTTTGAGCCTTTTTTTTCTTACCTTTTCATTTTGTATTAGTTAGACTGAAGATCTTGCCTTCTTTGAGCCTTTTTTTTCTTACCTTTTCTTTTTGTATTAGTTAGACTGAAGATCTTGCCTTCTTTGAGCCTTTTTTTTTTTTACCTTTTCATTTTGTATTAGTTAGACTGAAGATCTTGCCTTCTTTGAGTCTTTTTTTCTTACCTTTTCATTTTGTATTAGTTAGACTGAAGATCTTGCCTTCTTTGAGCCTTTTTTTTCTTACCTTTTCATTTTGTATTAGTTAAACGGAAGATCTTGCCTTCTTCGAGCCTTTTTTTTCTTACCTTTTCATTTTGTATTAGTTAAACGGAAGATCTTGCCTTCTTCGAGCCTTTTTTTTCTTACCTTTTCATTTTGTATTAGTTAGACTGAAGATCTTGCCTTCTTTGAGCCTTTTTTTTCTTACCTTTTCATTTTGTATTAGTTAGACTGAAGATCTTGCCTTCTTTGAGCCTTTTTTTTCTTACCTTTTCATTTTGTATTAGTTAGACTGAAGATCTTGCCTTCTTTGAGCCTTTTTTTTCTTACCTTTTCATTTTGTATTAGTTAGACTGAAGATCTTGCCTTCTTTGAGCCTTTTTTTTTTTTACCTTTTCATTTTGTATTAGTTAGACTGAAGATCTTGCCTTCTTTGAGCCTTTTTTTTCTTACCTTTTCATTTTGTATTAGTTAGACTGAAGATCTTGCCTTCTTTGAGCCTTTTTTTTCTTACCTTTTCATTTTGTATTAGTTAGACTGAAGATCTTGCCTTCTTTGAGCCTTTTTTTTCTTACCTTTTCATTTTGTATTAGTTAGACTGAAGATCTTGCCTTCTTCGAGACTTTTTTTTCTTACCTTTTTATTTTGTATTAGTTAGACTGAAGATCTTGCCTTCTTTGAGCCTTTTTTTTTCTTACCTTTTCATTTTGTATTAGTTAGACTGAAGATCTTGCCTTCTTTGAGCCTTTTTTTTCTTACCTTTTCATTTTGTATTAGTTAGACTGAAGATCTTGCCTTCTTTGAGCCTTTTTTTTCTTACCTTTTCATTTTGTATTAGTTAGACTGAAGATCTTGCCTTCTTTGAGCCTTTTTTTTCTTACCTTTTCATTTTGTATTAGTTAGACTGAAGATCTTGCCTTCTTCGAGCCTTTTTTTTCTTACCTTTTCATTTTGTATTAGTTAGACTGAAGATCTTGCCTTCTTTGAGCCTTTTTTTTCTTACATTTTCATTTTGTATTAGTTAGACTGAAGATCTTGCCTTCTTTGAGCCTTTTTTTTCTTACCTTTTCATTTTGTATTAGTTAGACTGAAGATCTTGCCTTCTTCGAGCCTTTTTTTTCTTACCTTTTCATTTTGTATTAGTTAGACTGAAGATCTTGCCTTCTTTGAGCCTTTTTTTTCTTACCTTTTCATTTTGTATTAGTTAGACTGAAGATCTTGCCTTCTTTGAGCCTTTTTTTTCTTACCTTTTCATTTTGTATTAGTTAGACTGAAGATCTTGCCTTCTTTGAGCCTTTTTTTTCTTACCTTTTCATTTTGTATTAGTTAGACTGAAGATCTTGCCTTCTTTGAGCCTTTTTTTTCTTACCTTTTCATTTTGTATTAGTTAGACTGAAGATCTTGCCTTCTTTGAGCCTTTTTTTTCTTACCTTTTCATTTTGTATTAGTTAAACGGAAGATCTTGCCTTCTTCGAGCCTTTTTTTTCTTACCTTTTCATTTTGTATTAGTTAGACTGAAGATCTTGCCTTCTTTGTGCCTTTTTTTTCTTACCTTTTCATTTTGTATTAGTTAGACTGAAGATCTTGCCTTCTTTGAGCCTTTTTTTTTTTTACCTTTTCATTTTGTATTAGTTAGACTGAAGATTTTGCCTTCTTTGAGCCTTTTTTTTCTTACCTTTTCATTTTGTATTAGTTAGACTGAAGATCTTGCCTTCTTTGAGCCTTTTTTTTCTTACCTTTTCATTTTGTATTAGTTAGACTGAAGATCTTGCCTTCTTTGAGCCTTTTTTTTCTTACCTTTTCATTTTGTATTAGTTAGACTGAAGATCTTGCCTTCTTTGAGCCTTTTTTTTCTTACCTTTTCATTTTGTATTAGTTAGACTGAAGATCTTGCCTTCTTTGTGCCTTTTTTTTCTTACCTTTTCATTTTGTATTAGTTAGACTGAAGATCTTGCCTTCTTTGAGCCTTTTTTTTCTTACCTTTTCATTTTGTATTAGTTAGGCTGAAGATCTTGCCTTCTTTGAGCCTTTTTTTTCTTACCTTTTCATTTTGTATTAGTTAGACTGAAGATCTTGCCTTCTTTGAGCCTTTTTTTTCTTACCTTTTCATTTTGTATTAGTTAGACTGAAGATCTTGCCTTCTTTGAGCCTTTTTTTTCTTACCTTTTCATTTTGTATTAGTTAGACTGAAGATCTTGCCTTCTTTGAGCTTTTTTTTTCTTACCTTTTCATTTTGTATTAGTTAGACTGAAGATCTTGCCTTCTTTGAGCCTTTTTTTTCTTACCTTTTCATTTTGTATTAGTTAGACTGAAGATCTTGCCTTCTTTGAGCCTTTTTTTTCTTACCTTTTCATTTTGTATTAGTTAGACTGAAGATCTTGGTTGATCCAAGTTGCGATTATCCCGGTTTTGATAACTACGGCTGTTGATTATTTTTTAAATCCCAAATTGATTTATCGTCGAGAGATGCGGACCTTTTTTTTATCCACGGTAATATCGGCGCAAGGTGTGTTATAAAAAGTTATTGATGCATTATTTTTGTTTTGTTTACACCATCAGCGTTGAAAAAAATTCAATTATCTTATATACTTATAATCTATAAAGAGAGAATTAATATCATGTTATAAACTATATAATAAATTTATGTTTCGAATTTAAATAAATAAAACGTGACTTATCGAAGCCCTGAAGAAGAAAAACAATTACCAGTTTTTATGTACTCTAATATAATTGAACTTTCCATTTCAAATACAATAAATTTATCAATAATAAAATGAAAATAAAATACGAATGACGTTTATTAAATTTTTTTACTTAATTCTATTTCAGTAATAAAGCTATTTGTTTTATTTTGAATTCAGAATGAACAGAAGTTGCATTAAACTTTAACAAAAGATTTCCCGTATGAATAACAAGATTAATAAAAACAAATAAATGAAATAAACTATAATTAAGAAATACTTACAGAAATTAAAAATAATTACCTTTATGAATAAGATTTGAATAAAAAATTAGAATTAAAAACTATATTAAATTCTTATATCAAATATTAAACATTATACATTAAAATTACTTTGAATGTTGATAAGATTATATCAAATTACAACATTTGTCGTATTGGATTTTTACATCAGCGTTTACTTGGTGGGCTTTCACTGGCGAGTCCTCTTCCTCCTTCTACTCTTGATGCATATAGTCTGGCTATGTCATCTTTCAGATGTAAAGCCTTGTGCATAGTCATAAATTTCCTTGTCCTTTGGTCCATTTGTCAGAGTCCTTCCCTTGTCCATTTGAAGAATGGTCTTAAATATCTCACAAAAGAGACTGCCCAGATGTTTATTCCTTGGATGAGAGTTTCGTTTCCTGAAGTTTTCTCTTTCTTCTCAGGTTCTCTTTTCTTCCATTTCTGCTTGTCTGATGGTATCCGTTTCATTATTACTACATAACTCTTTGCGAGTTTTTGACACAAGCGTTAGCTGATGGTCGTTCACTGGGGGCTGAGTGACAGCAAGTCTTCTCGGGTCTGCGGGACTTTTCTCAGTATTCTGGCTAATCTTAACAGTGCTGAAATCCATATAGTCTCGGTTCTTTTTCCGATTTTCAAATCTTTTAGCTCCTTACCAAGCCTTTAGAAACCGTTTCCAAGCGCATCAATTACCATAAACATAACCCTCACCATAATATTCAACAGCTTTTCTAGTTCTCTGGCAAGATCCAACAACTTGTCTCATTGCTTTCTTTGATTTACACTCTGTGCTCGACGGGGACGGAAAAGTCCATTAAATGACTGATTCTCTTTTTTTTGTTAATTATCACTAGGTCTGATCGTCTGGTCTGGATTAGGTGATATGTTTGAATCGCAAAATCCCAGAAAATTATATGCGCCTCATTCTTTTGGGCAGATTCTCGTCTGTGAATATATCATTTAGTAGTATGGTTAAATTTCAATTTCTTGCACAGTTCCCAGTGGATCACCTTCGCTATCCAGTCGTGTCTTGTCTTATACTCTTTTTGTGCCAGTTTGCTGCATTAGCTTATCCTGTTATAAATCTTTTTGTCTCAACCACCATTTAATCTACATTTGCAATTCTGTTGCGTCTAATCTATTTTCGCTTTGATATAATTGGGCCTTATGGCGTTGTTTTGTGCTGCTTTGAGAAGAGATTCAGGTTTCTCTTAAGGATTCCTTTTCTTAGCCATGTCCAGGTCTTCTCAAATGAGATTTTGTCAGTTTTTCGCTTGAAATATCCGTACAGTTGTTTTTTCTTCCCATTTCTGTTTCCTTGTTATTGTTGTTCTGTTTATCGTTATGTTGTCAGTGCTATTTCTGATCGCTGTAATTAGTCTTTCTTTGCTCTTTTTAATGTAGTTCTCGAGTTTCTCGAATTGTTGCATCCACGCAACCTTCAATACTGCCGAGTCCTTTTCCTTCTGTTCTTGACACATGTTGTCTATCTCTGTCATCTCTGTGATGTTAGGTTTTGTGCATCGACATTAGCTTTCTTGTCCTTTGGTCTATTTGTTTAAGTTCTTCCTTCGTCCACTTCAAGAATGGTTCCGAGTATCTTACAAGGAGGACAGCTTCGTTGTTTATCCCTTTGATGAGATTACTGCAACAAAGTTTGGTTTTGAGATGCTTTCTCGTTCGTCTGAGATCTTCTTTTCTTTTTTTTTCTTACATTTCCACTTGTTTGATGGTAAACTCTTCAAATATTCTCAAATACTTGTAATTTTTCTTTTCTCCGAACGTTCTGATTCTTTCCTGATTTGGCAGTTCTATTCCTTACGTCAATTCTCGTTTTCCACTCATCATTATTAGCATGGCACGTTTTTCTTTGACAAATCCAATTCCTACACACAGGTTGCATATTCTTATTGTTTGTACCAGAGTCTCCATTTTTTTTTCATTTTTTGCAAACAATTTGATGTCGTTCATGTACATTCGATGGTTAATCTTTTCCTGTGATTTAGGAAGTTTGTTGCTACCTGTGAATTTTCTAAGCATGTGATTGAGTGACATCATCACTATTACAAATAGTAATGATGAAAGTTCATCTCCATGGAAGATGCCTCTCTGGATTTTCACCTCTGCTAAAGTTTTTCATCTTGCTGTCAATTCCACTTTCCAGTTTTTCATGGCTTCTGTGATGAACGTTATGACTTTGCCGAATACTTTGTACATTTTTAGACAGTCTATTGTCTTTTTGTAGCTAATCCACACCATGTTCTACTTGAAGATGTGCTGATCAATGAGTGGTAGATCACCTGTTCCTCTTGTTCCCTTGTGGCATCATTCTTTGTTCTTCGGGAAACGGTCCGCGGCTTACTAGCGAGTAATAGACCCCTTCCTCTTTAATAGCCATTGTTTGGATTTTCCACAATCATTAATAGATACGTAATCAGTCTTTGGTTGCTTGGGATGTTTCTTTTTTTTGTGTATGCATATTTCTAGATCAGGTCTTCTCCTTAGTCATCCATTCGGGTATATTTGTTTTTTCAAAGCATCTACTCATTTCAAGAGCCAGTCGGTCGTGGATGGACGTGAATTTTTTAAACCAGAATTTTTCTATGCCATGAGGGCCTGGCGTTTTCCAAATTGGTATTTTTATCAGTGTTGCTCTGAGCAATTCCAGGTGTATTATTGCCTTAAGGCCTTCTTCGAGACCTTGAATTTCTTTTTGCCATATTATCTATCCATTCGGCCTTTCTGTTGTGTACTTTCCGTTTTCATATTTTACACCAAAATAGTTTTGCTTCCTATGCGTCCGATTGTTGGTGTATACCTATGCATTCTCTATCTACTTGGTAGAATTTTCTTTCGTTATTTTAGAAGATCCTTTTTTGATTGTATTGTTTGACCCTGTCTCAGTATTTTTTAAGTCTCCTTTTTTTGGCCAAAATTTTTTGATTTATTTCTTCAAGCTGCATTGTCCGATTTGTCTCTTATTTTGCTTTGCCCTCTTCATTCCAACATATTCCCATGTTTTTTCTTCTTCCTTCACACTCTCGCTTATTGTTGCAATTTCTTAACCTCTCTTTTTTGCCAAATTTCCCGTCCAGGTTTTGCATTTCTGTTCGGATTCCTTAGAAGAACACCGATTTTATTGCAAACTAATTTCGCTCCCGAATAAATTATCTCGTTTAATTCAGTGATATTGTCCGTTGGGATATTTGGTAATAATTTATCATTTATTAATTCGGTTTCTCCATTGATTTTTTCCAGTCTTAGTTTCTGAGAGATGGTAAAGTAGTCTTATTTTCAGACATAATTTTCTTTATTATCTCTGCATTTCTTATTATCTTCCTGTGTTCACTTTTTTTTGTGGTATTGGGATGTGTGGTTTTCCGGTTTCCATTATTTTGCATTTCAATTCGATTAGAGGGTTTTTGCTCTTCAGTATTTCGGTTGGGGTTGTGGTGTCTTGTTGATATGATTCCCTATTTATTGGTTGGTATATTTCTAGTATCTCAAGTTCAGAAAACCAACCTTTATTTTATATTATGATAGCTTAGTCAACAAGTCTTTGGTTTGTATTAAATCTTGCGGATTCTGCCCAAATTGTTATCATTCTTTTTTCTATACCCTCTTTGTGTAGGATTGTTTTTAAGATAACAGTGAAGTACGTGTTTCTTGTCTTCGCTAGTTCATTTCTTCCGTTGGTGTCTCTGAGTCGGTAGTTTGCTTTGGTCGTTATTATTATTATTTGACTCTTTTCAGAGTTTTTTTTACACCAGTGTTAGTTGATAGTTTCTCACTGGAGTTTGTGTTTCCCGGACGAATTTCTGGATTGTACATATACCATTTATTCGTTATTATTATTATTATTATTAATATAATTATTATCTTACTCTTTGCGAATTTTCCCCACCAGGGTTAGTTGAGGATTTCTCACTGGAGTTTGAGTGACAGCAATTTTCCTCAAGTCTTCAGGACTATTCTCAGTATTCGGGCCGATCTTAATAATGTTGTCGTTCGGCTGGTATCCATTCGTCCTCTTATTTCCAAGTTCTCCCGTCCATCTACCAATCCTTTGGTCACTGAACCGAGGGCGCCGATTACAATTGGTATCACCGTTACTTTCATGTTCCATAGTCATTTCAATTCTCTAGCAAGGTCTCGGTACTTAGCTTTCTTTCAGTTTTACTCTGTGGTCAGCCAGAACGGTGGGTTCTATCTTTTTTTTTGTTGACTATCACTAGGTCTGGTCTTCTGGCCGAGATAAGGTACATTGCCGGTTTTTCACATCTGTAGTGCCGGTTAACTTTTACTTAAATCTGATGGAAAGTTTTCTTAATTCAGCAGGACTCTTCTCAGTATTCTAGATGACATTAACAGTGCTGTGGTCTGGACGGTCACAATTCTATCTCGGATTTTTAGTTCCCGTTGTTTTTTTTTCTAGGTCCTTTTGTATTTTTCCAATAGCTCCAACCATAACTGACGTCACTGTCATGTTCTATAACTTTTCAAGCTCTCAAGCAAGGTCCTGGTATCTATTAAGTTTTTCGCTTTCCACTACTTCAACTTTATGATCTGCCGGAATTGCAAAGTCTACTAATCAAATTATTTTCTTTTATTAAATAAAACTCCAACTGAGAAACAGTTGGAGTTTTATCAAATTTTGTGGATTATTTAATGTCACATCCTGTTTTCATATATATGTGATTTGTTTGCAAATAGTTTGTTGGTAACTTTATTTTCAAACGAGTTGTTAGGACTAATTTGTTTGCACACAGTTAAATGATTTCAAGTATTCCAATTGTACACAAATAATTCTGCAAAATATTAATCGTTTGTTTACACACAGTTAAAGGGTTACAAGTATTCATATCAAACTGTAATAATTCCATTTAATATTAGTCATTTGTTAACACACAGTTAAATTGTTTCAAGTATTGCTATTTAATATTAGTAATTATATTTATCAAGTATTCCTATGTAATAGAAATAATTTGCACACAGTTGTATGGTTTCAACTTACTAGAAATAATCCTTAGTCAAAGATTGAATAGTTCTATTTGACCCATTGATAGCACCCTAACAGGTTCTATTATTCTGGGTCAGAGTGGACTTGGAAGTAATGGCAATGAAGGGGTACCCCACAAGAGGACTAGAGTCTCATCATCTGATGGAGTTTAGTATTATACCCTAGAACCTCATTTGGGGAGAGGGGTCTTACTTTTCTGCTGAGGTACAGTCGTTGTATTCTATAGTTCAGCTAACAGGACTGGTAGATTAGAGATTTTGGCCTTAATTGGGTGATGTGTTTGGATTTCAAAGTTCCAGTGAATTTTAAGCGTCTATTTTTCCAGACATATGGAACTAAGCCATTAATATAATCACAGACCCTCTCTACCACCGGACACGAATGCTCGTCGGCAGAAGTGCTGATCCATACGCAAATAATCCTGTCATGTTTGACAGGAAGTCATAAACATTCTGATTTTTTTTCTTCTGTAAGTGTCTCTTTACATAACTTCTTTCACGCTCAGGCAAATAGATAGATCAAATTTAAACTTTTATCAACTGTGTTTAAAGGAAATGTTTAGAAGGGATATTTTCAGCACTCCTTCAAAGAGAAGTACGTACCGGTTAAAGCTCACGACTCGCGGAGAACCCCCCCCCCAAAAAAAACGAGTTTTAGAGTAAGAGTCTTAAACAGTATTCAAGAATAGAAGCAAGTGAATTATGAGTGAGAGAAGATAAAAGACCGAAGAAAATAGAGCACTGTTTTATTGTTCTTGCTGTGGCTACCTCGCTCGTGTAATGGTTAGCAAACTAGGCAGGTGGACATGAGTCTCACTGGGTGTCCCATCAGTCTGGTTTTGAACGACAACTGGGGTAAGCTTAGAAGATAATTTTTGTTTTTGTATGAGTGCTTCACGTTGTCTTATAGTTAACAAGCGAGGCTGGCAGACCAAAATACATGGAAGCTCGTGTCTCACTTTGTGCCCAAATATCCGGCCTTGTACCACAACTAAGCAAAGCTTAGTAAATAATTATTGTTCTTATCGTGGTTTACGATGGTCATGTGTGATTTTTTGCTCAGTCAACTGGGGCTGTAGAATACACCGACTGCACCTCTGCAGAGGGGTTAGACTCCCCACCAATGAGTGTTCTGGATATGACACTAAAGAATCTGATGCTGAGGTTCCAGTGATGCTGGGGCTTTGGGGAATGCAGAGCAACCCTTCATTGCCATTGCTCCCAGGTCCACTATGGCCCGGCGAGGTAGCACCTGATAAGGCCCTATCAATGGGTTAAATAGAACTAACGGCATACTTATGCTAAACTGAATTATTTGACTAAACTGAATTGCTTGAAATAGAAATGTTTTTGACAATTAAACCGTACTTATATTTAAACTGCGTGCTTATGCTTAACTGAATTATTTGAAATAGAACTGTTTTTCGACATTGAAACTGTATTTACACTAAACTGAATTGTTTAATATAGAACTGTTTTGACATTTAACTGTGTGTAAATAAAATCTGTACTTATACTAAACTGAATTAACTGAATTAGAACTACTTGACTAAACTAAATAGCTTGAAATAGAAAAGTTTTTCACAATTAAACTGTACTTACATTTAAACTCCGTACTTATCCTAAACTGAATTGTTTGAAATAGAACTATTTTCATAAAAATGGATTTGGCATTAAAAAACCTACAAAGATTGATATGCCATAAAATCCAAATAACCAACCAACATGTGTGATTTTCATTGCTGTCAACAGTCTGAAATGAACGAAAGAAAGAAGCAAAGAGCTTGAAACGAGAATAAACAATAAAGGGTATTTCTTTGGTTTGAGCAGCCCAGTTAATTTTCATTGTTAAATTATCTGTGATCATTTTTTTTTTGCTGCTCAGATAAAGGATTTTTTTTTTATCTCAGCAGTAAAACAAAGATTGTTGAACATTAAAATCAAAAATACAATTTTATTTAAAAAATGGAGTCGTCTTCACATTAAATGGTAAGCCTCTTAAATCAGTAGACCAGTCTACATGCCTTGGAAGCAATATCTCATCTACAGAAAGGGATGTCAATTTACATATAGAAAAGGAGCGGACTGCTATTGATTGGTAATCGATCACATGGAAATCTGATCTGTAATAGAATGAAACTGGAATTCTTCTGAGCTGAAGTCGTGCATGTACTCCTATATGGTTGAACCTCATTGGACTTACACGAAACTTTTGAAAAAAAGGTAGATGGGAACTACCATTAAAGTAAGACTAACAAGACATGCTGGAGAAGCAAGGACGAACTCACAAGCGACGTTTCACTGTGAACTCCACTGCATGGACCTACCTATGTTTGCCGAGCAGCAAAAACTTACATCAGCTCAATATGGACGCTGGATGCCACGTAGAGGACCAGCCGAGAGTGATAGCGGCTGTTGCTACTGCGGATGATGATGAGAGAGAGAGAGAGAGAGAGAGAGAGAGAGAGAGAGAGAGAGAGAGAGAGAGAGTCAAGGAAATCTGCACTCTCGATACGCCTTGATGATCATGATAAAGATGCACCGTTTTGCAGGGAAACCTCCAAAATAACACGGGATTTTTCCAGATATTAGGCCTAGAGGTGGATAAACCTTAGCCCTCGAGCCACATGCACTCCGTAAGCTGAGTTTTTGCACCCCGCCAGCTGAGTCTGTGCAGCCTGCCAGCTGAGTCTGCGCTGCTCGCAAGAAGCTTTTAAATTTCCTTTTGCTTCACAGAATGAAATAAAAATATTACTCTTATTTCTATCGTCTATATTGATTATTATCGTCAGATTAAATAGCAAGAGGTCGTCTGAATTTAAAGCATTTTGGACTTTGGAGGGTTGAAATACCCGAGCTTAGACTCATTTGGAGGCTTGCCAGGTTTGGCATGATTCATCTTTTTTATACGACGTTTGGAATTCAGATTCCTATTTTAATTATTTAAGAAAATTGCATCTTATAATTATTGATTTTATAATCATTTTATTTTCAAATTAATTTTAATTAGAATTTTGATACTATCATTGATCATATTTACGTGTCATGCATTTTTATAACAACATTTACCAAGAATAGATAAATCTATGGCTAAAATTTCAGAAAAAATTTATACCAGTAAAACATTAAAAAAATGTTCCTGTTTTGTTGATGTATATGATAGGTCTTATTATGGAAATTATTTTCAGAAGTTTATTTATCTGCATTACGTTGAAAATTTATATGCATATAATAAAATTGAAAGGGATCAAAAACACCCACAACAACAAGGATATTGTATAACTTTTAGTTGGATAAATTTGATACAGCCGGCGAGATATTTTAAAAGTTCCAATGTGGCCTGCAAACGAAACTGATTGTCCGCCTCATGTCTACGTTTGGTTTCTTTGTTTAATGACATACAACCTTCGTCGGTTATTTAATGCCAAAGTCGTCCGTCTTGAGGAACAGTTGTCGTGTTATCTAACCGATAGCTGGAGGGGTTATAAGGGGTTCAGAGCTTTCCCAAGGGTATTAGTCCGAAAGTAAACTCACTTAATGTTGCAGTCCAGCACGTTAGCCACTACGCTACGGAGACTCCATTGCCCAGTCGGCTGGGGCTGTAGAATACACCGACTGCTTCTCTGCAGAGGAGTAAGACTACCCCCAACGAGTGTCCTGGATATGACACAAAACAATCTGATGCCGAGGTTCCAGTAATGCTGGAGCTTTGGGGAATGCAGAGCAACCCTTCATTGCCATTGCTCCCAGGTCCACTATGGCCCGGCATGGTAGCACCTGATAGGGCCCTATCTATGGGTTAAATAGAACTAACAGCATACTTATGCAAAACTGAATTGTTTGATTAAACTGAATAGCATGAAATAGAAATGTTTTTGACAATTAACCGTACTTACATTTAAACTACGTGCTTTTGCTTAACTGAATTATTTGAAATAGAACTGTTTTTCGACAGTAAAACTGTATTTACACTTAACTGAATTGTTACATATAACTGCTTGAATAGTTTGAAATAGAAATGTTTTTGACAATTAAACTGTGTACTTATACTAAACTGAATTGTTTTAAATAGAACAGATTATTTACATAAAAATGGATTTGGCGTTAAATAACCTACAAAGTTTGATATGCCATAAAACCCAACAAACCAAACCAAACCAAACAGAAACTCCCCCGGTCTAGGACCCTGATTTAAAACACAGTAGTATAACTCCCAAGGGATGGTTCAAATATTGAACCTAACTAAGAATTTTAAAATATTTTCTGGGACCTACTAAAATATGTATGGTTAAGCGTAGTCACATAATTTTCTTCTTTACAGATGCTATTTTATATAAAGTACCGGTAAGTACTTCTGTTATAGATAATTACTTAAGTAAAAATTGCCGTTATTGTAGAAGCGATCATCACATTGTCTACATTGGTGATGTTTGTAGTTTAATTTAAAGGCCACTGCAGTACTAGAACTCCACTTGCCAGTAAGTAACCCGAAGCTGACCCTTGACCTTATAAGATGCAGTGTGATTTTATGGGATATTTTTTGGAAAAAAAAGATCGTTTTATAAGCCGTCTTGCACATCAGTTTTTGTATTTGCAAAGATACTTTAGATGCAGTGTATTTTATTGAATTCAAAACTTATAATCGAAATGGAATATGTAATTATCTTTATCGCTGGACTTAGGGTTTCTGTGTTATTAAGTTCAAAACAAAGGCGAAACCTTTTTGAAACCTGTGTAGACAGATCGGAGCCACCAAGGACAACTGACGCCGCTCGTCACGCTATTATTGTTTTTTAGAGGCCATTTAAGTTTCTCGTATCGTGAATGCATTTAAAGAAAATTTACCTCTCTCTGTCTTCTTCCTGCCGTGGTCATTGTCAAGGAGAAAAAGGGTGGGGTTGCATATATTTGGACATTAATAGATCATGGTATTATGATCAAACGTCCGAGTTGTTTACGCTTAGATCAGACAAGTTTTGAAGGACGAACGAAAAGGGTAAAAAGTAAAGCAGAGAGAGAGAGAGAGAGAGAGAGAGAGAGAGAGAGAGAGAGAGAGAGAGAGAGAGAGAGTTAGAAAAAAGTATAAAGAGAGGCAGAAGAGAGAAGGAAAGAAAAAGAAAAGAGCAGGAAAAACAAAGCGAGAAAGGAGACCAGGGAAAGAGAGCAAGGAAAACAAGGAAAGAAAAAGGAGAGAAATGAGAAAGGAGAGCAAAGATGAAGAGGAGCAAGGAGAAAGAAGAGCAAGGAGAAAGGAGAACAAAAATGAAGGCGAGCAAGAAGAAAGGAGAGCAAGGTTTGGTTTGGTTTCCTTGTTTAATGCTATATCAACATTCGTGGGTTATTCAATACCAAAGCCAATAGGAGTACTATTTAACCCATAGCAGTGGGGAGAAGGGCTTATAGATTTCCCAAGGGTATTAGTCCCAAAATAAACGTGATAGCTTGATTAGAGTTCGAACTCGTTTACTACGATCCGGCAGTCTAGTCTAGTTGTCATTACGTCACGGAAACTTCCATAAGAAGAAAGGAGAGCAAGAAGAAAGGAGAGCAAGAAGAAAAAGGGAGCAGAGATAAAGCTGAAGAACGGAGAGCGAGAAGAGAAAGAAGAAAAAAAAAAGTAAAAGTAAAAGAGAAAGGAATAAATAAAAAAAGGAAGAAGAGATAAAGAGAGAAAAAAGAAATGGCAGTGAAAGAAATATCATTAAGTAGAAGAACAAAGGAAAAAAAAAAATAAGAAAAGAGATATGAGAAAAGATAAGTGGCAAAATGTGAGAGAGAAGAGATAAATGAAAAGAGAAATAGAGAGGGAGAGATAGATAGAGAGAGAGAGAGAGAGAGAGAGGCGTAAAGATAGATAAATAGATAGAGAGAGAGAGTGAGAGAGAAGAAAGAAAAAAGCGAAAGAAAGAAAGAAAGAGGAAAGTAAATGAAAGAGAGTAAAAGAAAAAAATAAAAGAAAGGAGGAAGAAGAAAAGAAAAAGGGAAAAAACATTTTTTAACTTACACGAATTTTAAAGAAATAGCGGCGTAGTGGTTAACGTGTTGGATAGCGACATCGTCGTAAGTGAGTTCGAACTCCAGTCGCACTATTACGTTCACTTTCGGACTAATATCCAAAGGAAAGGCATGAGACCTCTGTCCTTCAGCTATCGGTTAAATAGTACCACAGCTGTTTTTCTACAAGGATGGCTTTAGCATTTAATACCCCATGAAGATTGATATAACATTAAACAAAGGAACCAATGGACCCCCCACAAAAAATAGAATATAGTCGGAGTAGTAAATTCTTTATATTTAGAGGCGCAACCCCACATAACGTCTGTCCCCAAATGTTTATTGATGTCATTTAAAAGTGTTTTGCGTCTGCCAGCAAATCGTTTCTCCCTCCTTTTTATTTACAATAAGTATAAGTCTAGCGTTGTTACCTACGACTTCTATGTCATCTATTGTTATCGTGTAATGGGATGGAGAAATAGAAAAATACATCTCGTCTCAAGTTTTAGAACTTCCGTTGCTTTATTTTCTCCGTTCAATTTCTGACACCGTGGAAGTAGGGGAAAATGAATAACAAACCCAACATGCGGGTCAGTTTCTTCGTTCTGGTGGGAATCTGCTCTTCTTGTATCTTTGAAAGGCTCATTCACACTCCGTACACGCAAACACTTCTCTCCTCGTATCCCAACCACAAAAGTAAGCGTATCAAGAAACTGATTATTGGGATTCACAGTACATTTTATCCCCACTTCCATTTTGTGTGGTCAGCATCGTCTGGCCAGCTTATATAGCCAATGGAGACTGGCAAACTCGGCAAGTATTGGTTAACTTTTGTTTTCAATCCGAGCTGCTAGATCAAGCATATCATAGTTAAAGTCACGGTCTTTTAAGCGAAATATTCTTCTACGGAGAGAAACCTTTTGCGAATTAGATTTAATTTTGTATTTATAGTAGTTTATTCTAAAACTGAAAATCAATTCAGCTTTCACTATGTATTGTTTGAGGCAACTTGTGCATTCCAAAAGATAGAAGATGTTTTTGGTATTATGTGGTATATATATATATATATATATATAGGGATCGGTATACACCTACATTTTTGTGCTCTTTCCCATCACTAGGTATCTTGACAGCATTTCATGATGTGGTTAATATAGCAAATTCTACTCGCCTACGGCCTACCAAAGGAAACCGTCGTAGCCATAATGATGCTCTATAGAAACACCAAAGTAAAAGTCCGTCTCTGACTACTTCGACATTGTAGCAGGTGTACTGCAAGGAGACACATTAACCTCATACGTCTTTATCATCTGTCTAGACTAAGTGCTTAGAACATCTATCGATAAAATCAAAGCTAAAAAAGGAAAGAAGCAGAAGGTACCCCGCAAAAACAAATACCGACGCCGACTACGCCGATGACATAGCGCTTCTGGCAAATGCACCCGCCCAAGCCGAAACCCTTCTACATAGTCTGGAATAAGCCGCTGCAGGCATTGATCTCCATGTTAATGCACACAAGACGGAATATATTTGCTTTAATTCACACTAAACGGTAGTTCTCTGAAACTAGTTGCCAAGTTCACCTACCTAGGAAGCAGTGCCTCATCAAACGAGACAGACATCAACACGTGACTAGCAAAGGCATGGACAGATATCGATAGGCTATCGGTCATATGGAAGTCAGACCTGACCAATAAAATGAAACGCAGTTTTTTCCAAGCAGCGGACGTGTCGATATTTTTATATGGATGCACTACATAGACGACAACTAAACGTATGGAGTAAAAGCTTAACGGCAACTACACAAAAATGCTGCAAACAATATTGAACATGTTCTGGAGGCAGCACCCCATAAACCAGCAGCTGTACGGCTACCTACCACCCATCACGAAAACTATCCAAATTAGACGAACAAGACACGCAGCACATTGTTGGAGAAGTAGGGACGAGCTCATAAGAGATGTATTCCTATGGACTCCTTCACATGGCCGTCCAAAGGCAGGACGACCAGTTCGAACCTACATACAGCAGTTCTGTGCCGATACGGGATGTAGCCCTGAAGACCAACCGGAAGCAATGGACGATAAGGAGGGGTGGCGAGAGAGAGTCAGGGATATCTGTGTTGATGGTGTGACATGATGACGATGATGAAAATATTAAGAAACAGCAAAATGTTAAAAACTTCAAAGGCGTGCGTTGGCATCTGAAAAATATATGGAATTATGAAGAGTACACTCGAGAAATTTAGACAATGCAAGAAGACCGAAGACCATATCGGTTTTAAAGTTGTATTAATAATACCAAAGACGAAGGCAGTAGACCGAAAAATACATGAAATTTTGAAGAAAGGTACTTCTTATCAGTTCGAACTCTGGCAAATTCTGTTATCTTTTTTCACGTGTTACAAGTTAATCTTATTTACCACATGTCTAGTTCCCTTGCCTTTTGTTTATTTCATTATCGCTGTGTATTATCCTTTTTTTTAATCTTTTGTTATTTATTGCTTTTGTCACGGTAAATTTGCGACTAAAACCCTTCGATACCTTTAAATCAATGTTACGCTTTTAAAGGGGCAAATGATTGATATAGAAAAGCGTGTGGAATGAAATGCTTTCCATTCTCGGGTTGATTTATTTCCTGATTTTTATGCCATTCACAGCCAACTTAGTGAATCATTTGTTACGACATATCGATTATTACAATTGCTTGCATAGTACCCGTCATGAATAATAGCGGATTATTTTCAAATAATCTCTAATCTCTATGTCTTATTGTTTAAATTAATGGAATTAAATTAGTTTTGTTAGGAAGTTGAAAATACAGGAGAATTGGTTGACTGAAGTCCTTTCAAAACCCTCAAATAAACAAAAGAAAGAAAGAAGGAAGAAAAAATCATTAGCAGTTGAAAGTGAAGAGAAAATAAATTGGAAAGGAAGATACACACACACACACACACACACACACACACACACACACACACATATATGTATATATATATACGAGGTGCATACGATAAGTTTCCAAACTTTTTTCGTATGGGCACTTTTATTGATAATACACACATGAAACTTTAGAACCCTTCGAAAAAATCTCCGGCTGCAATGCACTTGTTGTACCGTTCCGACACCTTCTGGAACGCCCCATGGAAGTCCTCTTGTGTGAGCGTATCAATGACCTTCGTCACAGCCTCTTTCATCTCCTCAATTGTCTCATAACAACAGCCTCTGAGCTGAGGGAATAACCAAAAGTCACTGGGAGCAAGGTCTGGACTATAGGGAGGGTGAGGAACTGTGTTGATGCCCATCTTGGTCAAATAGTCTGTGACAAGGATGGAGTTGTGGACTGGTGCATTGTCCGGGTGGAAATGCCACTGACCCGATTTGAAGAGTGTTGGCCTCTTCTGGTGGAATCTCTTGCTGAAATCTCTTAAAACCTCAACATAGTAACCCTAACTCTAACCCTTTGGCCAATCTACTCTGGTCTATTGACTTCCTTACTCCTCCCACACTTCTTATAATCCCTCACAGACTCCGTGCCTTCGTTGAATCTCTTATGCCACTCAAAAACTGATGCTCGATTTATGCAAGATGCCCCAAAAGTAGTCTGAAGCATTCCATACGTTTCTGAGGTATTTTTTCAAGTTTAAAGTAGGATTTTATTGCATAGCGTCCTTCGAAAGTGTCAGATTGCATTTTTGAAATTCACCAGCTGTGACAATCAGGTTTTAGTAGGGTGTATTCCAATTGCTGCTGTAGCTGTTCATTTGAACCTGAAATCACAAAAATTGGTCAGTCATCTCATAAGATGTATAGCAATAACATACTGAATTTTAGAGTGTCTACGACAATTTTAAATGCCTGTATAAAAAACGTATGGAAACTTATTGAATGTACAACATATGTCGTCAAAAAATGATTCACTAAGTAGACCAAGAGTGGCGTAAAAAGCATGAAAAGATCAACCTTTGAATGGAAACTGTCCCCCACTCCAAATGACTTGAAATTATTTGAGCCTTCAATTTTAAAAATATCCGACAGAAAGAAAGAAAGATATGACGTGAAAAATAAATTTGGTATTTATTTTATAAAACGTTTCGCTCTGAAATGATCTGATGAAACAAATATATATATATATATATATATATATATATATATATATATATATATATATATATGTCATCCACATACAGACTGTTTCATTGTATCACAACCCTTCAGTGTGGCTAGAAACGCGAGATCCTTCAAGCTGTGATCAGTCGGATATCTTACCCTTGAGTATCGTCAATCTAAGCGGAAGCGAAAGGATTTTTTTTGGTATATATTCACATATACGCTATCGGCTACCGGAGTGCTCAATTCATGAGAAGAGCTTTGCTTTTAGGCGTATGAAGCAGCCGGTAATCTCTCGCTCGAGGGATCAACCCAAAGGGGGATGTTTTGGTTTCTTTGTTTAATGGCATATCAACCTTTGTTGGTTATTTAATGCCAAAGCTATCATTATAAAGGAACAGTAGTGGTATTATTTAAACCATAGCTGGGAGATTAACGGTGTTGGTATCATATATATATATATATATATATATATATATATATATATATATATATATATATATATAATGTATATATTAAATGTATGATTATGTCCATACATACATATATATATATATATATATAATGTTTCTCTGTGTGTATATGAACTTATCAATCTTTTTGTTTATTCGGTCTCTATCACGGATATACTACTACTACTACTACTACTACTACTACTACTACTAATATATATATATATATATATATATATATATATATATATATAAAATGCTAATATTGCTATTTGGTGATTGGGGTCTTGACTAAATATTTTCAGTACCTTCAACCATTCCAATATTATTATGAAAATGAGTAAATTTTCGCTCTTAGTGACTGATGATTGGGTTCTCCACTATGTCGAGTTACAGTAATCGGAATTGTGCGTTTTTACATTTCAATTTTTTGTTACAGCATTATTTTCGTACATTGGCATTTTTAAGTTTCGAACTGTTCCAATCATCAATTA
The DNA here is from genome assembly GCA_963585895.1 of Sepioteuthis lessoniana. Classification (NCBI taxonomy): domain Eukaryota; kingdom Metazoa; phylum Mollusca; class Cephalopoda; order Myopsida; family Loliginidae; genus Sepioteuthis; species Sepioteuthis lessoniana. The sequence goes on along the minus strand of OY757926.1, from coordinate 87,048,113 downwards.
AAGATGGTTCTTGTTCGATAGGACCGGTTGCCCTCTCCCAGACCTTCCCCCCAAAAAAACTTAGGAAAAAACTGTGCAAAAAATGTAACAATGAACGTACAATGAACGCGATTCTCTAACCTCTAGGCATAAAGTAAGTCTAGACGGGTTGAAATGCCGTTAAAAATTAATAAAATAGGAACAACAGTATAATTAAGAACAGCTGTAACATTGGAAACAAACCAGTTCACGGATCGTCTAGTTCGTCAATAAAAAAATGAAAATAAACTGGTCGTTGGCGTCTGACAAAAAAAATTTATTGAATGAAAACTTATAATCAGTCTGGGGATTAGGAGTTTGAAGGCTGCTGTATTGACAACAACATCAGAAACAATGTATATTAGGCTCATAAAAAAAAAGTTGAAAATAAACAATGCTTAATCTAGCGGTGAACTTGCCGAAAATCAAGTCAGATTGTTTTGGAACGACGTTCTAATTTCCCAGCGTTCCTTTTCACTCATTCACGGCTTCCGTTTTGCTTTTTCGTCTCTGAGTCACAAGGAGGAAAGATTAACTAACTGCGCTTCGTTGCCAAGGGAAACCAACTTTATTATTGACGATTTTTTTATCACCGATTCTGATTTGTCTCAGACCGAAGCAATAATTGGGGTATTTAGTTTCCACTAAGATATTAAATGAATAAGCAGATAAAACAATTTTAACGAATATTTTGTGTATTATTCATTTTTAACTGAGGTGTTTAGCACTTCAAATTTGATAATAATAATAATAATAACAATAATAACAATAATAATAATAATAGGGATAAGTACCTCGAACTTGCCAGGGAATTGAAAAAAATTGTGGAACACGAAAGTGACGATTATACCAATTGTAATTGGTGCTCTTGGTACAGTCACCAAAGGATTAGTACAAGGACTGGAGGACTTGGAAATAACGGGACGGGTGGAGACTGTCCAAACTACAGCATTGTTGAGATTGGCCAGAATACTGAGAAGAGTTCTGGAGACATGAGGAGACTTGCTGTCACACAAACTCCAGTGAAAGACCATCAGCAAATGCTGATGTGAAAAACTCTCAAGGAGTAACAATAATAATTATTGTTTACTGGGAATTGAGCAAGAAATTGAAATTTTACCTTACCACAATTGGTATCACCGTCACCCTCATGTTCTATAATTTTCTTAGTTCTCTGGCAAGGTCAAAGTATTTGTGGTGCGCTACGACGGTAAGTTCTCTTACTTTTTTGAATATCATCACTAGGTCTGGTCTTTTGGCCAGGATTAGGTTCTTCTTCTTATTTATTCATCTGAGTTTTTCACATCAGCGTCATCTGATGGTCTTTCACTGGACTTTGAGAGACAGCAAGTCTCCTCAAGTCTCCAGGACTCTTCTCAGTATTCTGGCCGTTCTCAATAATATAGTAGTTTGGATGGTCTCCACTCGTCCGCCAACCTCCAAATCCTCCAGTCCCTTTAGTAATCCTAGTTACTGTTCCAAACGCACCAATTACAATTGGTATAATTGTCACCTGCATGTTCCATAGTTTTTCAATTCTCTTACAAAGTCGAGGTACTTGTCCTTCTTTTCACTTTTAACATCAGCGTTCGTTTGCGGTCTTTCACAGGAACCTGAGTCAGCAAATCTTCTCAAGTCTCCAGGACTTTTCTGAGTATTCTAGCCGATCGTAACAATGCTGTGGTCCACATAGTTTCCGTTCTTTCTCTGATTTACAATTCCTGCAGACCTTTTTCCAAACTTTGGGGGACAAATTAAAATTAGAATCACCGTCACTTTTATGTTCAACAGCTTTTTCAACTCTCAGGCAAGATCCAAGTATTTGTCTGTCTTTTCGTTTTCTTTTATTTTCACAGATAATGAACAGACTTAGATAGATATGAGGATATAAACAGGCTAAGATAGATAATAGTTGGATTGATAGATATGAGCTGTCTGAGATCGATCTATCGATTGATCGATTGAATGATAGATATTGTCCTGAAGACGATTTTGCCAGCCTTTGCTATGGCAAGAACTCTTTAGTTATACTTAGATCGATATGAATAGACATATATGGGCATAAAGATAGATAGATAGATAGATAGATAGATATGAACAAAGTGAGATAGAAGGATAGATAGATAGATTATGAACATACTTAGATAGATATAAACAGATTAAGACAGATAAATATGTATATATATATATATATATATATATATATATATATATATATATATATTTACTAATGTATATGTATATATATATATATATATAATTTACTAAATTCTATATATATATAGATAGATAGATAGATATGAACAGAGTGAGATAGATTGATAGATATGAACAGACAGATAAGATAGATAGATAGATTTTTAACATACTAAGAGAGATAGATAGATATGAATATATTTGGATAGATAGAATGATAGATATAAAAAGACTCCGGTTGATAGATCGATAGATATTTTGTTAAAAATGATTTTGTTAGCTTTTGCTATGGCAAGAGCTCTCTATTCTCATTCACTTAGCTTACAATAGTCTGGCATAAGGCCTTAGTAATGAGGCAGTCGATGCGAAACTCTAATGAATTGGTCAGCAAGAGAAATCTCGCCAACAGTTGCTTCCCTGCCAATAGTGTAGGTGTATAATGGATATGACATTGCCATTTGAATATTGCCGTATGTTGCTGTTGATAAAAAGTTACTGGCAAAAGATCAATGGGTAAGGTACAACTGGTAAATCTGGCAGTCCTGTGCTAGCATTGATCGATATTAGATATCGATCGGCTAAAAGAAACACACGTGTGTCTGCTGACTCTGTTAACCAGTATGGAGATAGTGTGGTGACTCGACACAGGCAGAGAGACAATTACACGGGAAAAGGTAAAGTTCTCTGAGGCAGACAAAAAAAAGAGATTAATCGGCCGAATCTTAAGAGCAACTGAATATTAAATAGGGCTAATTGGTGATAACGTTTCATTACATTCAGTCTATCTATTAATCTTAGTCCGTTTTTTAATCTCCCTCCCTTTCTCTCTTTTCATTCTCTCTGTCTGTTCATATCTTTCACCCGCTCTCTGTTCCTATCTATCTATCTATCTATCTATCTATCTATCTATTCACACACACACACACACACACACACACACACACACACACACACATTTATATGGGGGAGTCTCCATAGTGTAGTGGCTAACGTGCTTGACTATGACATCGTAGTAAACAAATTCGAACTCCAGTCACGATATTGCATTCACTTTCAGCAATCTCGCTGAGGGTGGGGAGATATATATAGTAATTTACGAAGCTCTTTGCTTCGATGTGGCACAAGGCCGAATGAATGGGGCGCCCAATGAGACTCGAACTCACTCGTGTAGGTTTGCTAGTCTAGTTTGCTAACCGTTACACCACCAGAGGTGCCCAGGGGAGATGTATATATAAAGTAAAGTTGGCGACCGTAGTCGAGGGTGACTCGAAGGTTCCTTTTTCAATAGCTACCACACCGAGGTGTAGGGGAAGGCGCTACTCCATTCCCTTGATTGCTCCACTTTACCCTTGATCCTTACCTTATAATGCTGAGGGCTAAGCAAGGCGGCATCAAGTACCATTTTTTGAGTCTTTGGTATGACTCGACCTGGGAGTGAAACCCAGTCTCCCGGGTATAGTCCAATCCTGCAATTATGTTTAGTTTCGGGCTAATACCTTAGGAAAAGGTATGAACTCTTTTATTCTCCAAGCTAAAAGTTAAAGGGCACCATTACTGCCCTTCGACAAGGATGGCTTTGGCATTAAATAACCCACGAAGGCTGATATGTCATTAATCAAAGAAAGTGAAACCTATTTATCTATCAATCTATTTATCGGGTTCTCCATGGTGTTGTGCCTAACGTGCTTGAGTTTGACATCATAGTAAGCAAGTTCGAACTCCAGTCGCGCTAATACGTTCACTTTCGGACTAATACCCTTGGGAAAGGCATGAATCATCTTATCCCCATAGTTACGGGTTAATTAGCACCACAACTGCCCTTCTACAAGGCTGATATGTCATTAAACAAAGATATTGAAATCTATCTATCTATCTATCTATCTATCTCAGTCTATTCATATCTATCTATCTATCTATATCTGTTCCTATTACATATTATTATTTACATATTATTTTTTGCGGAATAAGTCAACAGCAATTTAAATTTTACGCATGAGATGTTCAGACTTTCAAAGTCGAATATTTACTTACAAGCTACCGGTATTACAGTAGGTATAAGTTCACAGCGTCTGTGCAGTATATTACAACTGAAATAATACCTTAAACTTCATAAACAAATATATTTTCATAATTTTACAGAATGATTTTTTATCTTGTAAACAAAGCGTACCTAACTTTTTACTTTTTCCATCTTCCATCGTCTAGCAGTCCGTTGTGCCGTGGAATTTTATCTTTTACTGACCCAGGCTCGAACCCACGTCATACTGAGCGTAAATTGGTCACGGCAAGCAAATCTAGTTAGCTATTTCTAATTTTTATGGAGGATGCTGCAGTTGTTCAATTACGTGATCAAAAAGGTGGAGACTGGTTTGATATTTTTTTTCTGACTGGCAATGACATCATTTCGCTATCATATAAGTTGCTGTGTAGTGTCTGAAAGTATATTATGAGGGGAGGTTTTGGCGAAATGACACCGCTGGCTGATGGACTTGAATATGCGCATACACAATTAACACAGAGCGAATATAAACGGCGTTCAGCAGTCGATTCGCAGCTTTTCCAGATGTCGTCTAGGGAGTGTTATCAACGCTCCAGTCTGACATCGATCAAGACTGTATACCGCCGATCTCAGCCGACTCTCCAGTTGTTAAGATGTTCTTCCGTCTTTATTAAACTTTAAATGTTTAACAATTGAAAAAATCAAAGCATTTGTTTCAATGCATTTTCTCTCTCTCTCTCTCTCTCTCTCTCTCTCTCTATCTATCTATCTCTCTCTCTCACACACGCACACATACATATATTTACCCAATCACTCTACAAAAGTAGGATGTGACACAAGGTCAGTTTTTAAAGGGAGTTTATCATAGTTTCAAGTATTGCTAATTGACATTTATAATTCTATTCAATATTGGTATTTGGCTTCCGTCACACCAACCGGACGACTATGGCACAAGGCCTTTTTAGGTGGGTCCAGGTACAGGGCTGTAGCTCAGACACGCCCGGCATTCCCCAAAATGCCTCGGGCCCTGTCGGCATTACCGAAAAAAGTGGTGCCTCTGGCGCCAGGCAATGAACCTGGCCCCTCCAAGGAGAGTTGGAGCCTGAGGCTCGAAGATGCCAGGCAAAGCGAACCTCGACCGACTGTCAGCCGAGCCAGAACACGCCCGAACAGATCCGTGTACCGTCCAACACGGCCAACCGAGGTGTGTCCCAGCCCAGCGACATTCAGAGACTGTGTATACGCACGGGTCTCTCGCTATAATTCTATTTAATATTAATCATTTGTTTACACACAGTCAAATGGTCCCAAGTATTGCTATGTAATAGCAATAATTCAATATTTACATACAGCTAAACGGTTTCAAGTATTCCTCTCTAACATGAATGATTCTATTGAGTATTAATCAGTTGTTTGCTCACACTTAAATGGCCTCAAGTATTGATATCTAACTCCAAAGGTTTTATTTGCACACAGTTAAATGTTTTCAAGTATTGCTATGTAACATCAACAATTCTATTTATCTATCAGTCATTTGTTTGCTTGCAGTTAAATAGTAAAACAGTTTTATTTGACCCATAGATAGGACCCGAACGCGTACTACCACTTCGGGTTAAAGTGGACCTGAGAGTAATGATAATGAAGGGGTACTTCACATTCTCTAAAATTACAGAACTTGAGCCCCATCATCAGATGGAGTTTAGTGTCATATCTAGGACACTCGTTGTGGGGTCTTACCCCTCTGCAGAGATACAGTCGTAATATTCTACAGTCCAAGATGAGTGGGCTGCACCTCAAGGAGAAGTTAACCCCCAAATCAAAACTGCAGAATCAAGCTCCAGCATCCAACTTTTGCCTACTCGCAGGAATTCTTTTGACAGAAAAAATCTAAATGAAGGTTCTCTGAAATAAATTCTGCAGTTTGCATGGTGACCAGTTATCTTGGTATGCTTGTCCCAGGGATATCGTTTTGCACCCTCAGAGCTTCGTATGAGTGTCGTACAACCGTATATCACTCTAACCCAACGATGTATAGATGTCTTACTGACTTATCGTCTTACACGTCTTGTATATTTTTCATAAGCTGAATTAGTTATCAATCAGGATGTTTAAGATGTAATTTTGGTCGTAAAGGCGGCCATCATCTGTCAAGATGAGGCTGTCATCTATCTATCTATCTATCTATCTATCTAACAAGCTGACTAGTTAGCAAGTTTTCCCTTGTATGGAGGAGGCTGCAGTTGCAGAATCACGTATTTCCTCCAAAAACGGAGAGATGGACTAGAGAACAAAAATAAAAAAAGGAAGAAAAGAGCAACAAAAGAGAGAGAGAGAGAGAGAGAGAGAGAGAGAGAGAGAGAGAGAGAGAGAAGGAAAGAAGGAAGAAATAAATGACAAAATCGTATATACAAGAACAGAAGTTAAAATCTCTTTCGCATATAAATCTTACTTCTTTTGGTGATTGTTAAAATCTGTCGTATTTCAAAATAATTTTTATGCTCTTAAAGAATTGAAAAGACGATTTAAACGTAAATGAACAAACTTTACGAAAGGTGACTGCATATGTAACGAAATGGGAGCAAATCTGCATTCACTTCAGCATCTTAAGCTGATAGGAGCAATTTGCATCTTTTTGTAATCTCTATCCTAAAAAATACTTCTTAGATTTCAATATAAAAAGTTATCAAAAGCTGATAAAAACGATTGTATCTACTTTTAAGTACTTTCGCTCTCTCTCTCTCTCTCTCTCTCTCTCTCTCTCTATATATATATATATATATATATATATATATATAAAGTTAGGATAGACAGGACATTAGTGTCGACGGTACTTTGTAACTGTGAGACACCAAGCCCTGTTGACTCTGTGTCAACGTTATACTAATTTAGATCTATTTATACTCTATTGCTGATATTGAGCACTCTTTATTTATAAATATAGCTAACTAAATTATCAATATATATATATATATATATATATATATATAGAGAGAGAGATAGATAGATAGATAGATGGATAGATATTATATATATATATATATATATATATATATATATATATTTATGTGTGTGTGTGTGTGTGTTTTTTTTTAAATATACGGAAAAAGTTTGGAAACTTATTTAATGACCCTTGTATATGTAAATTTCAATTATGACTCCTTGAACCTTACGTAAGGTGAAATGTATTCCGAGATGTTAACGACAAAAAAGAAACAAATTTCTGTTTAAATCCATCTGAAGAGCCAGTTGATATGCTTGTGAAATAAATTTATAATGAAATATATATATTAATTTTCTCGTTGTAAATCCTATATTTTGCTCGGCATGTGTGTTTAATGCACGGCTAATTTATATAAAACACACATGCCGAGCAAAATATAGGATTAAAAACGGGAAAATTGATACATATATTTCATTATAAATTTATTTCACAAGCATATTAATTGGCTCTTCAAATGGATTTAAACAGAAATTTGTTTCTTTTTATATGAATTAGCCGTGCATTATTCACGGACTTGAATTATATATATATATATATATATATATATATATATATATATATATATATATATATATATCTTTAAGAAAAAAACAAAGACCGGTTAATTTAGGATTATAAATTTATTTCCATCCTGTTTTTCAGTTTCTGGTGTGAAACAAAAACACAAAGAAAAAAAAATTATACAGGACTTCTTCAGATCCAATGGATAATTAATTAAAACAGAATAGACATGTGGGGTGGAGTGGAGGGGGGGAAAGCGATTAAGGAGTTACCTGGTTTAACTTGACCGAATAATACCTATATATATATATATATATATATATAATGAAATGAGAAGAAAACTCAAAGCTGGTTAAATTGTCATAATAAATTTGTTTTGGTTAATAATATCATTATACTCTTTGTCTCTTCAGATGATTTTACACACTTAATTTGAGGGTGAAAATAATGATATTATAAACCAAAATAGATTTATTATGACAATTTAACCAGCTTTGAGTTTTCTTCTAATTACATTGTATACGCTCGGTATGTGAGTTTTATTATATAAACACGGAAAAGGAATATATAACAATAGGAATACATTGAGCACTCCCAAAGATTTATATGAAATTCCTCGTATATTCTATTCACGAATAATCTACACTCACTGTCTTCGGACGCCGATTGGATATATATATATATATATATATATATATATATATATATATATATATATATAATTTCTTATACCTCTCTGCTCACGGTCATTTGGGCATTTTTATTTTATTACCAGCAGTTGCTTTTGCCCTTCTTCTTCTTCTTCTTCTTCTTCTTCTTCTTCTTCTTCTTCTTCTTCTTCTTCTTCTTCTTCTTCTTCTTCTTCTTCTTTATATATATTTAGAGAGAGAGAAAGAGGGAGAGAGAGAGTCAGATTGACAGAGATAGACAGAGAGTGGAACAAAGTACATAGATTTGATAATTATGCCTAGACTGACCGTCAAACCGAGGTCAGTAGATCCCCATTTCCTGCACGAAATAAAGAAACAAGGGCAAAGCCACTTTCACCTTGACAAAAGTGAAATAAATGAAAATAAAAAATGAAAAATAAAAACATAAATAAGATAAAAGCAAAAAGCAAAAAAAAAAAAAATCAAGTGACTATTTTTTTGATCCGTGGGCAAATGTCAGTTGACACGTGATTCTTGGCGAGAAATAATATCAGACCAGACACACCCGGATGCTGGTCAGGCTATTATCTTTTCTTTCTTTCTTTCTTTCTGTTGCTTGTGATGTAAATCTGCTTTATAAATTTTGTTAGTTTTTGTAATTCAAAAGACATCTGGACAGCATTCTATCTATCTATCTATCTATCTATCTATCTATCTATCTATCTATCTATCTATCCTTCAGTTGTATCAGTCTCTCTCTGAAAATGTTATTAAATTCATAATTATAATTATCCATTCTCCTTAGAATCAAAAGAAGCGGAGAGGGGCTATTTGAAAACGCCCTCCATCCCACACTAGAGCTTTTTACAGTTCCTGGCAAAAATCTTGGAATTAGTACACTTAGTTCACTTAGTTCACTTCACTTTTTTTCACTTCACTTTTTTCACTTCACTTTTTTTCCCTTCACTTTTTTTTCACTTCATATTTTTTCACTTCCCTTTTGTCACTTCAATTTTTTCACTTCACTTTTTCTTCGCTTCACTATTTTTAAACTTCACCTTTTTTTCATTTCACTTTTTTTCACTTCACCTTTTTACACTTCATTTTTTTTCTCTTCAATATTTTTTCACTTCACCTTTTTTTCATTTCACTTTTTTTTCACTTCCCTTTTTTTCACTTCCCCTTTTTTTCATTTCACTTTTTTTTCACTTCACTTTTTTTTCACTTCACTTTTTTTCCCTTTTTTTCATTTCACATTTTTCACTTCAGTTCACTTTTTTGAATCTCTAAATATACTAATAAATCACCGAACATTTTTAATTTTATAGCTGAAAATTCTTGCTTTATGAAAATATTTGAAAAAAATTAGATTGAATAATTCAAATTAAATGTTTATTTCTTTTTCAAAGGCATTAATGTCTCTTTTATGAAGCCAGAATTTTCAGCTAATAAAAATGTTTTGCATCTTATTTGTGCTTTACTGATATAAAAAACCCAACAAAAATAAAGGTGAACATCCTCCAACTGAGCCGATTCCCTGATTTTTTTTGCCAGGGGTAATAAATAGTAGTTTATTAATTGAATATGGGTGCCGGCCTCTTCCGCAGCAAAATCCCCAGGGCCCCAAATTTATAGATACGCCGTTGCTTCGGCTGTTCACCTCTCAATCTGAAAGTAAAGAAACTACTACATTTACTGGAAGAATAAATTTTCAATCAGAAAATACAATTATGTATTTAGTTACTACCACTGATTATGCAGTGTCGCGAGCGATGAACTAAAATATGCTGCGTTTCTTGAAGAAAAGTATTAAAGAATGCAGTCGTAGAAATGATTTCGAAAAAGTACTCCATCTGACTGTCAGCAGTTCTGGTACTAAGCGAGTACACTTGTTGTTGTATGTAAATCCAAGCGTTTCCTTCGTGTCAGATTAATTCTGATTTGAGGACTGAAAAGTGATGAGAAACGGTAAAACGTAATGGGAAATGTTGAAAGAGCTAAGACAGGACAAAATGTCAATAGAAGCGGTAAAACGGTTCTGAGAAACGGTAAAACGTGTTGAGAAACGACAAAAATTAATGAAAAGCGTTAAAACTTAATGGAGGAGGTGTCCTCGTGGTGTAATGGTTAAAGCGCTGGACTACGGAATCATATTAAACGAGTTCGAACTCCAGTCGAACTATTACGTCATTTTCGAACAAATACCCTTGGGAAAGGTATGAACCCCCTTATCCCCACAGATTTGGGTTAAATAGTACCACTATTGTCTTTCTAGGAGAGTGGCTGAGGCATTAGATAACCCACGAAGGTTGATATGCCATTTAAAAAAGAAACCAAACCAAACCAAACTTTGAACTTAATCGGAAATAGTGAAAGTGATGAGAAGGGGAAAAATGTAACCTGAAACAGTAAAAGATGCTGAGAAACGGTAAAAAACGAGGTAAGAAGCGATAAAAACTGATGAAACGGTACAACGAAATAGGAAATTATAAAAAGTGATAGGAAGGGGTGGAAATTAACAAGAAGCAGTAAAACGATAAAAATGATGAGAAACGGTAACACGTAATAGAAAGCGGTAAAAGTGATAAGAAGCAGTAAAAAGATAACTCTAGTTTTGTTTTAAGCGGTAAAAAGATAAAAAGTGATAGGAAACTATTAGTCATAATAGAAAACGGTAAAAATGATGAGAAACGGTAACACGTAATAGAAAGCGGTAAAAGTGATAAGAACGTGTAAAATGTCACTAGAAACGATAAAATTACTGAGAAACAATAAAATGTGCTGACGAACGGTAAAAGGTTATAAGAAACAGTAAAAGCGATGAAAAACAGTAAAAAAAAAAAAAAAGAAAAAAAAGAAGATATTTGTAACAAAATGTAAAGAAGAATAAATTAAAATTAGATTACATTACTGACGATAGGGCCAGGAATATCATCTCGATGTATTTTTTGATAAAAATAATAAAAACAAATCAATATCAGTATTTTTGACAACTTTGTCTGCAACAACTAATTCTATTGCTATGGGGTGGGAATCCAAGTTGGATGGCTAACGAGTTGGACTGGACCCCCGAAATAAGCGAGTTCGAACTCCAGTCGTGGTATAACGTTCACTTTCGGAAAAGGTATGAACCTCCTTATCCCTCCAGCTATGGGTAAAATAGTATCACTGCAGTTCTTCTACAAGAATAGCTTTGGTATTAGATAACTAACGAATCAAAGAAACCGAACCAAGTGCTACTGATACTACTGGTACTACTGGTCGTGTCACCATGGTTTGTAAAGTCATTTCATATTGTATTCGTATATTCACCTTTCGGTAAGAGTGTGTCGCAAGAAAAAGAGTGAGTAATGGTAGTTTTTAGTCTTTGTTAGGTTCTAGTGTCTTCGCATCTTGTGGAGACTGTCGCTTACCTACCAGTGAATCTTATTAAATTGCTATAATTTTCTAAAGGGTACGCTCGATATATCCTAACAGTGGGGGTGATAGCCGAAACACACCCTTCTCTCTAGTTCAAATATTTGTATGATGCAATTAAATGCAGTCGGATATGTGAGCAGGTCGTATGAATCATTTCATCGGCTGTGACACTATATAACAGTTAAAGTTGACCCGATGTCTGTCTAAATTTAACCTAAAAGACATGCGAAAATTTCTTAGTATATCTTTGCAAGGGGAAAAATGATTATATTATGGACATTGCAATATCTCCTTTGTTTATTGCATTTTCGAAGGTCAAAGTTTCGACATTTCAATAATATCCAAGGATCGTACAATTATCAAAATGTTGTAATTAAAAAAAAAAAAAAATAGGATAAAAACGAACAGACGATATAATTAGTTCGTATGAAATAAAGTACAATATTTACAAGATCTCGTCGAAAAGTTCAGACAAGAAATGGTTATAATTATTTATATGAGGTGATTGATTGATTGATTTTAGATTTTAACGGCAGCTTAACCCGTCAAGGCTTAATTTAGGCCGAGAGGTTAGGGAATAACGTACATTGTACATTTATATATACATTTTTTATGGAATTGCTTCTTAAGAGTTTTTGCCCAGTTATATGATATCAAGTATTCGTATCTCATACAAATAAGTTGCACACAGTTATATGATATCAAGTATTCTTATCAAATACGAATAATTTGCACACAGTTGAATGGTTTCAAGTATTCCTATCTAATACTAATAATTTGCACAAAGTTTCAAGTATTCCTATCTAATATTAATAATTTGCACTAAGTTTCAAGTATTCCTATCAAATAGTAATCATTATGTGGCTTCAACTAATTATTTCTATTCAATAATTGTCATTTGTTTGCATATGGGTTTCAAGTTCCTTATAATATTCCTTAGTAAACAATAATAGCTTCAAGTTACCCAAATGCGCGACTTGAGTTCGATCTCACTACGATGTCGCCGTCCTGCGCATTAGCCACTGCGTCACAGAGTCTCCCGACCCTTCTGTACCAAACTTTTTTAAGGTTTTCAACACAGACGTCATTGATAAACATATTTACTATTTTTATCCGACCATCTTCTGACATCTTTCTTTCACCTTTATAATTTCACCCACTCAGAACTTTCCCAGCAAAAATAGAAACCTTTTTAAGCTAAATCAAAAGCTTATGTATCCAATCACATTCTCAATTATTTTTTTCTAAAATATTTCTGGGTGGAACGATAAAATTGTCGCTCTAGAAAAGACGACATGATTCTATTTCTGTTTAATGAAAACCGGTTTTCTTTTTTGTTGCCGACCATCAACTAGTTGGCCAGTTGTGTACATATCCCAAGAGGGATAGGAGCCTTCTATCATGTCTGAAATTGACACAATGTTCAACGAGCGAGATCGGAGATGCGCCGCTGTACAACTCATGCTCTCTACCGATCCAAGTTATGACAACATGACCATTGCCAGCGCCCTCAAAATGCAAATCCGGACGGTTCAACGTGCCCTGGGTGATGAAAATGAAGTTTCCGGCTACGGTTATGGTCTTTGGTGTGGTTTCAAGTGAGGGCCACATCATGCCACCTCACATCTTCAAAGTCGACTTGAAAGTCAACACCAAAGTGTACCTGGATGTGTTGAAGAGTGTGATGATCCCCTGGTGCAATCAGGTGACCGGTGGCAGACCCTGGGTGTGGCAGCAGGACTCGGCGCCGGCCCACAAGTCCAAAGAGACCCAGGCTTGACTTCAGAAGGAGTGCTACGACTTTGTACCCATCTTTCACTGCCCCCTCCTCCCTCGACCTGAACCCGCTGGACTACTTCGTTTGATCATACGTCGAGAACATCACAAACATGACCTCTCACAACACCAAAGCTAGCCTGATCGCCGTCATCCGCCGAGTATTCGCCCAGCTCCCGCCAGCGCTTGTGGAAAAGGCATGCTCCCAGTTCCGGATCCGTATCGAGGTGTTTGTCGAACTCGGGAACCTACACGGAACTTCGAACTACGTCCTTTATTGAATCCACGGGGGTCGTCTGTTCTGATTCCGTTAGCCACAACCGGGTACAAGTGTTAAGTATTCCGGTATTGTTACTCACCTACAGTCAGGATTGAACCTGCAACTTCCTTAGATTGTCTCCTTAGAAGCTTGGGGAACCAACGCCTATAGCCGTTACGCTATGTGTCCTGCTGGACAAACTCCTGAAGAAGATCGGAGGACATATCGGCCGAAACGTTGTGGAAATAACAATAAAGATGAAGACAATAGTCCGAAAACCCTTAATGATAAAAACAAAGTATTCAGTGAATGAATCAATTTGTAATATCATAAATGAATATTATGTCATCGTCAACGTATAATTTTATTTTTAAATTAAGCCATCATCAGAGCAATGTTATAAGTGTTGTTGTATCTTCTGAATTATTTTCAAATTTAAAAATGAAACGAAAACTACGTTACCCTTTAAAATAAAATTTCGAACTCTAATTATGTTAAATACATTTGAAATAGAACGCTAATCACGGTAACAGAATTCTTTCGTTTTTACGTTTTATTTTTAAATTTGAATAAAATTCAAAAGATACAACTTCATTTATTGACATTGCTCTGATGAAGGTTTGATATAAAAAAAACCCAGAACATAGTCAGTCAGGAGCTCTTGGTCTGTGGATCATATTGGCGAGAATTTGACAGTCACCAAGCACCCATTGACTCTGCGTCTACGTTATTGAACAACATATCTATTTATCGTTTATTTTAACACTCACTCTAAGCAAGGCTTTTTGGACTTTTACCAGCAACAACTATGAGAAAGGTTGGTTTGGTTTGGTTTCTTTGATTAATGGCATATCAACCTTTGTAGGTTATTTAATGCCAAAGCCATTGTGGTACTACTTTGTGGTACTATTTAACCCATAGCTGGGAGGATAAAGGCGCTCATATCTTTCCCAAATGCATTTGCCCGAAAGTGAACGTAATAGCGCGACTGGAGTTCGAACTCGCTTACTACGATTCCGCAGCCCATTGTTTTAACCATTACACCACGAGGACACCCCCCCCCACTAGGAGAAAGGTGTCATAGATGTTACAAAGCATTATATATATATATATATATATATATATATATATATATATATATATATATATATATATATATATATATATATATATATATATATATATATATAAAATAATCTATAAATGATAAAAGCGATAAAAATTTTAAAGGCGGGAAACGACGAAAGAAACATTCGATAAGATACTTGGTAACCTTGGATATGAAAAGCTCAAGTTGATATAAGACGAAAACAATGCTGAGGAAAGTTGTTTTCTATTGCAGCTGTTTTGGAAGAAAGCTGTTTGATGGGAACTTGTGGCGACATTAGTGTCTATCTCGAAACTATGGAGGTGGATATTTCACAGGCACGCCACAATTTCATTTAAAACACACACACACACACACACACACACACACACACACACACATATATATATATATATATATATATATAATATTAAAATTCAAAGATATTTACTGCAACTGTCAGTTTCACGTTTTCACGATCATTTGGTGATGGTGAAAGTTTTCCATACACTCGACTTTCCCTGTCTTTGTCAGTTTGTCAATCAGTCTGTCTCTCGATATATTAGGATAGCGTTGGCACAGATTCATCGGTGCTTGGTGACTTAACTTCTCCCTTATACAGACATCAGACCAAATGATTACTTTGTAGTGAGTATCCGTTATAATACTGTTGTGTAAGGTATGAAGGGAAGGGTAATCTAGTTTCTGGGGCATTCTGGGAAGGGCGGTCTTGTTTATACTTCTTGGTTATTTGCGAGGTAATGTTGTATTAATTTTGGGATTTGTTTATTTTTTTAATCTTTTTTATTAACTCCTTTGAGAGTTTTTCACATCAGCGTTAGTTGATGGTCGTTCACTGGAGTTTGAGTGACAGCAAGTCTCCTCCTGTCTCCAGGGCTCTTCTCAATATTCTGACCGTTCTCAATAATGTAGTAGGTTGGATGGTCTCCACTCGTTCTCCTATTTCCAACTCCTTCAGTCCCATTTGATAACTGTACCAACAGAACCAATTACAATTGGTATGATTGTCATTTTCATGTTCCACAGTTTTTTCAATTCCTTTGCAAAGTCGAGGTACTCCTTCTTTTCATTTTCTTTCAATTTTACTCTGTGGTCAGCCGGAACAGCAAAATCCACAATTCTGAAAGTTCTCTTTTTTTTGTTGGTCGTCTGGTCGAGATTAGGTGATTCGTTCCTATGTCAAAATCCCAAAGGAGTTTATATGTCTCATTCTCTAGGACAAATGCTGAGTTGCGCACATACCATTTTTTCGTATGGTCAAATTTCTTGCACAACTCCCAGTAGATGACCTTGTAAACCCAGTCGTATCTAATCTTATACTCCTTCTGTGATAATTTGCTGCATTCGCTTATGTAACTGATCGTTCTGTTTCTATCACCACATGACCTACATTTGCTATTTTGTTGCATCTTATCTATTCTCGCTTTGATATAATTGGTTCTTATAGCTTTTTTTTGTGCTGCTATTAGGAGAGATTCAGTTTCTCTCTTAAGCTTTGTTTTTCATAGTCACGTCCAGGTTTTCACGAGTGAGATCTTGCTTATTTGTCGTTTAAAACGCCCATACAGTTGTTTTTCTTCCCATTTTTGTTTTCTAGTTATTGTCGTTCTCTTGATCTTCGTGTTGTCAGTATTGTTTCTGGTGGTTGTAATCAGTCCTTTTCCGTGCTTTCCTATGTAGTCTTCGAGTCGTTGTATCGATGCGTCAACGCTGTCTTCAATGCTGGTAAGTCCTCTTCCTCTTTCTTTTCTTGATACATATAGTCTGTCAACGTCATCTCTGGGATGTAATGCCTTATGCATAGTCATTAGTTTTTTTGTTCTTTAGTCCATTTACTTAAGTTCTTCTCTGGTCCATTTCAAGAATGGTCTCGAATATCTTACGAGCGGGACAGCCCAGGTATTTATTCCTTTGATAAGGTTTCTGCTACATAGTTTTGTCTCGAATAGCTTTCTGGTTCACCTGAGATATTCCTTCTTAATTTTTTCTTTCATCTCCACTTTTTTTATGGTGTCAGCTTCCAAGATGCCCTTGTATTTGTAGGTTTCCTTTTCTCTGAGCGTTCTAATTTTTTCTCGATTTAGTTGTTCCATTTCGTCCATCAGGTTTCTTTTGCCGCTTTTCATTACTAGCATGGCACATTTTACTCTGCCAAATTCCATCCCTATGTGTTGACTGTATATTCTCACTGCGTGTATTACTTTCCAATTCCTTTTCATTTTTTTCCAAACAGTTTGATATTGTCTATGTACATTAGGTAATTGTTCTTTTCCTGCAATTTACTAAGTTTGTATGTGGCTGTGCATTTTCTAAGTATGTGGTTAAGTGGCATCGTCGTAATTATAAAAAGTAAGTGATAGTGCATCTTGAAATATACCTCTTTGGACCTTCGCTTCAGCTAAGCTTTTCCCTCCTGCTGTCAATTCCACTTTCCAGGTTTATATGGTTTTCTCGATAACGTTTATGACTTCATCTGATATTTTGTACATTTATCAACCTTCATCGGTTATTTTTTGTTGTTGACTATCACTAAGTCTAGTTGTCTGGTCGAGATTAGGTGATCTGCTTGTATTTAAAAATCCCAGAGAAGTTTATGCGTCTCATTTTCCAAGATGGTTGTGTATATACGTGCTGCCTCCATAGGTTTCCAGAATTTTTTTGTATAGGCATTTAAAATTGTCGTAGACTCTTGAAAATTCACTATGTTATTGCTATACATCTTATGAGATGACTGACCAATTTTTATGATTTCAGGTTCAAAAGAACAGCTACAGCAGGAATTGGAATACACCATACTAAAGCCTGATTATCACAGCTGGTGAATTTCAAAAATGCAATCTGGACGTGAGGACACTTTCGAAGAACGAAATGCAATAAAATTCTGCTTTAAACTTGGAAAAAAGGCCACAGAAACGTATAGAATGCTTCGGACTGCTTTTGGAGCATCTTGTATGAATCGAGCATCAGTTTTTGAGTGGCATAAGAGATTCAACGAAGGCACGGAGTCTGTGAGAGAGGATGAGAGGTGTGGAAGGAGTAAGGAAGTCAATACACCACAGTTGATTGGCCAAAGGGTTAGGGTTAGGGTTAGTATGTTGAGGTTTTAAGGGAGTTCAGCAAGAGATTCCGTCGGAAGAGGCCAGTACTCATCAAATCGGGTCAGTGGCATTTCCTCGAGGACAATGCACCAGTCCACAACTCCATCCTTGTCACAGACTATTTGACTAAGATGGGCATCAACACAGTTCCTCACCTTCCAGACCTTGCTCCCTGTGACGTTTGGTTATTCCCTAAGCTGAGAGGCTGTCGTTATGAGACAATTGAGGAGATGAAAGAGGCTGTTATGAAGGTCATTGACATGCTGACACAAGAGGACTTCCATGGGGCCTTCCAGAAGTTGTTGGAACGGTAGAACAAGTACATTGCAGCCGGAGGAGATTACTTCGAAGGGGACTAGAGTTTCATGTGTGTACTATCAATAAAAGTGCCCATACGAAAAAAGTCTGGAAACTTATTTAATGATCCTCGTACCACTTGTTCGTATGGTCATAATTAAAATTCTTGAACAATTCGCAGTGGATCCCCCTCTCCACCCTGCTGTGTCTAGTCTTATATCATTTTACTCATTTGAGAGTTCTCCACACCAGCGTTAGGTAATTGTTTTCCACTGGTCTGTGAGTGACGGCAAGTCTCCAGGACTTTCAGTATTCTGGCTGATCTCACCAATGCTCTAGTTTGGACGGTCTCTACTCGTCTTCTTATTTCCGGTCTCTGTACTAATCCTTTGGTGACTGTACCGAGTGCGCCAATTACAATTGGTATCACCGTCACTTCCATGTTCCATAGTTTTTAAAAAAATTTTCTTGCTAGTTCTCGGTATTTGACTCTTTTTTCGCTGTTTTTCAGTTTTACTCTGTGGTCAGCCAGAATAGCAAAGTCCACTTATTATCATTGTTATTTTTCACGCTAACTAGTGAACTTTCTTTTGAATCTTGGTGACAGCAAGTCTCCTCATGTCCCCAGGATTCTTCTGGCTATTCTAACTGATCTAAAAATGCTGTGGTCTGTATGGTTTCAATCCTCCAGTCTTTTTTCTAAGCCTTTGGGAAATATTCCAAGTACACTAATTATAATAGGTATCACCGTCACCTTCATGTTCAATAGCATTTTTAACTCATTGGCTAGATCCAAGTACACATATCATACATCTTCATTGATGCATCGGGATGGGTCATCAGTGATGTGTCCTTTGGGTTCACAGGGGGTTTCGAGTCTTGCAACATCAGACCCCTTCGCCCAAATGACTGGAGTTGGCATTGATCTTACTCAAGTATTTGTCTGTCTTTTCCTTTTCCTTTATTTTCAATTTGTGGTCTGCTGGAAGAGCCAAATCAACTCGATGACAAGATCTTTTTCTTGTTGCTTTACACTAGGTCTGGTCTTTTTCGGGATTCGATGATCCGTTTATATCTCTAAGTACCCGAGAATTTTACGAGTCATATTTTCCAATACAGATTCTGGTTTGTGCATATACCATTTGGTAGTATGGTCAAAAATCAACATCTTGCACAATTCCCTGTGTATTACCTTTCCCATATAGTCGTGTCAAGTTTTGTATTCCTTTTGTGCAAGTTGGCTGCATTCACTTATTATGAGATTAATCATTTCATCTCTGTCTCCATATAACTTTTACTTGCTATTTTATTTCGCTTTAATATTATATCTTTTTGATATCATTTTGTACAGCTATTAACAGGGATTCAGTTTCTCTTTTGAGGTTTCCTTTTCTGAGTCATGTTCAGCTATTCTCGTGTGCAATCTCCCTGTTTGTCTCTTGAAGTATCCATACAGTTGTTTTCTTTCCCATTTCTATTTCCTAGTTTTTGTTGTTTCTTCTGTTTGTTCTTATGTTGGCATTGCTGTAACTGGTTGTTGGAATTTGTCTTTTCTTATTCTTTTTAGCGTAGTTCCCGTGTCCTTGAATCGATGCATCTTAGCAATCTTCAATGCTAACGAGTACTCTTCTACCTTCTTTTCGTGACCAAGAACACACACACACACACACACACACACACACACACACACACACACACACACACACACACACACACACACACTCTCTCTCTCTTCATATATATATATATATATATATAGTGTTGTAATGGTTATCGTCATTGGAAATGGACACGGCAGCCTGTGTTCGAGCCCTGGACGGGGTTGCTTGTATTTCATATAGGGCTTATAAACATGGGAAAGACATGCATCCAATAATTCTCTCTCGAGCAATGGATAAATAGTCGGGCAGACTTGACTTTTTAACATTGGTAAGGCAACTTTTCTAGAAAAAGGAAAACTCTGAATTCAAACCTATTGACCTATGCTCGAAAACTGACCTTGTGTCAGATTCAGCTCGTGTGGAGAGTTTCATTAATATATATATATATATATAAAGTTTGAGTAAGAGTCATGGTAATCTTTTGATGCACAACACAGACGCTGACTAAGTGTATAGAGTAAAAGCTAGACGGGAATTGCGCAAGAATGCTACAAGCTATACTGAACAAATCCTAAAAGCAACATTCTACAAAACAGCAGCTGTACGACCACCTAACTCCCATCTCTAAATCCATCAAAATAAGACAAACAAGATATGCGGGAGACTGCTGGAGAAGTAAAGACGAACTCATAAACGACGTTATCCTATGGCCCCTTTCACGTGGACGTGCAAGTGTTGGACAACCTATTAGAACTTATCAATAACTGCTCTGTACGGACACAGGATGTAGTCTAGAAAACCTGCCGGAAGCAGTGGATGATAGAGACCAATCGCGAGAAAGAGTCAGGGAAATCCATGCTCGCAGAACGAAATGATGATGTTGATATACATATAAATAAACATTATATATTTATATATAATGTTTGTTTCTATTTCTCTTGATGTCCCTTAGTATGGGTTTGATAGTACTATTATTGTTCTTCTACAAGGATTGTTTTGGCATTATATAACCCATGAAGGTTAGTTTGTCTTTAAAAAAAGAAACCTAACCAATCTAATCTTGGTTAATATTTAAACTCAGAGCTCCTCGGTATTGTTGTGCGCCAGTGAATGGTAATTTTGACGAATATCTTTTTTGATTATCAATATTTTGGATGGTCTTGTGTATTTACAAAAATCCTCATTATATGCACACACACACACACACACACACACACACACATACATATATATATATATATATATATATATATATATATATATATATATATATATATATATATATATAATCTGTTGTCTGCTATATTCATAATTAAAAAGTGATCAATATGATTGATCGAGCGAATATATTTTTGATAGCAGAGATTGAGAGAAACTGACTGTTACAAAGCACCGTTGAATCTAAGTTTACACTATTCTGACTTATATACATACATATTATATATATATATATATATATATTGTAATGTATACTTGGGTCGATCACAAAGCAGCATCAAGCAGACACACTGGGAGAGTGGTAGAGGGAGGTTGCAAACCTGCAACCCCTGGAGTAAAAAAATTCGACCCCTTTTACTAAGCCGGTGCGAATTGGAACAAAGGAGGACAACTTGAAAACGTGGACAGTTGAAAAAAGAAACGCGGCGTGACCAGTTAGGAAGAAAAGGTAGGAGCAGGTGTAAGGAAATGGACAACAGAGAAAAACCTTTTTATCATTAAGGGTTTTCGGACTATTGTCTTCATCTTTATTTCCACAACTCTTCGGCCATTATGTCCTCCGGCCTTCTTCAGTTGTTTGTCGAACTCTCGAACCTTCACGTAACTTTGAACTACGTCCTTTATTAAATCCACGGAGGTCGATTGTTCTGATTCCGTTAGCCATAGCCGGGTACAAGTGTTAAGTATTCCTGTATTGTTACTCGCCTGCAGTCAGGATTGTCTCCTTAGATGATTGTCTCCTTAGAACCTTAGGGAACCAACGCCTGTAACCGTTACGCCATGTGTCCTGCTGGACAATTCAAAATGAATTTTTGGGGCTTATAAACTTAATGTTCTTACTTGACTAGAATTACTACTATTATGTATGAGTTTTTACCTGTGCTCATATTCAGATTTATTTTTTTTTTATCTAGCCTTCTTAATTATCGGTTCCCATATTGTATTCAACTCTATACTTGGTCTACCCAGCAGGTCATTGTAGCCCAACATATGTGCTGATTCCTAAAGAAAAACCTTATGGAACATAATTTTCTATCGTGCCCACGTTAACCATAGCTCCACTGATAAATCCTCTCCGTATTTCTCTTGAATTTTATTATATGTTTATATTATTTTGTAAGTTAAATGCTTACTGAATAAATGTGTTTTATATGTTGTTGAAATCGCCGTTGTGTTTAATTTTATTTTGATAGTCATTCTTTTACAATTCAATAAAATTACATGAAAATATCTTGAAATTAGGTTCATTTAAAGAAATCGCTATCGGTTTCAATTATGGCCCCCCGGCAACTTGGGAATCTCCTGCAAGCCATTCTTGTTTCAATTGGTAAATTCTACTGTTAACCTTGCGTTCATCTTTGGTGTTGCACCGAATTTTATAGGTCTCTTGCTCAACCGAGCTCCACACGTTGTGATTAAGGAGATTGCAATCTGAGACGGCCACATATTACGAGTGAGGTTGTCGCAGAAATTTTCTCATAGCTTCTCCTGCTTGAGTGGAATAGCGAAGAGCCCTGTTGCCAGATCCACGGTCTTCCAGCAACCACAACCACCCTCTTGATCCAAGATAGTATCATATCATCCAGGCTCTTAATGTAGATGAATGGAAGTATAACGTCAAAATCGCAAGTGATCCCCTCCTAAACACTATGATGTGAACTGGGTGTTTGTTTTTCGTCAATATGAATCTGTCTTCAGATTGACACCCAAACACTGTGAAATCTTTGTTTTGAATGTTCCAAATCGAATGCCAATCAGTACGGCATGCTGTTTCTAAATTTCTGGAAGATCAAATGGCATCATGCTACTGCTTTTCCAACAGACAATGCCCAACAGACTCTAGTTTGCCACACAATAGACAAAATCTGAAAAAAAAAAAAAAAATCAGACACTTGCGCGAAATGAATCATTCAAAATGGCTACAATGTATCCATCATACCCTGTGTATATGTGTGAGGTGTATGATTATGAACTAACATGAAGCCAAATTCTAGCATGAATGGCTCGTCATAACGAGATTCTTATTAGCGCAATGCACTTTAAACACTCGTAGAATTAAGTAACTTGCTGTTTAATTTTCACTTGAGTGATAATTTTGTCGTACATCACTTAGAAATCATTTAAATTTTCGATATGACAGAGGCAACCATGAAACACTTATTAAAATCTATCACTCCTGTTATGTAAGAAGAATATGCCGATACCGACCCGTGCGATCGAACACGGGTCTCCAAGCAACAAACACAACAGTGACTAGGAATAGCTAATATATAAATCATTCAAACAGAAAGCCAGAAGCCATGTGAAGCATTATATAGCATTATATGTGTTCTACTCAGTATACTTAACTCGATATTCGACTTTGTGCGAGAGTGAAACATTATACAGTCGGTGAAGATTACGCCCTGAACGAAACATTATAAAACTTTCCCAAACAGAAACATCAATATAATCATAGACCGTTATTAGAAATAGAACCTAATCGGTTCATGGATCGTCTCGCCATTTAATAATAGATCGATTGCTGGTTATATATTAATAGACAAAGATGTAATCGGTGTGTGTGTGTGTGTGTGTGAGAAAGAGAGAAAGAAAGTGATAGATAGATAGATAGATAGAATAATCCTTCTTTGTATCGTTACAAAATACTCGAAAATTGGATGACTTTTTAAGATCACTTTTTCTCCTAAAAAACAACGGGTCCTTTATTACACGAGATATATTTTTGAAATGTCGAAGCTTACTTTGTTTCTTACTCTAAGCATACCAGAATTTCAATCCAAAGTGTCCCCAAAAGTCAATTAGTCAAAATAATAAAGTTTTGACTTAAGATTGTTTACTATCTATAATACTTATGCTTATAACATGTACAAATATTATAAATAGGGAAAAAATTACGTTAGAACTTTATCTAGGCTATATCAAGCTGTAGACAACATTTTTTACGGTATTGAATTAATTTTCATTGTATTTCAACGGTTTTTAAAGTATAAAGAAGCGTTTGAATGTTTTCTCTTTGTGTCATTGAATGTTGAAGAAATATTTTTGTTGACTTGCGTAGCCAAAAGTTAGGGGTCGATCATTACACGCAGAATATGATAAAACATCTCTTGCGAGCTAAAAATTAGGGGTCGTTCTTACTAAAGTATATACGGTAATTAGACAATGTGTTATAATGGAAAGTCAGCATTACAATGTTTCGGTTTTAATAAACATTTTCATCATCTCTGTTGGGTATCACCTACCTTTTCAGCATAATGAGCTATTCCATCAGTCATATATGGCAGTAGCGGAGATCAGTCTGAGAATAAGCCTACAAGTAAAAAAAGGGGGCAATGTTGGAGTCATCCTTCCCTTCTCTGCCGGCCCATGGCGTCTACCCCATCCCTGGTAAATAGAATTGCTTTTTCCCCTTGAAACCTAGTTAACAGTATGCTGTGAGTCATTGTCCCCGTCATCTAGTCGTTAGTTTCTCAAGATCTTCCCCCTCCCATTATTTTTGTACCTCAACCTGTATCCCAGTCCGCTTTTATTGAAGATCTTGAATATTCATATGTAAAAAATCATATTACCAACTTCTATCGACCCATACCGCGCCCGACCCTTTATTTCTTTTATCCCAGTAGATTAGGATTCCCGTCCCACCTAGGGTAGGCCCGGCTTGTTTCCGGTTCTTTCGACCCGGAAAACAGTCGGCCTCCAATTTTATAGACGGGGGGATGGGAGGGCAACCAAACGGGGAATTTTTCCTTGTTTTTTCATGTATATATATTTTTCGGGGTTTTTTCTCCCATTCCCATCATATCCATTGTAAATAAATCATATATGGTAAATAAAATCATACACCACTTTCGGGTTTTAAGTAGGTCTTCTTCATAGAGCAAATATGGTATTTTGGTAACTGCTGCGCGCATGATGATGGATGAATAGTTATATATTGTACTTGTGACGCGAAAATTTACCTTTTATCCCAGAACAGGACTTCATTTTCGCACGTGTGAAGACGGGGCAGACTGGCACTTGATACCTCGTAGAATAAGTCCTCGTTCAGAGTTTTTTCTCTGGCACATAAGAACTGGCATATTATGTGGGGGATTAATTTATGGCTAGACTGACCGCCGCTGGCAAGGGGTTCCAAATTTCACACTATACACACACCTACCAAGGCCGCTAGTCTTCCTCCCCTAGAACAATGGAAGATATGGACCTCTAGGTTTAGACGTGATAATATTAATTATAGTAGTCGGCAATTCCGGTTTCCCGTGTGATATTTTAAAGGAATTAATAGGATAATTTTAAGCAAGATAACATAAGGTGACGTGAAGCTGGAAAAGACACATGAAATAACAAATTCGTAGCAGACGCTACAAATAACAACTTCAAGCACGTGGGAACATTAAAATATATCAGTTCTTTTTACTACACACAGGTATACACTTTCAACGTATCAAATATATCATAAATGGATAGTACATGAGCATGAATGTCTTTTTTCTTTTATTTTCTTTCGTTTTCAGTCTTTCTTCAACTTGAGAGAGAGAGAGAGAGAGAGAGAGGATATATATTATTGGGTATAGGGAGAAACAGTCTCAAAGTTTACTTATCTTATTTTAATGGATTCCTGTGGAGAATATTTCTTCTTTTACGGGCTGTTCTTTTACCCGGAGTTCTTGGCTTTAGTTCCGTCCGCCATGAACCCTGTCCATCAACTAACTTTCTTATTTTCCTTTTTCCGCTGACGGGAAGAAGGTGCCACTTCCGTTTTAGGGTCCCAGCCAATCATTTGGCTTCTACCGTCTTCCTTCCCGTGTTAGGCGACCCGAGTGAGGTCACCAAGTACCAACATCTGTTGGTCTCCACTCTGACCCACATTCTTTACTTTGACGGCTTGCTACTGTTAATTCACGCACGGGGAATAGTAGTAATCATATTTCTATCTTCTCAGTGGGACACCACGTGACATACTGTTGAATGGGTCGGCGAATGTGGCTAGCTAGGTCCCCTTAGAATATATAGAAAAGCATGACCGCTCCCTTCCCCTCCCCCAAAACTTAAGGCCTTGTGCCTACATTGTATTAAAATGAAATAAAATAAGCCTACAAGTCAGACCAGAAGAGCCGTTCCCATTGTTGAAGTATATCATTACTCTATCACTAATCTTATGTTCTTATTACTAACAGTCTCTCTCTTGTAAATACTCTTTCCTGTAAATATAACTATTTTCCTCACATATCGTGGTTTGTCTTATTATTACTACTACTTGTCTTCACTAACCAGAACACAACAATCTCATAGTCCTGATGAAGGTTTATTAAAACAGAAATGTTTTCATCATAATAAATTCATCACTTTTGGAATATTTCATTTTTCTATTTTCTTCACAGTGTGTTAGGAAATAAATATAAATAAGACTTTTTGGATCACTTGTATTAGGGGGAGTCAAAAGTTTTGCAATATTTTGGCAGTACGTGAGGCACAATTTGACAATTCCGGATGCTTCTGCCGAGGTCATCAAGATGGCGAACTACACAGGACTGTTAGATGCCGTACTCGCCTGATACTCTCCGTGAGCAACTGGTCTGATTTACCCCTAGGAGCACGGCTTTGGAATCAACGGTTTTAGGCTTAACTGACTTTGTCTGATTCGTCGACGTTCTTGCCACCCGAACAAAATTTCTTGTATCATTTGTTTGCTGTACTTCACCTTGTGCACAACAAATATTCTTGGTTGCATTTTGGCGCTGTTCGAACTCATACAGCATAAATCACACACTGAGGAAAGCAATGCACAATATGTTAGCCCACCAACTACCATAATACTACCAGCTGCGGAGGTGCCCGCGGTGTAATGGTTATCGTCGGAGGAAATGGACACGGCGACACGAGTTCAAATCCTTGACGAGACTTATTGCATTTCACATAGCACTAATACCCTTGGAAAAGGTATGAATCCAGTTATTCTCCCTCCAGCTATGGGTAAATAGTAGGACAGACTGGGTTCTTCAGCCTTGGTGAGGCAACTAGTCTAGGAGAAGGAAAACTCTGAATTCAAACTTGTTAAACTCCGCTTAAAAAATTTACCTTGTGTCATATCCTGCCGAGCGGAGGGGTTGGACAATTAGAAGGTGCCCGTGGTGTAATGGTTATCGTCGGAGGAAATGGACACGGCGACACGAGTTCAAATCCTGGACGAGACTGATTGCATTTCACATAGCACTAATACCCTTGGGAAAGGTATGAATCCAATTATTCTCTCTCCAGCTATGGGTAAATAGTAGGGCAGACTGGGTTCTTCAGCCTTGGTGAGGCAACTAGTCTAGGAGAAGGAAAACTCTGAATTCAAACTTGTTAAACTCTGCTTAAAAATTGACCTTGTGTCATATCCTGCCCGAGCGGAGGGGTTGGATAAATATGATAACACTACCAGCTGCAGCAGGTACCTTGTATGGATTGAACCTCTTCGCTCATGTGATATACACGTCGCAAAGTAATACGTTCCAAAATTATGCAAGACTTTTGACTCACCCTAGTAAAAATCATTCATTGAAGCAAATGTTTTTTGCCAGCTGACTGGGAGTGATAAGAAATCTGGCAGGCGAGTTTGCTGAGTTAATTATATCAAACACAACCAATGTAAGAAATCAATAAGTACACGAGGAAGCCAACAAAAGGCTAAATAAAAATACTACTCTAAATCCTCTTTACTCGTCAAGGTAGACAGTAGATTTGAATTTGGCTAGTCAGCTGACCACGTACAATGCCAATATTTTGGGCGAGTGTCTTCCACGTGACGCTTTTAGACACATAAACGACGGCAGGTCAAAAGTTAGTTCAAAGAACAGATAAATAATGTATATATATATATATATATATATATATATACTTTAAAATGAATAGGTCCGCAAGGAGATTTATTTTCTAAGTTATTTATTTTTCTCCAAAACGTGTTTCGAGTGAATTTCACTTTCTTCAGGAAGGTTATAATGTTTGTTGGAGAAGTTGCCTTTGATTTATATAGTGGCGACTGTTTTGATAAGGTTGTTCTTTTTAATTCCAGGATTTTTGTATGAAAATGTTCCGATGGCGTTTATGTGTTCATTGTCCGTGACAAAATTTCCTCTCTTTTCTTTTTTCTGCTTTTCTTTTTCTTTTTACGCGAGTGTATTCTGTACGTTTGTGTGTCTTTTATTATTTTTCTTCCTTTTAAATAATATAAGATAGTTGATATGCAATATAGTTCACTTGTGTTCCTCCGAGGGTTATTGTGTGTATGTATGTATATGTGTTTATGTGTGTGTGTGCGTGTAATGAGCCATAATATTTAATTACCACTGTTTTTCCCCTTTGTGAGTGGGTGTGCGTATTTGTCTGTTTGTCTGTCTGTCTCTCTGTGTGTATAGTTAGGGTTTGTTTAATGTGGGTTTGATTTTTTTCTTTGGGGTGTCCTCGTAGTGTAATGGTTAAAGCGCTGGACTGAGGAATCGTAATAAGCGAGTTCGAACTCCAGTCGCGCTATTACGTTCACTCTCGGATTAATGCCCCTTGGGGTAAAGGTATGAAACTCCCTGTAATGGGTTAAATAGTACCGATACTATTCTTCAAGAAGGATGGATTTGGCATTAAATAACCCAAGAAGGTTGATATGCCATTAAACAAACAAATTTTTCTTTTTTTAATTTGGATTAATATAAACAGTACTAATGCGTCTTTTTGTAAGTGGAGGAGTACTCGTGGCGTTATGGCTAACGTGCTAGACTGTGACATGGTGATAAACGAGTTCAAACTCCAGTCGCGCAATTACGATCATTTTCAGACTAGAACTATTGGAGAAAAGCATGAACCCTCTTTATCCCTCCTTGCTATGGGTCAAATAAAACCGCTACTATCCTTATATAAGGATTGCTTAGGTATTAAATCTCCCAAGAAGGTTTATATACCATTAAACAAACCAAGCTAAACCATCCTTGCATCAGCCAAGCGACAGTCAACCAAATCTGTCACTATCCAGTGAATGGACCATTGCTTTCTAAGCTGTAACCGTGTTAGTACTGTAGTATGAAGGCACCACGTTGTGTTTAACGAAGCGCTTGGAGAAAAAAACTAAATGGGAAACATACTAGGTTGCTGTGTATTGTTTTGAATAAATCTAGGAAGAAGCACCTCACAAAATAGCAGTTATACGACCACTTGCCTCCCACCTCACAAAGCAACCAAGTAAGAAGAATAAGACATACTGTACAATGCAGGAAAAGAAGGGAGTAACTCATGAGCGAAGTTCTTCAGTGGACTCCTTCACATGGACTCACCTGTGTCAGCCGATCGGCAAAAACTTACATTCATCAATTTTGTATGGATACTGGATATAATTTAGAGGACCTTCCAAGAGTGTTAAACGACGGGGACCAATTCTGTATGCATGCATGTATATGTGAGTGCATGAGAGAGAGAGAGAGAGAGAGAGAGAGAGAGAGTCAAGGTAATCCGTGCTATGAGTATGACAATGATATATATATATATATATATATAAGAAAGAATAAGTTTTCTGAAAATATTATTTAAAACCCCCCAAAAGTGCTTAATATCGGTCTATATAACAGGTTAAGCCCTAAAATATACCGTATTTCAATCATTCCTCTTCAGCTACCATATTACAGCAATCTCTTTGAGTGAGTATGTCTTTATCAACCCCTCTGTACAAGCAGGATGTGACTCAAAGCCAATTTTTAAGTTTAGCAGGTTTGAATTCAGAATTTTCCTTCTTCTAGAATGGTTACCATACTAAGGTTATGGAGGTGCCCGTGGTGTAATGGTTATCGTCACAGGATATGGACACGGCGATACGAGTTCAATTCCTGGACAAGACTGATTGCATCAAACGTCAACACAAGCTTCTAACAATTCAGCCACGAGGAGATATTAGCTGCGAAGTAAATTTTAAACGGTTATGAATCACAATTAATATTGTTTACATACATCCGTTCAACGGTAGCCGAGACCTCAATTCAAACGAAGAGGCTTGCAATAATCGCTAATGGCAACACGATTACTTCTAAAACTTGTGAGAAAGGTAGGTATATATATATAAAACAAGAGAAAGGTATGTATATATATATATATATATAACAAGAGAAATATATATAACAAGAGAATATATATAACAAGAGAAAGGTAGGTATATATATATAAAACAAGAGAAAGGATGGTATATATATATATATATATATATATATATATATATATATATATATATATACCTACCTTTCTCTTGTAAGAGCACCAGTTTTAGTGTGTTTTATTAGATTTGAAGGGGAGCGTGTTTCAAATTAGCCGTGACTTGACCGACTTGTTTCTTTATTTGTTTGTATGGAATTTTTTCACGGTGTTATTGTCAAAGGGAGGCTTTTCAAATCAGTAGAGACTTATTGTCGGGTTTATTTGTTTGTATAGATGTTTCATGGTTGTTAAATTTTTATTATTTCCAGGCAAGGTGATTATGTTTCATATCAAATCCAAATGGCACATATGTTTTCAGACTTTTTATTCAATTGCCGTCTTTTTTTTTCAATAATTGATTTCATGTTAGAATCTTTTTCTGTTTTGATGAGTGTGGATTTTGCTTCTTCGTTAAAATCATTACTGTTTGTGGGGAAGTGCTGTTCAACAAATATTAGATTGTTCTGATCCATAGATTTCTTCTTGTGTCTGTAGCTATTTGATGTGAAGTAAAACAGCAATTCTAACTTTCTATGATATCGTATGTGGCTGCGTATGCTTTCCAGTAGTAAATAAATTACATTTCTGTGACTGCAATTTGATTCGTGGTAAATTTTGAAAGTCGGTTTAGTTGTAAAAGTGAACCAGTCGTTTGATTTGAGGTGTTTTCTGCATAGTTTGGTCTTGATATTGCCCTGTTGGCAGAATTTAATGGATTTTACGGTGGGTTTTCGACAGATTACTTCATTGTTTTGTATATTGTTGCTTC
This sequence comes from Sepioteuthis lessoniana, assembly GCA_963585895.1. Lineage (NCBI taxonomy): Eukaryota > Metazoa > Mollusca > Cephalopoda > Myopsida > Loliginidae > Sepioteuthis > Sepioteuthis lessoniana. The sequence goes on along the minus strand of OY757926.1, from coordinate 87,016,989 downwards.
CAATCATTTTTCTGTGGTTATTTGGTCGACTATAGGTTAGTATATGTAGTTCTTGAGTAGAGGTTTACTCTCAGAATGTCCCAACGATTCTTAATTATGTGGGTTAGTAGTGATAAAGTGTTCTCTAGACTAACAGACTTGTCTACGTGGTGTAATGATTAAACCGATGGACTCAGGAGTCATAGTAAGCGAGTTCGAACTCCAGTCGCACTATTACGTTCACTTTCGGATAAATACCCTTGGGAAAGGTATGGACCCCTTTATCCTCCCAACTATGGGTTAAATAGTACCACTTCCGTTCTTTTAGGGGAATGGCTTCAAAGGTTGATATGCCATTAAAACAAAGAAACCAGATCATTTTACATCACTTTTCATATAGCTGATCAACTCCTTTCAAAAATCCTTTCAAAAATAGTTTAAAATATCTTTTAAAAATATCTTAAATAGTCTATTTCAGGAAATTATGTTTTACCAGTTCAAGTTGGACCTAAACTCTACGAAATCAACCAAAAACATTTGTTAAGCGAAAGGGAAAGGTGCAGTTGATCACAATTCAAAAACTAGATGGTTGAAGAAATTTCGCTCGGGTTGTATGCAATTCGACGATCAGAGCAAGATCAGGTAGATCTAAAAGCATCGCTTCCGCGGCCGGGATCAAAGCCATGGAGGCAAGTTCGGTGTGTAGCACCCGCAGAGTATCAGGTGAGTACGGCATCTCACAGTCATGTAGGGTTAATAACCGTCACAATCTCGGCAAAAGTATCCGGTACTGCCAAATTGTGCGACAAGTTACTAAAATATTGCAGAAATTTTGACTCACCCTTGTATTTCTGTTATTCTTTTTCGCTCTAGGAACCTTAAATTCAGAATCATAAGACATAACAAAATTTACGTTGTTAGGTTCAATACAAGATGATTTTTCTTCTCTAATATTCATGTTTTTAACTCTTAAATCCTAACAAGAATAATATTTCTGCCTGCTCTAATACTTACGATCTATCTATCTATCTATCTATCTATCTATCGAAGACAATCTATCTATCTATCTATCGAAGACATTCTATCAATCTATCTATCTATCATGTTCGAATATATCTAAAATGGATTTGCCTGTATCTTTTAGGTGTGGATATAAAAATCTGGGTTTTTATGATAGTACTGTTTAAAATTAAACTTCTCAGGACTCCATATTTATTGGAAAATAATGCTTCTTTGTATAACTTTTTCTCTTCCAGCATTTCTCTTAGCCTATGAACCCACACACGTGACATTTAGATGCTCTTTATTCTACTGACAACCTTCACAGCAAAATGCCACCAACCGAGATTTCGACAATTTTCAGGAGTCGACATCACAAATAAAGTCAGGAAACCGCAAGTGGTAATCTCCAGTGTCGTAAGAATTCACTTCAAACATTTTTTTTATCTACTCAATCACGCGATTTTCACTTATGACATCTACATAACTCTTTTATTCATATTATTGTCATAATCTGATGTAAACACCCAACAATGAAACATACGCTGGGCGTCAGTGAAATCGTTGAGCAGTTTACATCTTTGCTCTCATCTTAATGAAGTTCATTTCTTTTATTATTATTATTATTATTATTATTATTATTATTATTATTATTATTATTATTATTATTATTATTATTATTTACTCCTTTAGAGTTTTTCACATCAGCGTTAGCTGATGGTTTTTCACTGACGTTTGAGTGACAGCAAGTCTCCTCAAGTCTCCAGGACTCTTCTCAGTATTCTGGCCGTTCTCAATAATGTAGTAGTTTGGATGGTCTCTACTCGTCTGCCAACTTCCAAGTCCTCCAGGCCCTTTAATAATCCTTTAGTTACCGTGCCAAGAGCACCAATCACAATTGGTACAATCGTCACTTTCATGTTCCACAGCTTTTTCAATTCTCTAGCAAGGTCGAGGTACTTATCCTTCTTTTCACATTCTTTCAGTTTAATTCTGTAGTCAGCTGGGACAGCAAAGTCGACAATTTTGCAAATTCTCTTTTATTTTTTATCATTATAAGGTTTGGTCTTCTGGCTGAGATTATGTGATCCGTGTGTATGTCAAAGTCTCATAGGAGTTTATGTGTGTCATTTTCTTGGACAGGTGCTGGGTTGTGCATATACCATTTGTTGGTGTGATCAAATTAAAATTTCTTGCACATTTCCCAGTAGATCCCCTTGCCCACCCAGTCGTGTCTTTTTTTTTTTACAGAATATATGCAGTATGAAGGCTGAAGAATAGATCAGCAAAAATGTTGCGCTAACAATCCCAAGAAAATGAACGTTCGAACAATGTTTGCTATATAAATGGTTTCTTTAAGAATATAAACCCTATGACTGGGGTATTTGGAAATCAGAGGAAGAATTCAAATCATCCATACCGCAGCATTGTTAAGGGCAGGTGGAATATTTAGAAGAGTCCAGGAAACCTGATGAGACTTGCTGTTACTTATTCATCAGTAAAAAAAAAAAAAAGCTAAAACCGGTGGTAAAAAACTCGCCAGTAATATGTAAATGTTACCAAGTTATACATACAAAGGAGGAAAGGTAACAGTTGGTTTGATTGGCGTAGATGATTGTATTGCGAGTGAGAAACGAAACCTTGACTTTTACCTTGGTAACAGTAAGAAAGAACGACTACAATATGTGAGTTATTTCAAGAAAGAAAATATTGAAGTTAAGATGTAGTATAAGATAAGATTGGAGGAGTGTTGAGCTAGTCTTAAGAAGTGGTGCTCCATGGACTGCTTCCGAGAATACAACAGAATAGATGATTGAGCCGTGGTTAGGCGGAGGAGAACTAAAAAGGGAAACTAAGAGTCTCATTGTAGCAAACTAAGACTCGGCTTCCTAGAATACAACAGAATAGATGATTGAGCCATGGTTAGGTGGAGGAGAACTAAAAAGGGAAACTAAGAGTCTCACTGTAGCAAACTAAGACTCGGCTTCCTAGAATACAACAGAATAGATGATTGAGCCGTGGTTAGGCGGAGGAGAACTAAAAAGGGAAACTAAGAGTCTCACTGTAGCAAACTAAGACTTGGCTTCCTAGAATACAACAGAATAGATGATTGAGCCGTGGTTAGGCGGAGGAGAACTAAAAAGGGAAACTAAGAGTCTCATTGTAGCAAACTAAGAATCGGCTTCCTAGAATACAACAGAATAGATGATTGAGCCGTGGTTAGGTGGAGGAGAACTAAAAAGGGAAACTAAGAGTCTCACTGTAGCAAACTAAGACTCGGCTTCCTAGAATACAACAGAATAGATGATTGAGCCGTGGTTAGGTGGAGGAGAACTAAAAAGGGAAACTAAGAGTCTCATTGTAGCAAACTAAGACTCGGCTTCCTAGAATACAACAGAATAGATGATTGAGCCATGGTTAGGCGGAGGAGAACTAAAAAGGGAAACTAAGAGTTTCACTGTAGCAAACTAAGACTCGGCTTCCTAGAATACAACAGAATAGATGATTGAGCCGTGGTTAGGCGGAGGAGAACTAAAAAGGGAAACTAAGAGTCTCACTGTAGCAAACTAAGACTCAGCTTCCTAGAATACAACAGAATAGATGATTGAGCCGTGGTTAGGCGGAGGAGAACTAAAAAGGGAAACTAAGAGTCTCACTGTAGCAAACTAAGACTCGGCTTCCTAGAATACAACAGAATAGATGATTGAGCCGTGGTTAGGCGGAGGAGAACTAAAAAGGGAAATTAAGAGTCTCATTGTAGCAAACTAAGACTTGGCTTTATTAACAAACTCTGTAAAGAACTTGGTATGAAAGTGAAGAAAGTGGGACCCATGGTTAGGGTATGTGAAATGTTTGTGCAGAAAGGAACACAAGCGCCGACATGAGAAGGTATGTAAAACTCTTTATAAGAAACTATACAAATCATGACGGTATTTCAGTGATAGACAAATGATTTCGACTCGAACCGGAATGTCGCAATCTAGTGAGACTTCACAGTACATAGTGAAGGCATTATTTATCATTGGAGAGAGAGAGAGAGAGAGAGAGAGAGAGAGAGAGAGAGAGAGAGAGAGAGAGAGAGAGGATAAGAAAAAGACAAAGAGTGATGAAAAGGGAAAAGCAGTTAAGAAAAGAAAGAAGCAGAAAGAGAGGAAAGATATAGATAAAGAAATAGTGAATAAATGGGTGAACAATATAGATAGAAAGTGAGTGAGTGAATGAGTGATTGGTTTCTTTGCTTAATGGCATATCAACCTTTGCAGGTTATTTAATGCCAAAGCCATTCTCCTAGAAGAACAGTAGTGGTACAATTTAACCCATAGCTGGGAGGATAAGGGGGTTCGTACCTTTCCCAAGGGTATTTGCCCGAAAGTGAAAGTAATAGAGCGACTGGAGTACGAACTTTAACCATTACACCACGAGGACACCCCCCCAATGAATGAGTGAGTGAGTGAGTGCGTGAAGGAGATTAATCGATAGAGTGATCGATAGATAGATAAAGAGTTTTATTTAAACATAAATTGATCACATTCTATATTTGTGTTCATAGAGGGTGAGTGAGTGAGTGAAATACGTAGATAGACAAAGAGTCCGTGAATGAGTAAAAATATAGATAGAAAGAGAGTTAGAGAGGGAGTGAAAGATAAGAATAGAAGATTGCTATTGACATATGCTTTCGAATCCCGAACAGGTCAACCTTATCTCTAACCACAAGTACCTTGATTTGATCTATGTAGACAATTTTCACTTTCGCGGCTTCAGTAAAGTCGGCCATCTTGGCTGAGAGCCACAGAATTTTCTACTGAAAAAGAAAGAAAATAAAATAGAAAGAGAGAGAAAGAGAGAGAGAGAGAGAGAGAGAAAGAGAGAGAGAGTAATCATGTTGAGATTTATGCTACAAGTATGCCCTCTAAAACAAGTCAGTCAGTCAGTGTCATTGACCAGCAGCGAAAATAAATTGAGTAGAAAAAGAAAATATCCCCCCGCTACGGGGACCCCCCCCAAATCAAGAAGAAATCATACAGGTGTCTTTCAAAATGAAACTAACTCCAGAATTTACACTTTAGTTTGCTTCGTCATTGAAACGTGGTTGGTCTTGGGGTGTGTGTGTGTGTGACAAAAATGCACACAGTGTCACAATTATGTAAAATATATTCTCACTGCTGCTACAGAATATCTCTGCGGTCACTGATTATCAGATTGATTGCCTTGGGGCTGGTTGTTATTCATCAAATATAATTTGATAAAAGGAATTATAAAAATATACATCACATTTATTGGGAAAATAACGACAGAATACTCCATCATATGTTATTTTTTCTAATATGTTTGATGATAACCAAGAGGGAAAAATAACATAAGATTCAATCTCTTTTACAATCTGATATGAATCAATATTTGAACTAAATCATCAATTGAAATGATAATTACCATAAATTTGTAACATAAACCTGTTGTGTATTTTATGCAATGCGCACTAAAAAGAAGAAAAGAAAGATGTCTCCATTTCACTGCAGCTAAGCCAACACTATGCCATTCTACATCGATACTGCTATATGGATGCACTACATGGACTCTAACAAAACGGCTGGAGAAGAAGCTAGACGGCAATTACACAAGAATGCTGCGAGCAATCTTGAACAAGTCCTGGTGGCAACACCCCACAAGACACCAACTGTACGGCCACCTGCCTCCTATCACGAAAACTATTCAAGTTAGATGAACCAGACATGCAGGACACTGCTGGAGAAGCAGGGACGAACTCATAAGTGATGTACTCTTATGGACCCTTACACATGGCCGTGCAAAAGCAGGACGACCAGCACGAACATACATTCAGCAACTATGTGAGGATACGGGATTTTGTCCTGAAGACCTGCCTGAGGCGATGAACGATAGGGAAAAGTGGCGAGAGAGGGTCAGGGATATCCGTGCTACCAGCACGACATGATGATGACTGGGAAGGAGAAAAATAATTAAGTTGCTAGCTCGGAATTATGAGCATTTAAAAAATATCGGGTGCCAAAATACCCCAATGCACTAACGCAGGGTCAAATGTCTCTACCTAGTGGATGGGATCAAAACCATTCCGACTCGAATGGTGGGACATTGGCACAATGGTTAGAGTGTTCGCCAATGGCCTGGGAGACCTGGGTTCATTTCAAAGACTCAAAAACTGGTACTTGACGTTACCTTGCTTAACACTCAGCATTATAAGGTAAGGATCAAGGGTAAAGTGGAGCAATCTAGAGAAAGGGGTAGCGCCCTTCTTTACACTTTGGTGTAGTAACTATTGAAAAGGGAGTCTTCGGGTCACCTTCGACTAGGGTTGCCGACAACTTTAGATCCTTCTAACATGTTTTCGGCCTTCTGATTTGTTTTTGAGTTTACAGTTTCTGCCATGTTCTTTCATTAAAAGTATCCGTTTGAATATATGATGGCTGGGGTGGGGATGGGTGGGGTGCTATTTACAGTTGTGGTTAAAGTGCCATTTACAATCCGAATAAAAAGACAAGAAGAGATTGAAGAAGTAGATTAGAAAAGTTGAAATAGTTGCAAAGAGGAAGAAAAGAAAAAAGAAAGAAAGAATTGAAAGAAAATTGGCTTGAAAGAAAGTTTAGAAAGAAAGAAAAAGATGGTAGGTGACGAAATAAGTAAATAAATGAATAAATGAATAAAGAAAGAAAGAAAGAAAGAAAATAAGCAAGTAAGAAAGAAAGGGTAAAAGGAAAAAAAAAAAAAGAAAGAAAGAAAGGAAAAAAGAAAGAAAGAAAAAAGTAAGAAAGAAAGAACAGTAATCGAAGAAGCAAAAAAAGAAAGACTAGAAAAAAATGGCTAGAAAGAAAGAAAGAAAGAAAGAGTAAAATGAAGGAAAGAAAGAAAGAAAGAAAGACTAGAAAAAAAAGGCTTGAAAGAAAGAAAGAAAGAAAAATGGTATACAAGAAATAAATAGATGAAAAACCTAGGAAGAAAGCAAAATGGTTGGCATGAGAAGAAAGAAAGAAAGAAAGAAGCAAGAAAGAAAGAGTAAAAGGAAAGAAAGAAAGACAGACTAGAAAAAAAGACTTGAAAGAAAGAAAGGAAGGAAGAAAAATGGTAACGAAAAAATAAATTAATGAAAAATCTAGAAAGAAAGCAGAATGGTTGGCATGAGAAGAAAGAAAGAAAGAAAGAAAGAAAGGGAAAAGGAAAAGAAAAAAAGAAAGAAAGGGTAAAGGGAAAAAAGAAAGAAAGAAGCAAGCAAGAAAGAAAGGATAAAGTGAAAGAAAAAAAGAAAGGGTAAAAGGGAAGAAAAAAGGTAAAAGGAAAGAAAGAAAGACTAGGGAAAAAAAAGGCTAGAAAGAAAGAAAGAAAGAAAGAAAGAAAAATAGTAACGAAGAAATAAATTAAGGAAAAACCTTGATATAAAGCAGAATGGTTGCCAAGGGAAGAAAGAAAGAAAGAAAGAAAGAAAGAAAGAAAGGAATGGTAGGTGAGGAAATAAGTAAGTAAATGCCTCTTTAACCTCCCAGCAATGGGTTAAATAGAACCACAACTGTTCTTCTAGACGGATGGCTTTGGCGTTAAATAACCCCGGAAGGTTGATATGCCATTAAACAACGAAACCAAAGCAGTCTCTCCTTTTCACAATTGTTTTTGGTTTCTTTCTCCATGATGTCCTTTCTTTTTTTTTCTCTTTCCATACTCTCTCTCTCTCTCTCTCGACCATCACCTCCTTTTTTTATCTATTTTAACACCCTTTTTGTTTCTCTGGTCTCCCTCTTTCTTGATATGACACTAAATTTGATCTGATGGTGAGGCCCCAGTTCTGGAGCTGTGGAGAATGTGAAGTATCCTTTCATTGCCATTACTCCTAGATCTGCTCTGACCCGGAGTGGTTGTAACTGATAAGGTCTCATTTGTTGGTTAAATCAAACTGTTTAAAAATCAATAATATCTGAACAGATCATTTTAAGGGACGATGAACGCCATTCTCAATTCTCTGGGCATAAAATAACCCTTAACGGTTTGACACAACGTTAAAATCAATCAGTCAATCAGGAGCTAAATGATGGACTTAACCCTGTCAAGCAGGTAATGTCCGGGGGGAAAGTCTCCCAGGGGACCAGGCGGTTAGCACACTCACTCGGCTAGAACGCTAGTTATGGATTAGTAAGTGTTATTACCTTACATTTCGGGCAAGTCTCATTGATAGATCAATGAATGCAGTTAACTTACAAGTATGTTTTGGAGAGTTGGGCATCGTTGATTGAATGTAGAAGACCAAGATTTTGTTGAAACTTGGATTAGGTGCTTTGCAGCCCTTGAGACTAAGGGACTACCAAAGAGACTAAGGGACCACAAAAAACGAAATCACCGATTCCTTTTAGACAACTGGCAAGCATTAGGAAGATATCAGAATTGGAAGAATTGACATTTAATTAAATCAAAGAGATTATTCTAAGGAATATTCGACCAAGAAAAAAAAAAGATTATTGTCGAACGAAATAAGTTCTTGTCATTAAAATAAAAAATGTAAGAAACCAATACGAGACGCCAGCAGATATGGTGAATTTCAACGTTTAGGAGAAAAAAATGTCTATTGAAGAGGAATTCTTCTATGATTTACCGGACAGTGTCTCATCAACCGAAAAAGACATCGACACGCGACTAGGAAATGTATGGACAGCTATCAATAGCCTATCGGTCATATGGAAGTCAGACCTGACCGATAAAATGAAACGCAGTTTCTTCCTAGCAGCGGTCGTGTCGATACTGCTATAAGGATGCACTACATGGACGCTGACTAAAAGGATGGAGAAAAAGCTTGACACAAGAATGCTGCGAACAATTTTGAACAAGTCCTGGAAGCAACACCCCACAAAGCACCAGCTATACGGCCACTTACCTCCCATCACGAAAACTATCAAAGTTAGACGAACCAGACGTGCAGGACACTGCTGGAGAACCAGGGACGAGCTCATAAGTGATATTCTCCTATGGACCCCTTCACATGGTCGAGCAAATGCAGGGCGACCAGCTCGAACCTACATACAGCAGCTCTGTGAGGATACCGGATGTAGCACTAAGGATGTAGCACTAAGCGATGAACGATAGGGAGGAGTGGCGAAAGAGAGAGAGTCAGGGATATCTGTGCTGGCACCACGACAAGATGATGATGATGATTTACTGAAGATATATACAATTCAAAGATTTAAAATGTTTGAACGGTTACGCTTAAACCAAATGCAGTGACGGGCATGTATTGAAGAGTTGATTAAAAAATTCTGTCTAAAAAGCAAATATTTTTTAAAACTTTAAACATGACCCAATAATTTGTTTGGGTTTTATGGCATATCGACCTTTGTAGGTTATTTAATGCCAAATCCATTTTTATACAAAAAAAGATCTATTTCAAACAAATTAGTTTAGCAAAAGTACGCAAATGGACTGTCAAAACAGTCCTATTTCAAGCAATTCAGTTTAGTATAAGTATGCAGTTTAGTTTTATTTTACCTATAGATTGGACCCTACCAGATGTTATTATTCCAGGCCAGAGTGGACCTGGGAGCGATGGCAATGAAGGGGTACTCGGCATTCCCCAAAGCTCCAGTATTATTGGAACCTCAAGATCAGATTGTTTAGTGTCATTTCCAGCAAACTCGTTGGAGTGTGTGTGTGTGTGTGGGGGGGGGGGGTCTTACACCACTGCCAAGAAGCAGACGGTGTATTCTACAGTCCCAGTCGACTAGGCAAGAACCAAATCGAGAAAAATGTTCCGTATGGGAACAGATATGCAAAATGTGGGAAAAGAAAAAATCATTTTCAATTAGTGTGTAAACTGAAAAAGAAAAATTGAAAGAGAGTCGGAAATGGAAAATATTTTAAAAAGTTAAAAGGATGTATTTTCAGTCCAGAAGAAAGACTGTGGTTGATAACAGAGTCAAGACTAACAATTGAAATTCCAACTGGAAATATAACTGAGGATTCTAATCGTTTATTGTTGTTTTATCTGATTTATTAACCGCTGTGGATTGCATAATACCCGAGATATTTACTAAAAAGACCTAATCGTACTGTTATATCCTGTCTAATTAGAAAGCGAAAACCAAGAAAACAACTGCTGAACGATGTTATATTCACTTTTTATATCTCGCAATCAAGTTCTTTCAAAGGTTGGAACAAAAACGAATTCAGTGAAAAAACTCTAATTTAATTTTTTTTAAGTTGCTTTTTGTTTTTATCCTGACTTTTTCATTGTATTCTGACCCATTCATATACAACGATATAAATACGTAAGATTAAAAAAATTAAACCCAAAAAAACAAAAAATAAAAAACAAAACAAAACAATTTATGTTATGCTTTTCGTGTGTGTGTGAGAGAGTGTGTGGTGGAGGTCGACGTTTGGCTTGTTAAGCTGTTGCGTTTATTGGTCGGTGCTGATTTGAGCCACGTGACCCTGTGAGTCAGAAACGAGGCGCGAGTAACTCTTCTTTCTTTCTTTCTTTCTTTTAAATTTAAAAACAAACAAACAAACAAACAAACAAAATTGTCTCAGCGAGAACGCGCACCGGAAACGTATTTATATGCTAATTTGCTTGTTCGTCTCTTCGTTCACCCATTCATTCGCTTTCGTTTCGTTCATTGAGAAAATTTGGCAAAAACAGTCACTCATTTTTGCAAACTTTTCAAAATTTACACTAGAATTGCTTTATGTGAAAAGAATTGGACGGTTAGCGGTAATGTGTGGAGGTGACACAAAAACACTTAAACACATGCAAACACGTACTCACACATTTCAAGTCAATGCCAAATTACTCGCCCTGGATCTGTGGTTAACAAAATAGTCTCCTAGATCGTTACTATAGTGAATTCGATCCTCACCGAGTGCCACATGAATTTATTCTTATACCAGACTAAATTAAGATTAACAAATACTTTTAAATGTATTTTTTATGGAGGAGGACTTCACTGCGGTATCAACATAATTCATTTTGTAGTGAGCTCGATTCTCACAGGGTACCTGACTGCTGTAGCCTTGTGCCTGACTAGGTTGAAATTGATAAAATACCTATTGCATTTACTCGTGTTTTGTACTAGACTAAACCAAAAGTGGCAAATACCTCAAATAAATACTAAACAGCTGAATGTTTGATGAATTGAAGCGAATACCAATGCGTGCTTAGCGTAACAGTTATCGTCGTGAAAAATGGAATCAGCGACCCGACTTCAAATCCTGGACGAGGCTACTGGTCTTTCACTTCGCGTTAATGCCCTAGAAAGAAGCATGAATCCATTTCTACTTCACCAGTTATTGGTAAATACGAGGATCATTAAATAAGTTTTCAGACTTTTTTCGTATGGGCACTTTTATTGATAGTACACACATGAAACTCTAGTCCACTTCGAAGTAATCTCCTCCGGCTGCAATGCACTTGTTCTACCGTTCCAACAACTTCTGGAAGGCCCAATGGAAGTCCTCTTGTGTGAGCGTGTCAATGACCTTCGTCACAGCCTCTTTCATCTCCTCAATTGTCTCATAACGACAGCCTCTGAGCTTAGGGAATAAGCAAAAGTCACAGGGAGCAAGGTCTAGACTATAGGGAGGGTGAGGAACTGTGTTGATGCCCATCTTGGTCAAATAGTCTGTGACAAGGATGGAGTTGTGGACTGGTGCATTGTCCAGGTGGAAATGCCACTGATCCGATTTGAAGAGTACTGGCCTCTTCCGACGGAATCTCTTCCTGAACTCCCTTAAACCTCAACATAGTAACCCTAACCCTAACCCTTTGGCCAACCAACTCTGGTATATTGACTTCCTTACTCTTCCCAACCTCTCATCATCCCTCCCAGACTCCCTGCCTTCCTTGAATCTCTTATGCCACTCAAAAACTGGTGCTCGATTCATGCAAGATGGTCGAAAAGCAGTCTGAAGCATTCCATACGTTTCTGTGGTATTTTTTTCAAGTTTAAAACAGAATGTTTTTCTAAAGTGTCCTCACATCCAGCAGGCTTTAGTAGGGTGTATTCGAATTCCTGCTGTAGCTGTTCATTTGAACGTGAAATCATAAAAATTGGTCAGTCATCTCATAAGATGTATAGCAATAAGATAGTGAATTTTCAAGAGTCTACGACAATTTTAAATGCCTGTACAAAAAAAGTCTGGAAACTTATTGAAGGCACCATGGAGTAGAACAGTCTGGGTTATTCGGGCTTGGTAGAGCAGCCAGTCTAGGAAAAGGAAAACACTACACATAAAAATTGGCCTTGTGTCATATCCTGCCCGTTGCAGAGGGGGTAAGGTAAAGATCCGAAAAACACGTCTTAGGAAGAAGCTGTAATCTTTAAGAGGAGTACGTGAACCCTGTTAGTATCAGCTATTGAAAGGTTAAAATCTCTAAGTTATCTCGAAACAACATTATGAAATAAGGAGCTTGTTGCTTTGCTCCAAGCAAGATGATAGCCTAACCTAACCTTATCAATATGGGGATGGACTTTGCACCATTTAAAAATTGACCTTGTGTCATAACCTGCTCATGGTGAAAGGGTTGGGTAAATGTATATATGTATGCACACACACACAAACACAAATATATATATATATATATATATATATATATATATATATAAAAGTCATTCAATGAATAAGGGGAATTTGGCCTAAGGAGTTGAAAATAGGAAGCATTGTTTACATTTCCATCTTTTCTAGGAAATCAAGATAGATAGATTGCTAGATAGATAGATGTTTCGATAATGTATACACAGAATCAACAGCGCTTGGTGACAGCTAGTTTCTCGCTTGTGTGATCACCATACCAAAAACTCTTGACTGACAGTCACCGAACACTGTTGCCAGTGTCAACGCTATTTAAACCTAGGTCTACATATGCTCTCTCACTAATATTGAGTACATTCAATAGATTAGGTGAATTTTTCCTCAAGGAATTAGCAGTAGGAAGCACTGTTTACTTTTACACCTTTTTCAAGGAAATCAACAGAGAAGAGTCCTTTCATGTTTCAGAACACTGTCAGCTTAACCTTATTTCATGACGGTTGCACCCAGAACTTTTCTTTCCGGAGAGTCAATATGTTTCTACTCAATGGACTGTCTTTTCGACTCAGGTAATTAGGGGCAATCACATTTAGCGTATTTCTAAACATTTTTTCTTTACTAAAACAGCCTTTTCCATACACATCACACATTCTTATGTAAATTTCCACATGGTTTGCACTTCTCATCCACCAAATTTTGATGACAGACCTCTGTTCGTGCCTGGAGCACTTTGATTTGCTGCCATTTTGAATAGCCTCAAAACAAATATTTTTGCGAGATTTAGATAATTTTTGCTATGAACTGATTCCGAACAATAGAAAAAGCTCTGAAAAAATTATTTTTCTTTAAAAAAAAATTCTCTTATCTATTTATTGTTCCTGCTATATATATTTTTTATTCTGTTTTAGAGATATAAACAGGGCAGATAAGTATAATTAAACGGAAACACACACACACGCGCGCGCACACACACACACACACACACACACACACACACACACATATATATATATATATGTGTTTGTGTGTATGTGTGTGTGTGTGTTAAAAGTCTGTTTTGCCTTGTCGGCTGGGGCTGTAGAATACACTGACTGCTTCTCTGCAGAGGAGTAAGACCCCTCCTAACATGTGTCCTGATATGACACTAAACAATCTGATCATGAGGTTCCAGTAATGTTGGCGTTTTGCGGAGTACCCCTTTATTGCCATCACTCCCAGGTTCATTGTGGCCCTTAGTGGTAGCACCTGATAGGGCCCTATCTATGGGCCAAATAGAACTAAACTGTGTACTTATGCTAAACTGAAATGTTTGAAATAGGACTATTTTTGACATTGAAACTACGTATTTATGCTAAACTGAACTGTCGGAAATAGAACTGTTTGAACTTTTGCTAAAGTGAATTGCTTGACATAGGACTGTTTTTGACATTAGAACTGTGGATTTATGCTAAATTGAATTGTTTGAAAGAGAATTGTTTTGACATTTAACTGTTTGTAAACAAAAACTATACTTATACTAAACTGAATTGTTTGAAATTTTATTCGGCGTTAAATAACTCGAAAAGGGTTGATACGCCGTAAAACAAAACAACCAACAAAAAGACTGATATAGATAAATGTGAAACAGACTGATATTGCTTGATAAGAAAAGAATGTAACAGAGAGCTTGACAGATAGTATGCTAGATAGATACATATAAACGCATTGAAGTAGATTGATGTAAATAAGTATATATATATATATATATATATATATATGGATTGATAAATATTAAAAGGTTGAAGTTGATAAATACAAATAGAATGATAAACGAGAAAAGAATACTGTAGATGAGTATAAAAATCCCGAAGAAGGTAAATATAAAAAAAGCTGACATAGATACATGGATAGAAGACAGTAGTGAATAGACTAACGTTTGGTGTGGTTTGGTTTTATGGCATATCAACCTTTGTGGGTTATTTAACGCCAAATCCATTTTTATGTAAATAATCTATTCTATTGAAAACAGTTAAGTTTAGCATAAGTTCACAGTTTAATTGTCAAAAACATTTCCAAAAACTATTCAAGCATTATATGTAACAATTCAATTAAGTGTACATACAGTTTTAATGTCAAAAACAGTTCTATTTCAAATAATTCAGTTAAGCATAAGCACGCAGTTTAAGTGTAAGTACGGTTTGATTGTCAAAACCCTTTCTATTTCAAGCTATTCAGTTTACTCAATTCAGTTTAGCATAAGTATGCTGTTAGTTCTATTTAACCCATAGATAGGACTCTTATCAGGTGCTACCACTCCGGGCCAGAGTGGACCTGGGAGCGATGGCAATGAAGGGGTACTCAGCATTCCCCTAAGCTACAGCACTGCTGGAACCTCACCATCAGAATTTTTAGTGTCATATCCAGGACACTCGTTAGGGGGGGGTCTTACCCCTCTGCAGAGGTGCAGTCAGTGTATTCTACAGCCCCAACTGACTGGACAACTGAGTAGACTAAGATAGATAGATAGATAGATAGATATGATCAGAGTGGGATGAACAGAGAGATCGATAATGATAAAACTGATATATATATATATATATATATATATATATATATATATACTGATAGATATTAATAGACTGAAGTAGATGAATGGGAATAGAATGAGATTGCGAGATAAGAACAGAATTCTTCCTGTTTTTGTATAAAGGCATGAGTTAGCCATGCATGACTGATGTGCAGTCGGGTTAAAATTTACCTCTCCGTTTCGGTTTCTGACTTTTGGTGTCTATCTTCCCAAGAGGGCTGGTCGGTTGGTTAATTGATGTTTCATGGCATATCAACCCTTGTTGGTTATTCAATGCCAAGAATATATATATATATATATATATATATATGTATTTATATGATTTCTAAGCGAATAGTTTGAAGATAACTTTATTTCCAAACGAGTTGTTTGAGCTCATTTGTTTGCACATACTTACATGAGACTGTAATGAACAGACTAATATATATATATATATATATATATATATATATATATATATATATAAGGAAATGGATTGAGAGACAGATAATAATCAAATTGAGGCAGATAGCTAGATATTAATTGGTTTTATTATAAATTGATGACGTCATCCACGTAACTGTAATTGTTCCATTTCTCTAATTGCTTTAGTATTAATTAATTGATAATTGGCTGGTCTAAAATTAACATGTATTGATGCTAATATGAGATTTCTGGTCAGCTTTAACACTCCTTCATAGCAAATCGAACTTTATGTGCTGAGAAAGTGACTGGTCGAACAATCTTGAATGAATGGTGCAAACATTTTCTCTAATCAAATCAGAATGAGATACGCAATTCATCGAACGCTGTGTATTTTACAAAAATAAAATCTTCCGTCTGCATCAGAAGCTTAGTTTGGTTTGGTTTCTACGTTTTTAAAAGCATATCAACCCTAATGGATTAGCCAAGGCCAAAGCCATCCTTGTCGAAGAACAGTAATGGAACTATTTAATCCGTAGCTGAGGCGGGAGATAAGAGGGTTCATACTATTTCTTAAGGGTATTAGTCCAAAAGTGGATACAATAGCGCGCCTTGAGTTTGAACTCGCTTTTTTCGATATTACAAACAGTACGCCACGGAGACTCCTCAAATCATTAGCTGAATACTATTGATAATAGTATGATGTAAATAATATTAACCCTTTCTCAGTCAGATGATATTTTTAATCCTTGCGTTATAAACTGTCCTTACTCTCTGACCATCTCTGTTTATTGGCTCTAACTCTACGATCGGGTAGTTCCCATCTCCTCACTCTGCCTCACTTCTCTTAGTTCTTCGGACGTCTAGTTTGTCCCCTCGTGTCACCATCTTTATTCTTGTTTATGGTCTTCAATCGCGATCTCGCGTTCTAAATTCTCTGCAGGGATGAGGAATGACAACGCGACTACAGTTTCATAGGCACGTATTGCTTTTTAGTGACCACAATTTCACCATCAGTCCAACAACACGGACAGTTACTCATAAGTATACTGATGGAGCATTTCATCCTCTCGTCTGGAGGCTTTCTCACTAACTGACCTAATTATAACTTTTAGGAGTGTTTTGGTCACCCGATTGAAACGATCCAAGAAAAGTCAGGATTTCAGAGTGACCTCCAGTTCAATAGCTGTCAATCATACTGATTGCACTTACTATGTTTTTCCTCGCGTTAAATGGCTTAAGTCTTAATTTGAATGCCACAACACATGCTAATAATAGATTTCACCAATCTATTATCTTGTTATGGAGACATATCCTACCATACCCCAAAGATGGACTCGTCCAACCTAAACATATTCTCCGAGCTAGCTCGCTCGGGGAAGACAACTCGTTTCTTACGAGACATTTGACAGACAGACTGCAAGACGAGAACGGCTAGTACTTCTTTTGTATGACTTCCTTTTTTCTGCTGATACAGTAACTTTCACCTATCACCCGTTGTTTGAGTTGCTCTTCCACCAGTCTTATCTGAAGACCACAACATATCTAACACTTGTTGAGAGGACGAATTATTTTCAAAAAATTTGCAAAATCGTGTGCATGTTTAAACAAGTTAAGATCATATATAAAAATAAACAAAGAAACTAAGAAATAAAACATGATAATTTGATCACCAAATGTAAGTCATTGTACAATAGCATGATAATAATCAAGAACTCACTTTTAATTCTGATATTTTACAAAACAATTATTACACAACCCTACACCACCGTCTTTGCACCAGATGTGTCTATTCATTAACACTAACAAACGGTCAAGAGGAAAATACCTTACATGATCTACGGATTAAATAACAAAAATGTCACTCTCCCAGAAAAAGAGTTAATAAAGGAATCGGAAATAGCTCCCAGTTGTGTATATGAAATTAATTTTAGAGCGTGTATTTACTCAACACTTCCGCTGCGGACAGGAAGCGACAAAAGGTTAATTTATTTTTGACGTAAAATACAGCTAGTCTGAAATCAAATATTACTTCGAAGAGCGATTGTTTAACCAAAGCTAAAGAGTTCAGTTGAGAGTGATAAGAAGATATGGATTCCAGCTTTTCCAAAGGTCATTAGCATAAGTTGATTAGTAGAATTTACATGATTGCTAATTGAAACTAATTAATAAAAATTCTCTATTATTCTATTACTAACATTTAATGGTGATCCCACTTGAGAAATTACGATCAGTTTGAATGTGATAAAGACCAAAGACGATATAAATTGCAAATTAGATAACGAAATGCTTTATTCTCCAATTTAAAATAATTTGGCTTTATTGATCAAACAAAAATTTCGTTACATTGAAACATTTTCTGTTTTGGTAGTATAAAAAGATCAGACTATTCTAATATCCACAATAATAAAAGCAATGTCATATTCATATCACTGCTACTATTGTAAAATCTCTGCCCGTTTCTCTTTTCATTCAAATGGTATTGTAAATAAATGGTGGGTCAAATACCAACGCCATTTACACTACCATTCACTACCATTCAGTCTCTGTCGTTTCCTTACATTAATAGTATTAAATGTCGAGTTTGACATTATCCTGACAACACCCTCACCACAATTATTACGGTCTTTACCCTTTCCTCTCTTCACCTAAACAACAGCAACAACAACAACAACAACAACTAGCTGTATCACCAAAGAATAGATGTAAACTTGTCCGGGATTCTGAAATTTGGACTTGCAAGTCTCGTCAGGCCAGGAGATGAGACCTGATCAACGTAAATACACACACACACACACACACATACACACAATTAGGTTATCTTAGTGAATTTTACTGTTCTAAAGGAAGATTATTTTAAGAAACTTTTACCAGCTGGACTCATGGGTGTTAGATACTCCTCAAAACTTGGCGCCCGGCTGAAAAACATATTCGGCACTCCTTGCATTTTAGATTATTAGGAACATTATTTTTCATATTCTTGCTTACCCAGTCGACTGGGGCTGTAGATTACACCGACTGCATCTCTGCAGAGGGGTAAGACCCCACCAAATAGTGTCCTAGATATGACACTAAACAATCTGATCGTGATGTTCCAGTAATGCAGGAGCTTTGAGGAATACAGAGTACCCCTTTATTGCCATCGCTCCCAGGTCCCAGTTTCTAAAAGCTGGGAACGGTCCCCAAAGTCTCGGAAACGAAACTGGAGGAACAGAAAATATCTGGAAGAAACAAATGAGACCATTCAGACCACAGTATTAGTAAGATCACCTGGAATACGTAAAAGATTCCTGGAGACCTGAGGAGACTTGTTGTCACTTAGATTCCACTGAATGACCACCCGCCAAAGCTGGTGGGAAAAACTCTCAAGGGGTGAAATGATAATAATAATAACAATTCTGCAATTCCGGTGGAACACGGAGTCAAAATAAAACAAAGCAAAAAAAAAAACAAAAAAAAACAAAGAAAGAAAAATGGACGAATACTTGCACTTTACAAAGAATTAACAAAAACTTTGAACGTGAAGGTGACTCTGATACCAGTTGTGGTGGGTCTGCTTGGAACGGTTCCTAAAAGCTTGGAAACAAGACTGGAGGAACAGGAAATATCAGGAAGAATCAAGGTCATTTAGACCACAGCGTCGTTAAGATCTGCTAGAATACTGAGAAGAGTCCTGGAGACTCGAGGAGACTTGCTGCAACTCAGACTTCAATGACAGACCAAAAGCTAATACAGGTATTAAAAACTCATTACGAGTAAAATAAAATTCTTTGGGCTTTAAATAAAAAAATAAAAATTTCAGTGATTTCGTTATACAAACAAATCACCTAATCCCAACCTGAAGTCGAAGTGTTAATTATCAAGAAGAAAAGAACTTGACATCTTGTAGATTTTGTTGTTCTTTCGGACCACTGAGTGATAATGAAAGAAAGTGAAAAGATACGCAAATACATGGAACTTGCCGGATAACTTTAAAAAAACTGTGAAACATGAGGATGACGGCCCCCAAAAGCTTGAAAAAATCACTGGAGAACTATACATAAGCTTAAATAAACAAACGATTTCATATGTAGAAATTTAAGTTTAAAATATTAGGATACGTGCATCGTGATTCTTGCTATTTTGAAGTATTATGTTAAACTGGACCTCAAATTTGCTGAAGCTGTTCGCCTAATTCGGGAAGTGGAAGGAAATGAAAAGTCAGTTTTGGAATATGATCGCTAGTTTTGGATTATGATTCTTTGAAAGCTAAGAGAACAGAGAACCCGTTCATTAATATTCAGAAACTTTCAGAAGAGCTACAATCATTGAGTGATACTATATGTGGACCATCACACAGGCTGTAATAAACAAAAAACCTGATAATTAGCACTTCTTGAGCCAAATTACTCAAAACTCCATATGTTGAGCATCTAGCTTCCAAGATAAACATAGGTGCCCTTAAGAAGTTCCCATAAACCTTCAACTGATTAAAAAACAAAAATATTTTTGCTCACCTCCCCAGTATATGATTCTAAACTCTCGAAGTTTTACATTGATTTTAACTAACAAGTCATTTTTAGCCTGAAGATTTAGCGTCTATAGAGAAATACAATAAGTAGAACAAAAAATCAGGGGCTTTCAAGATTGCTACTATGAACTTTCAGATAATTAAATGATACATTCTAATATTTCTAATTGGGAAACACAACGACTAAATAATATCTAATGATGAACTCTCCCGTTGATATTGACGTATGAGAGCCCGAAAGGTCAATTAAAGATGTGAATCGTTTGACTACAACACGGGGGATTTGTTTATAGTGGTGAAGGTTTGAGAAGACCAGCTACTCTTTTGGATAAGCTGATAAGAAAAGAATGGTGCACCAATGTGACACAGATTCTCCTCAACTATATATATATGTGTGTGTGTGTGTGGATGACTATAGAGATATATACTCCCCTACCCCTGTAGGGTTGAGTTCTCCGGTGAATGAAGTCATCGCGTTGCCATTAGCGTTTATTGCGAGCCTCTTCATATATGAATTGAGGTCTCGGTAGCCGTTAAACGGATGTATGTAAACAATAGTAATTGTGATTCATAACCGTTTAAAATTTACTTCGCTGCTACTGGCTCCTCGTGGCTGAGAGTTAGAGGCTTGGATTGGCGTTTGAGTCAACGGGTTTCGATCCCAGCTACGGGAAGCTAATATGTCTAGCCACACTGATGAGTTTTGATAGAACGAAACAGATCTGTCTATGGATGACTATATATATATATATATATAAAATGGACTCTCTTGTCGATCTTGACATATGAGAGCCCAACAGTTAAAGATATGAACTGTTGGACTACTTACACAGGTGATTTGTTTATAGTGGTGAATATTTGTGTAGAACCAGCCACTCTTCTTGGATAAGCTGGTAACAGAATTTGCCACAATTTCTTTCGGACAAAACTTTGAATTCAGAGAGTAAAGTCGACTAATATTTCATTCATTGCTGGAAAAGATGAGCATAGGTTGTATCATGCCTTTTCCAATGGCCTTGGCACGAAAAGAAACGCAAACTGCCTTGCCTAGGATTTGAACATGGCTCGTCGAGACTATTTTCTAACGGCAATAACTGTTACACCCCACGCGTATCTAACATATCATAATATGACATTGTATTAACAAAACTACACACACACAGACACACACACTTATACACACACATATGTATATAAATGTATATATACTATATATATATATACACATATACATATATATGTGTATATATATATACATACTACACATACACACACACACATATATATATACATATACATGTATACACATATATAGATACATACATATATATATATATATATATATATATATATACAATACATGTATATATATATTTATATATATACTACACACACACATATATATATATATATATACATATATATTTATATACCATACATATACCTATATGAAAGTAAATATGAATAAAATCCGACAGTATGAAGGTAGCAGAAAAAACATCATCCAAATAGGTGAATATATTATGATATAAAGTCGACGTTAACGTTTCGGTTTCAATAACCATCATCATCGTCGACTTTACATCATAATATATTCACCTATTTGGATTATGTTTTTTCTGCTACTTTCATATACCTATATATATATATATATATATATATATACTATACATATATATCATCATCATCATCATCATCATCATCATGTCGTGCCACCAGCACGGATATCCCTGACTCTCTCTCACCACTTCTCTCTATTATTCATCGCCTCTGGCCGGTCTTCAGGGTTACATCCTGTGTCCTCACATAGCTGCTGTGTGTAAGTTCGAGCTGGTCGTCCTGCACACATATATATATACATATATATATACACATGCCATGCTTATACATATATACATATTCATATATGTATATATATATATATATATGTATATATATACATACTATATATATATATATATATATATATATATAAACATATATATATATATATATAAGCGAGGTGGACTGAAAAGTTCATATGACGACGCAATATCTACTGTTGATGACTTTTTTGACCCAATGAGATTCAAGCACTGCGACACCAACGGAAAAGGTCTGTGAACCGAAAAAGGGATTATGTTGAAAAATAAACTGAATTTGATTCGCATTCCATGACCGTAGCTTGGCTGTTTTTTTTTGTTTTTTTTTATTTAATTGCATTTCAATTTTCGAGGGTTATTTAATGCTAAATTCATCCTTGCAGTAGAACAGCAGGGATGCAATTTAATCTATAGCTGGTGAGGTTGATAAGAGGGTTCATGCCTTTTCCAAGTGTATAAATCCGAAAGGGAACGTAATAGCACGACTGAAGTTCGAACTCGCTTACAATGGGGTCACAATCCGGCACGTCAACCACTATGCCAGTGGCACTTCCCTCCCGAGGGTATCTTGGTCAGCTTAGGAAATTTTCGACCGAGCTTCGTCAATATATATATATATATATATATATATATATATATTCGTTTTGGCAAAAATATCTTTCTTAAGACTTTTGTTCTATAGACTTCTCGAATCCTTTGTAATATAGATCTGATTCTGTTCTATTTTCTGTGCTTTGTATGTACCGCTTATTCGTAAAACTTGTAATTCTTTAAAATCTTCAATTGCCCGATGATCGCGGAAGCATGAAACAATGCTTTGAAATATGTAGTTTTAATTTTCTGTATTACACTGCCTATACATAATAATCAACTCGTGATTATAGCACGGACTCCCTTAACTCTTATCTCTCTCTCAACATCCGTTCCAATCATTCATCGCTCCTTGTTGTTCTTCTAAGTTTTATCTGATGTTTGCACTGAGCTGAGGCATGTAAGTATTTTCTGGTTGGCCCACACTGGTGTGTCCATACATAGGAGATCATAAAAGAACATCACTTATGAGTTTTTCCATCACCAGCTGTGCTCAGCATGTCTTGTTTGTTTTACTTGGATAGTTTGTGAGATGGGAGGCAATATGCTGTACTGGTGCTGTTTTGTGGGGTGCTGCTTCCAAGATCTGTTTGAAACAGCATAAAGCATTCTTGTGTACTTCCTATGTAACTTTTTCTATGAGCATTTCGTTATAGTCCATGTGGTGAAATTATACAGTAGTGCTGATACGGCAAGAGACTGGAAGAAATCCCAGCTTATTCTATTTGCGTTTATGTGGAGGACAATGCAGTTTGTTTCAAACAATGCATCAGGGATTCAGCTTCAGTTGTATTTGTGATAAACTCATGTGCGAAGTGTGCATCTGTCATATTTTCTGTGGAATATCGTCTGCTTCTTATATATATATATATATATATATATATATATATGTGGGCCCTTCAATAAGTTTCCAGACATTTTTTGTACTGGCATTTAAAATTGTCGTAGACTCTTGAAAATTCACTATGTTATTGCTTTACATCTTATGAGATGACTGATTAATTTTTATGATTTCACGTTCAAATGAACAGCTACAGCAAGAATTCGAATACACCTTACTTAAGCCTGATTGTCACAGCTGGGGAATTTCAAAAATGCGATCTGAACGTGAGGACACTTTCGAAGAACGATATGCAATAAAATTCTGTTTTAAACTTGGAAAAAATGCCACAGAAACATATGGAATGCTTCAGACTGCTTTTGGAGCATCTTGCATGAATCGAGCACCAGTTTTTGAGTGGCATAAGAGATTCAATGAAGGCAGGGAGTCTGGGAGGGATGATGAGAGGTGTGGGAGGAGTAATGAAGTCAATACACCAGAGTTGATTGGCCAAAGGGTTAGGGTTAGGGTTAGTATGTTGAGGTTTTAAGGGAGTTCAGGAAAAGATTCCGTCGTTTGAGGCCAGCACTCTTCAAATCGGGTCACTTTCGGACTAATATATTTTGGAAAGGTCTGAAACTTCTTATTCCACACCTCTGGGATAAATACAGGGTTGAACGATAAAATTGTCGCCCCAGAAAAGACGATATGATTCCATTTTCGTTTAATGAAAACCGATTTTCTTTTTTCGTTGCAGACCATCTACTAGTTGGCCAATTGTGTACAAATCCCTAGAGCGATAGGAGCCTTCTATCATGTTTGAAAGTGACACAATGTTCAACGAGCGAGATCGGAGATGCGCCGCTGTACAACTCATGCCTCTACCGATCCAAGTTATGAAAACAGTACCATTGCCAGCACCCTCAACATGCCAATCTGGACGGTTCAACGCTTAAGTACACAGCTCAACGTATCGGACGAACCTTTGGAGGTGGTGGGGCGGAAGGACACCGCCAGGAAGACCCGGACCAAGGAGTTCATCGAAAAGATCCAAGCAATCATTGATGAAACTTCCCAGCGGTCTATTCGGCAGATTGCCAGAGATTTAGTCGTCTCACACACAACTATGAATGCATGTGTGAAGGAGGACTTGAAGTGTAGGTCTTACAGGAACAAGACAAGCCAGATCTTGACTGAGAAGACAAAGAGCCTCAGGCTAACCAAGTCCGTCAGGCCCCCCTCCTCCTCTGACCTGAATCTGCTGGACTACTTCGTTGGGTCATACGTCGAGAACATCACCAACATGATCTCCCAATAAACACCAAAGCCAGCCTGATCGCCGCCATCTGCCGGCGCTTGTGGAAAAGTCATGCTCTCAGTTCCGGATCCGTATCGAGGCAGTGATTGAGGCTGAAGGCGGCTACATTGAATATATGTCAGCTCTACTACATAATCAAGTTACCTGAATTGATTTTTTCAATAAAAGTTTTAAAATAAAGCTGTTGTGTTGTTTTCTTTAGGACAACAATTTTATCGTTCCACCCTGTAGTACCAATACTGTTCTTCCACAAAGATGGCTTTGGTATTAAATAACCCACGAAGTTTGATATACCATAAAACAAAAAGGAGGCAGATGTTTTGGTAAATCATCGAGTGAAATTTAAAGTCAATGGAAAGCAGAATTCTTAAAAATGCCGTAGGTCAATATGATAGTCGTATCCATGATTATCAGAACACTTGGAACGGTCACCGATGATCTCGACAAAAATGATTGAGCGAAGTGAAAATCGATAAAACCCAGACCCTCCCGATAACAACATTTCTAAAATCAGCTTGAATACTGCGGAGAAGGTGGCGCTAGAGTAGTTATGATTTAGCTCGTCTTGATATCAACAGATGCAAAAGATTGTTAGTTTACATTGATAGATTGATAGATATGAAAAGACTGAGCTACATAACTAGATAGATAGATAGATATATATGAAAAGACTGGGCTACATAACTAGATAGATAGATAGATATGAAAAGACTGGGCTACATAACTAGATAAATAGATAGACAGATATGAAAAAAACTGAGCTACTTGAATAGATAGATAGATCGATAGATAGATATTAAAAAGACTGAACTACCTAACTACATAGACAGCTAGATAGATATGAAAAAAAAACAGAGCTACTAGATAGATAGATAGATAGATAGATATGAAAAAACTGAGCTACTTGATAGATAGATAGATAGATAGATATGAAAAAACTGAGCTACTAGATAGATAGATAGATAGATATGAAAAAACTGAGCTACTTGATAGATAGATAGATAGATAGATAGATAGATAGATAGATATGAAAAAACTGAGCTACCTGACTTGATAGATAGAAACATTTAGAGAAACAGATATGAACCAACTAAGACAGATATGAATAGAGGGTGATGATAAGAAACAGATATATATATATATATATATATATATATATATATATATATATATATATATATATATTGTAATAGTGTTGGTTGTCGCTATCTCACTACGTGAGTTTGTGGTAAACAAAATGCAATATAATTTGGAGAGTGCTCAATATCTGTGATAGAGCTATTATATAATAATAAGTAAATATATATTAGTTTTTATATATTTTTAATAGCATGGAAGCTTGTCTGCGATCTCAGGTTTCATGACGTTTTATAAACGCCAATCATCAGGTAGAGAACGAAAGATAATGAAGGTATATATATATATATATATATATATATATATATATATATATATACAGGGATAGAAAAATCGATGGGTCGATTAGAAGAAACTTCTATAAAGAGATAGGACAATAGATGGATATGAACATGGTGAAATAGATATAGATATATAGAGTGATTTAAATAGAGATAAATTGATTGATAGATCGATATGAAAAGAATGAGATAAAGAGATAGATAAAATGATACATAGATATGAATATACTGAAATAAATAAATATCAACATTCTGAGATAGATAGATAGATAGATAGACTGGTAGATAGGTAGATACGAAGTGGTTCGGATCGATAGATATATAGATAGATATGCACACACACACACACACACACACACACACACACATGTATATGTATATATAAACCAGCTGACTTAGATATAATGAGGGTATAGATATGCAGATCAGCTTAAAAGTTCTCGGCCCAACAATAAGATAACCTTTATAAATTTTCATTGATGGCCTTACAAACTAGAATAAAAAACAAAACATATTCAAGATAATCGTCAAATATGAACTTGGTTCTATGTTCTCAGTCCGATGATCGTTGGGTTTTCTTGCTGAACAGTTTTCTTCATATCACCTGTTAGAGCAATAAAAATTGCATGGCTTTGCCTATCTCCTTTCTAAGTAACATACAACAATTTGTACCGGATTGCGTGGTACCAGCAACAAAGATAATTTCGGACCATCTCGAGGTGGATATGAAAAAAAAAAAAAAAAAAGAAAAAGAAAAATGGAAAAGAAGATTGATGTTAAGAAACTAGATAGACAGATACGAAAAGCATGGAATAAATAGTTAGACAGACTGGGTTCTTTATCATTGGTCTGGCAACCAGTCGAGAAGGAAAACTCTGAATTTAAAAACCAGCTTTACTTCACTAAAAAAATGACCTTGTGTCCCATAATTATGCCCTTGGCGGAGGGCCTCAGAAAATACATACTCTCTCTCTCTCTCTCTCTCTCTCACACACACATATTGCACAAAACAATGCTATACAAACGTGGGCAGAAAAATTCATTAACTGAAAAGTTCATATGATGACGTCATATCAGCTGTTGATGAATTTTTTGACCAATGGGATCCAAATACTGCAACACTGATGGAATTGGTATGTGGATTGCTAGGGGGTGACTATGTTGAAAAAATGAGAGTATCTTGGTTAGCCTATGAACTTTTCAGCCGACACTCGTACACATAGCGTTTCCAAGTAATATATGTACACGTAACTTTAAAAGCATCTTTCTCCCCCCACTCTCTCTCACACACACATACGCACAAGCGCACATACATACGTCCACACAGTTACACGCACACAGAGGCACCTTCTATGTGGGTACACACACGCTCTGACACTCAGGCATGATATACTGAATGTACGCACAAAATTTTCTCTTATATGTACACACAATGTTAAAATACAAATTCATTTGAACACACACAGAGTACATAATATCTATCTATCTATCTATCTATCAAAGCCTCTTTAATACACACTCGTACTAAGTCACTGTCTACACGCACAGACACCCAAGAATGTCAACCTGCACATACGCACAAAACTGTCTTGCACAAAACTATGATCAAGCACAAATTCACTTGAAAACACACACACACACACACACACACACACACACACACACACACACACACACTCATAGAGAAGCAATCATCAACAGTCCGTCCACAGCCGGACTGAAAGCCAAACTTCCTTTGAAATTTCTCTTCTTTTTTTTCCTTTTCCAAAATGACGAAAACAACAAATTAAGACAAATGTCCTTTAGCGGCCATTATCCGGCCGATTACAGAGCGGAAGTATTGAAGTGTTGTCCGCCATCTTGGAGATGTGAGGCCATTCACACCCGTCTACCCAGCTATCCGTCTTGCGTCACCCTGGTAGTTGTCGACAGGCGGGAAAACAATGGAAAGACTTGGCCGTACACCAAACGGTCGGGCTTCTTCCGGGCCGATTTAAAAGGCTTTCATTTGATCTTCACCCGACACTAGACCCTCTGTCTCTTGCTCTTTCTAGCACGTTCAATGAACGGGCATTAAATAAGGAATATCAGGCATTATTATTTAGTCTGTTTTTTCTTCGTATGAATATCTATCTATCTATCTATCTATCTATCTATCTTACTTCGTGTTTACGTCACTATCTATCTATCTGTCTATCTATCTATCTCATTACCCAGTCGGCTGGGGGTGTAGAATATACCAACTGCAACTCTGCAGAGGGGTAAGATCCCCCCCACAACGAGTGTCCTGATATGACACAAAACAATCTGATGGTGAGGTTTCAGTGATGCTGGAGCTATGGCGAATATGGAGTACCTTTTCATTGCCATCGCTCCCAGATCCACTCTGGTCCGGAGTGGTAGCACCTGATAGAGCCCTGTCTACGGGTTAAATAGACCTAAACAGCGTACTTATGCTAAATTGAATTGTTTGAATTAGAACTGTTTGACTAAATTGAATAGCTTGAAATATAAATGTTTTTGACAATTAAATTGTGTACTTATATTTAAACTGGGTACTTATGCGAAACTGAATGGTTTGAAATGCAACTGTTTTTGACATTGAAACTGTACTTACGTTAAACTGGATTTTTTGAAGTAGAACTGTTTTGACATTTAACTGTGTGTAAACAAAATCTATACCTAAACTGAATTGGTTGAATTAGAACTGTTGTGAATAAACTGAATAGCTTGAAATAGAAATGTCTTTGACAATTAAACAGTGTAATCATGCTAAACTGAATTGTTTGAAATAGAACTGAATATTTGTATTTGGCATTAAATAACCTTCAAGGGTTGATATGCCATAAAACCCAAACAACAACACCTATCTATTTCAGTCTGTTCTAATCTAATCTAATCTATCTATCTGCAAAAGGCACAGCAAGAAATATTGTATAAAGCAAATTTTCAGGTACACTATTTTCCGCCATTTTCACCAGCATCGGCTATGCACTTTTACCAGTGATGAACAAGAGCCTGTAAAGGATGACCATAAAAATATATCCCTGTAGAGGTGACCTAATCTTTTACGACAGAGATGACGGCGTCGTTGTCACGAAAATGTTGTTCACGCAGTCCATCATTAATCGGCTCGATTTGCGAGGCGCTTTTCATTACGTCGTTTGACAACTGTTTAGCGGTGGCGAGTTACTCACATCTCTATCGCTGCAGCTGAAGCGCATTACCCATCACCTAACTGTGCTCATATATATTGTTTGGTCTCTTTCAGCAAGCGTCAATGAATGTCAGGATGTACAATTTTTCCGCTATATAGAATTTAATCATACGGTTCTGCTTTCATGGCAGATGCTATTTTTGTAGGCGTTCACTTAGCTTATATTTGTCTCTGCCTCCTACCAGATAGGACTTGACGCAAGGTCAAATGACCCGAAGGTCGGCTTATAGTGTGGTGAGGGGAGGGGAAGGTCGGCATATAGTGGGGGAGGAGAGTGAGGGAAAGGTCGGACCCAAGCCGAGACTCAAGCCCTGCTGGTCTATGCTGGTCAACGGCCCACTTAGTGCAATGTAGGCCTGATGAGCCTAGCTGGACATGGACTCAAAGTCCAGGCATGGATGCCAGATTATAGATTAAACTAGACAGCGAGGTCCAGTACTATACAAAGGTGTCAAAGGCGTCAATTATGCTGCTCGCCCACCCGAAGGTGACTCAGCCGAAACTGGAGGCTTTTCGGAGTCGATTCTGTCATTGAGCATTGACCGTCCGGCATGGATGCCAGACAAGACGGAGAAAAGCCTCTGCTCGAAGCAGTAGCAAATCCAGCGTCCACTTTGCTATGATATAGAACAAGACAGAATGAATTATGGTCTCACACTGAGCTGATTCAAATTCCATTTTCCTTTGTAACATCTTCTTCTGATATCGCAGGGAAAATAGGAGATATTATTCTCTTAGGGATGTATGCTCCTATTAATCCCTGGCGAAAATTGTGGTCAGAACAAAAAAAATTAGTGTTTTGCTAAATACTTATGACTAAATAGAAACTAGTGTTTTGGTAAAATATGGTGACTTTGTATAAATTAGTGCTTTGGAAAAATTGGAGACTATATTGAAATTAGTGTTTTGGTCAATAGTGATGACTTAATAGAAAATAATGTTTTGTTGTGGTTTGGGTAGCTTATTTGATTTAATGGCATATCAACTCTTGATAGTTATTTAATGTCAAATCCAGCTTATATATATATATATATATATATATATATATATATATATATATAATTGAAAAACTCAACAAGCCGTCATTTGGCTATTATAAATCTATTTCGGCTAGAGACTCAATAAGAGAAACCAACTTTTTCAGATAGCCATCACACAATGGAGAGAAAAAAAAAATTCTTATTTTTTTTCAATTGACTCTTACTCGTTTAAATAAAAGAACGAAAGGCAAGAAGTTATTGTCAAAAACATAATTTCTAGCCGTTATTTTTAATGAGTAAGAATACATTAGAAAATATAAAAATTATATTTTTCTTTCAATTATGTGATGGCTAACTGAAGAAACTGGTTACTCTTTGCCAAGTGAAATAAATTTATCATCGCCAAATGAGGGTTTGTTGTGTTTTTTTAATTATATAAAAATTTGCTCTGTAAGAAATTTATATATTAATTATCATACATTGAGCACTCCTGGAGATTTATAAGAATCCTCTTATATATCCTCAAACAGAATCATTCCTAACTATATATATATATATATATAAAGATTTTGTGGTACGTACAGGATTTAAACAGTGCTTCTAAAAGCGTATGCATATTAATAAAACATTTTAAAAACAATCAAAATATTCAAAATTAAAAAAATATTTTGATCGTTTGTAGAATATTTTATTAATCTTAATATGCATACGCTTTTAAAAGCACTGTATATAATGGTTAGAGTGTTCACCAATGGCCCAGGAGACCTCGGTTCAATCCCAGGTCGAGTCATACCAAAGACTCAAAAAATGGTACTTGATGTTACCTTGCTTAACACTCAGCATTATAAAGTAAGGATCAAGGGTAAAATGGAGCAATCCAAGGAAAGGAGTAGCGCTCTTTCCTACATCTTGGTGTAGTAGCTATCAAAAAGGGAGCCTTCGGGTCACCCTCGACTACGGTCGCCAACTTTACTTTATATATATATATATATATATATATATATATATATATATATATAATTAACTTAAATCGCGACGAGGTTGGCCTTTTCTTTCTTTTTAACCTATAATTTTTTCTTTTTCCCCCGGGCGGTGATTCGAGATACTTTTATCTCTTGTTCTTGGCGGTTTTTTTTAGTTTTTTTCTGGGACCGTGAATGCTGGTAGATATTAGATTAGTAATATATATATATATATATATATATATATATATAGTTTTTAAGTCAATAGTTTGTATGCAAGTTTTTCGAACAAGTTCGAGGGCTTTGTACACAGTTAAATGTTTCAAGTATTCCTATCTAATACAAATAATTTAACTTAATATTAATAATTTGTTTGCACTCAATTTAAATGGTTTCAAGTATTGTGATCTCAGCACAACTGACCCTCAGACACCGACTATTAATACTTTTAAGATAAAATAGCGTTGGGTACTTGTTTGTCATAAGAGCAATTTGAAGAATGCGGTCGAGACAATCATACAGGTGCTAGGGCTTGACATGACCAGCTGATTGATCGGTTCGGGCCTCTCCGACTACTGTCTTACCCAGTAGTAATTTACTCAGCTTTTTGTTTAGATGTGGCACGAGGCCATATAAATGGGGCACCCAATGAGACTCGAACTCACTCGTGAAGGTTTGTTAGTCGAGCTTGCTAACCATTATAGTAAGGCACTAAGTGAAGTGTTGAAAGTCATGTGACCACTTTGGTTGTCAGGTCATGGACTACTCAGCCACTCGGATCCCGGGTCGTCATCCACGACCAACTGGTAGCCTCGTTTTTTTTTTTGTTTTTTTTTTTTGGCGGAGGGTGTTTTACAATGTTGTAGAGATATAGTCGGCATATTTTACAGCCCCAGTCGACTGGGCGATTGTGTCTAGCGGATCAAAAAGAAAATGAATGAATAAAAATCCGATTAATAAGTTTATAATTTTTTATTTCTTTAAAGTGAGTGAAAAGTTTGCTGAACAAAAAAAATGCCAAATCTTTTCTTGTAAGCAAAGATAAAGTTAGATATCAATGAAGTATAGCGGTAATTATTAGCATGAAATAAACGGACATATTTTGTGTGTAAATATTCTTTTATTCAAGCATTTCACTGTGTGAGAAAAAATGTAATTATGCCTTAAAAGTAAACTGCGGGTGTCCTCGTGGTGTAATGGTTAAAGCGCTGGACTGCGGAAGCGTAGTAAACGAGTTCGAACTACAGTCGCGTTATTACGTACACTTTTGGGCAAATATCCTTGGGGAAAGGTATGAGCCCCTTTATCATCCAAGCAATAGGTTAAATGGTCCTAACTACTGTTCTTCTATGAGAATGGCTTTGGCTTTGGTTTTAAATTACCTACAAAGGTTGATATGCCATTAAACAAAGAAACCAAACCAAAGTGAACTGCTGCTTTTCAACAACATTAGATTAATTTCAGAAAAATCAAATGAGTCGATATATTTGTCACTGCCTGCCACTAGACAGGACTTGACACAAGGTCAATGACCCAAAGGTCGATTAAAGTGGGGAAGGTCGGGTACGAGCCGAGGCTCGAGCCCTGCTGGATTATGATGCAGATGGCTCACGCAAAGGTAGCCCAGCCCAAGCTGGGGGCCTTCGAAATTAAATGCATTCTTGAAAGAAAAGAATACAAATTTTCACTCAAAAGAAATAAACTAAAAAGGTACTTAAGTAAATAATAATTCATTACTTGCTGTTTGTTGAGTAAGCATAGAAAAATCCATACTTACTGAAGAAATATTTATTTCTGCGATTATTTATACAATTCAGATCAGCTCGAAATTAACTAAAAAAGTTGATGATTTATTTCAGAATCTAATTGCCTGAGAAATTTTATTTTTAATATTATGGAAGGAAAAGATTTCTAAAATTATTTTGGTTTTTGCTCCTTTAAATTTTTCGCGGAAAGTCAAATATTGTTGTATATCGAAATTTTAAAACTCGCTTCAATATGGTGGTTGGTTTATAAATGCAAAAATTACTGCTTTTCAAGCCATTTATTTTGCACAAAGAAAAACACTTTTTTAGCATGAAAATCAGTTGAGTTCCCATAAGTGTCTTGGAAAATAGTGATGACTGAATTGAAATTGGTGTTTTGGAAAATAATGAAACCTATATTGAAATTAGTGTTTTGTAAATGAAAGGTTGCTCTATCCAGCGGTGTTATTGCGTTCCCTTTTCTGTTGTAGTTTTCGTGAAAATTAACGGGAAGCGTTACTTTCGGCGTTACTCATTGTAGGATAATTAAACTCGTTTATCAACAAAATATGGAATAGTTTTATAATGATATTATCATATTCACCAGTATAAGATAATCAAACACTGGTGGGGGACACAATTGATTTTTTAAACCGGTTTTATTGATAAATCGAAAATCAATGTGTGTGTTTGTGTGTGTCTGTGTAAACCATATTTTTTTTGGATACAGAAATACAAACGTTATATAAATACACCAGAAAGAGTTTAAAACATAATGAAAATTTCTGATTAGCTTTTAAGAGCTTCTTTTTACCCCCACAAAACTATCCAACATAGATAGATAGATAGATACGTGGTGCCTTCAATAAGTTTCCAAACTTTTTTGTACAGGAATTTATAATTGTCGTAGATTCTTGAAAATTCAGTATGTTATTGTTATACATCTCATGAGATGTCTGACCAATTTTTATGATTTCAGGTGAAAATGAACAGCTACAGCAGGAATTCGAATACACCCTACTAAAGCCTGATTGTCACCGTTAGAGAATTTCAAAAATACAATCTGACACTTTAGAAGAACGCTATGCAATAGAATTTTGTTTTAAACTTGGAAATAATGCCACAGAAACGTATGGAATGTTTCAGACTACTTTTGGAGCATCTTGCATGAATCGAACATCAGTTTCTGAGTGGCATAAGAGATTCAAAGAAGGCAGGGAGTCTGTGAGGGAAGATGAAAGATGTGGGAGGAGTAATGAAGTCAATACACCAGAGTTGATTGGCCAAAGGTTAGGGGTAGGGTTAGGGTTAGTATGTTGAGGTTTTAAGGGAGTTCAGGAAAAGATTCCGTCGTTTGAGGCCAGCACTCTTCAAATCGGGTCAGTGGCATTTCCACCAGGACAATACACCAGTCCACAACTCCATCCTTGTCACAGACTATTTGACCAAGATGGGTATCAAGACAGTTGCTCACCCTCACTATAGTCCAGACCTTGCTCCCTGTGACTTTTGCTTATTCCCTAAGCTCAGAGGCTGTCGTTATGAGACAATTGAGGAGATGAAAGAGGCTGTGACGAAGATCATTGACACTCTCACACAAGAGGACTTCCATTGGACCTTCAAGAAGTTGTTAGAACGGTACAACAAGTGCATTGCAGCTGGAGGAGATTATTTCGAAGCGGACTAGAGTTTAATGTGTGTCCTATCAATAAAAGTGCCCATACGAAAAAAGCCTGGAAACTTATTTAATGATCCTCGTTGATAGATAGATAGATCGATAGATAGATCAGGACACACTGTGTTAGCTAGATAGCTAGATAGATCTGGCAACCTGATGACCACCAGTGGCCTTAAATAATCCCGGGGTCAACCTCCCGTCGTCTAATTTGAAAGTCAGTATCATATCAGCATCATTTCCATGAAAAAGCCAAGACCTTGGTATTCTTCTTTTCGTCCTCCTCCTCAGATGCACATTCAAAAGCTGAGGAGGCGCCAATGGTGTAGGGGTTACCGTTGTAGAAAATGGACACAGCGAACAGAGTTCAAATCCTAGACGAGACTGTTTGCATTTCATATAGTGCTAATACCCTTGGAAAAGGTATGAATTCAACTGTTCTCCCACCGGCTATGGGACTGGACTTTTCAGCCCTGGTGTGGCAACCAGTCTTGTTGAAGGAAAACTCTGAAGTCAAACCTATAAAACCCCACTTATAAAAACTGACCTTTTGTCGCATCCTGCTCGTGAAAAGGTGCGTAGAAAAATACACGCATAAAAATGCACAAATTTCAGCTGTTCAAATGGCTTGAAGCAGAGTGTAGTATCTGTTTTCTTCCCAAGAGCGTTACACACACACACACGCACACACACAAACACACACACACACACACACACACAGATCCAGTGATTAAGAAAGATAGATAGATAGAGATCAAAGAAACAGAAAAAGTTCCACTGTTCGTAAGGAGGCCCTCTCTGTGGCGTAATGGCTATAGTGTTGGACTGTGTCCTCGAAGTAAGCGAGTTCAAACTCCAGTCTTGCTGTTACGTTCACTTTCAAAGTAATACTCTTGAGAAAGGCATGAACCCCTAAATCTTCCCCGCCATGGCTTACATAGTATCACTGGTATTGTTCTACAAGGATGGCATTAAATAACCTACGAAAGTTGATATGCCTTTAAAACAAAGCAACTCGACCAAACTGTTCATGAAATACATATTAGTTTTTCTTGCAAAATTTCGATTACACATTTAAATGTACCATAAAAACCAAAAATACTTTAACACTCATAAATAAGTACACCTTAACATTTTTTTAAAGAGAAAGGTAACTAAAGCAAAGATGCCAAGATTTTATCCTTTCTAGTGGAACACTATACCATGAAAACGGACATCATTAGGTATTATTTATAAGCAAACTTTACCGTACAGAAATTCTGTATCCAAAAGTATTGATATGCTTGTATTTACCCAACCCTTCTGTCACGTCAAGGATGTTGCAAAAAGTAAATTTTAAACGGCGTTAAGTTGTTATGAAATCCTAGTTTTCCTTCTCTTAAAGTGGTTGCCTTACCCAGTTTGCCCTATCATTCAGCCATAGTTGAAGGAGAATTGTTGATTCATACTTTTTCCGAGAAAAAAACGGTAAGTTGAAAAACGACGGATACTAGTCATAATTGAAAGACTACATACTGTCCGGGTGGAATGCTGTAGATTTTGTTGATACATAATACCTAACAATGTCCGTTTTGTTTGTAGAAAATTCCACGACAAACGATAAATCTTGGTATCTTTAGTTTAGAAGAAAATTTTTTACTAAAAAATTATTTGGAATGTATTTGTTTTTCAGTGTTACTGCGTTAAAATTCCATCTTTAAAACCTGGGTGAGGATGCCAGATATCCAAAGGAATCTTTTATCACACATTAAAGTTAGTCGTGGAACAATGCCAGAAATATTGAACATTCAGTGAGAATCGAACTCACAAACATTGTCTGCTTTTCTCGTGAGGTTTCATTAGACGCCGTGATAATCGTTGCTGTTTCAAATTTCTATGAATACTTTATTGCTAAATGCATTGAACTCGAATAAAACAAAGCAAATTCAATCCCACTTCACCTCACTCAGAAAGATTCCCGTAATTGTATCCCTTGCAGAGGGGTATGACCTCCCCCAAAAGGGGTGTCCTGGGTATAACACTAAACTGCATTAGTTGTCTAAATTTCTGAGACGAAGCTTGATGATTTTCATCATTAAGGTTTTTCGGACTATTGTCTTCATCTTTATTGTTATTTCCACAACGTTTCGGCCAATATGTCCTCCGACCTTCTTCAGGTGTTTGTTGTCTAAATTTCTGAGTCGAAAATTGTTGATTTTTATCATTAAAGTTTTTCGGACTATTGTCTTCATCTTTATTGTTATTTCCACAACGTAACGGTTATAGACGTTGGTTCCCTGAGCTACTAAGAAGACAATTATCTGAAGGTTGCAGGTTCAATCCTCACTACAGGCGAGTAATATACAGGAATACTTAACACTTGTACCCGGTCATGGCAAACGGAATCAGAACAGGCGACCTCCGTGGTTTCAATAAAGGACGTAGTTCGAAGTTCCGTGAAGGTTCCCGAGTTCGACAAACACCTGAAGAAGGCCGGGGGACATATCGGCCGAAACGTTGTGGAAATAATAATAAAGATGAAGACAATAGTCCGAAAAACCTTAATGATGAAAAAAAAACAAACTAAACTGCATCTGAGAGAATAGATGTGAGAATTGTGGAGTACTCCTTCATTGTCGTTACTCCCAGGTCTACTCTCACCCGAAATGGTACTAAGTGTTGAAGTCCCAATCTGGGTCAAATAGATTTTTTAAAAATTATTTGTATTCGATTGAAATACTTGAAGTCATATACTCGTAAATCATTTGTAATAAGAACAGTTACTTAAAGCTATCATTGTTAACTAAGGATTATCATTAGTTACTTGAAACCATACGATTGTGGTCAAACAAATGACTATTATTAAAGAGAAATAATAACTTGAAACCATTTAATTATCAGTATAAGATAAGAATAAAAGAAATCTTACTACTGTGTGAAAATTATTTTTATTAGATGAGAATACTTGATATCAAATATCTCTGCACAAAATGCTTTTAAGAAGTAACTATAAAATATGTAATTATAAATTAACACTGATCACAATTCTTTGACTTTTAGGCATAAGGTAACCCCAGACGTTTTGAAATGCCGTTAAAATCAGCCCCACTAAAGAAATATTCTTCTGAACAATGGAGACATAATGCACATATACTCAAATAAGTAGAAGAATTTTTATTGCCTGTTGTTAATGGTATGAAAGGTTTTGGCATTTTCACAAGCCGAAGAAAGGTTAGAATTCGCTTGCCGAGTTACAGGGAAAGCCATTTTTGAATAATGACACGCGGAACAATTCTTTCAAAAATAGTACTCCTGCCTTCCACACATGGCCATTTTCACAGATAGTAATTTAAACCGTGAGTAATTTCGTCACAAGAAGACCCAAGCAGCTTACGCCATAAGACTCATACATTCTCACGATCAGCTTGAGTTTATTTCAAGATCTATTGAGTCATTGAAATGATTTTCTCTAACATGGCCAGTTAATGAATTAAAAAACAATTCGCCAGTTCACGTACGTAACTGAAACAAAACAGCGATTGAAAAACCTTATATTTTTTGTCGCCAACCGGAAGTGACTTGCATCTTAGTGACTAACAAAAATGGCGGATACAAAAAGCGTTTTCAATCAGTAATGAATCGCCTAATGAAAACAGAAGTAAAAAGTGCTTACATCTTGACACTGATTATAGTGTCAAGATGGAAACACTTTTAACAATTAACAATTGTACTTATTTACAAATATATAAATCACACAATATCTCAAATGATTAAACGCCATGTTGATGAGGCTTAGAATATATTGAGTGTATTCCCTGAGGAGGAGTAAGACCCCCTCCAAAATAAAGAGTTTCCTGGGTATGACACAAAACCACATCTATACAAGATTGATGGGTACATTTAAACATGCTATAACAATTTTTGGATTGTCCAATCGATCTAAAAGTTATGCATTGGTTTCTTCTTCTACATTAATGAATTGCATGATCACGGGATTCGGATTTAGTGGAGCGCAGTTATCAACGTAGGGAATGGAATCGGTGACCCGAGTTCAAATCCTGGACAAGGCTATATGCGTTTTATTTTGCGCTAATGTCATCGGAAATGGCATGAATCTATCTGTTCTACATTCAGCTATAGGTAAATAGCTTGGCAGACTGGGTAGGGAAACCAGTCAAGGAGAAGGAAAACTCTGAATTTAGACAAGCTTTACCCCGCTTAAAAAACTGACCCTGTGTCACATTCTGCCTGTGGTGGATGATTTGCATGATTCACATTTCAAAATGAAATCTTCAGTTTCGATCCTATTTGAAGACGACACCTAATCTTAATTTAACCCACAATATTCACCCTTTTTTATATCTGATAATTCAAGCGCTCCTTGAATATACAGAATTGTGAAGTGATCGTGTATCCAATTCTCCTGGAATTACAGAACGAATTCATTGATTATCAAGTAGTAAATCTTTATTAATTCTGAAATCTGAATTAAATAATGTCGTCTATTGACGCAAGTCTCTATAGATTATTAATTTATCAAGTTAGTGTTAATGAATCTATCTTTAAAATCAAACAGCTGAGATAATGACGTCTGTTATGTTAGGTCTCAGTAATTGTCAATAAATCTGTCTTTATTAAATATCAAATCTCAATAAAAAATAATTCTATTTATTTATATCTCAGAAAATGAATTTTCTTATAATTTTATAGTTAATTCAATCATTGCTACGTGGCAAACTTTATCAAATATCAAATCTGAATCAAATAATAAAAATCTTGAATATGACATGTTACGTGGTTAACATTTAATAAGCTTAATTATTCGATAATTGTGTTCATACTTTGTGAAGCAATAAACTAATTCTATGGAGAAATGTTTTGTCACATGCACTGGAAAGCAGATTTTGGGTGTCCTGGCTTGGACACTAAACTGCATCTGGCGGTGAGATTCCAGTTCTGGAGCTCTGGAGAGTGTTAAGTTACCCCATTACTCCCATATTCATTCTAATCTGAAGAGGTCGTACATGTCAGGTTCAAAAAGATCTGTTTGAAAATTATTAGTATTTGATAGGAATACTTGAAAATATACAGCCATGTGGAAAGAAATGATTATCATTTCAATCCTTGCAACTAATTTTTACCGATTGTTTTCTAGTCTGAGAGGCTGCCAGTCTCTTTTGGTCTTCAAGACTTTTATTAGTATTCTAGCTAGTCTTTCCAATACAACTAGTATCGATTGTTACTATCATTCAACTCCTTATATGTTTTTCAATCAAGCGTTAGCGTTGCCCAGTTGGCTGGGGTGGTAGAATACACCGACTGCTTCTCTTCAGAGGGGTAAGACACCCTAACGAGGATCCTGTGGCCTAGTTGGCTAGGGCTATAGAATATATGCTTCTCTGCAGAAGGGTAAGACTCCCCAAATGGGTGTTCTAGATATGACACTAAACAATCAGATGGTGAGATTCTAGTAATGCTGGAGCTTTGGGAAATGCGGAGTACCCCTTCATTGCTAACGCTCTCAGGTCCACTGTGGCCCGGAGTGGTAGCACCTGATAGGGTCTTATCTTTGAATCAAATAGAACTAAACAGTGTGCTTATCCTAAACTGAATTGTTTGAAATAGAACTGTTTGTATGTATAAAAATGGATTTGGTATTAATAACCTATAATGGTTGGTGTGCCATAAAAAAACCAAACGAAATCAGCGTTTGCTGGTAGTCATTTATTATAGTTTGAGTGGCAGCAAATCTCCGCAGGTCTCCTGGAATATTTTAGCCGTTCTTAACAATGTTGTGATCTAGATTGTTGCGATTCTTCTTCGCGTTTCCAATTCTACCAGTCTCTTTTCTAATCTCTGTTCTTAGTGTGTCAATAATTATCGTTATCACCGTCACTTTCAGGTAAGATCCAAGGATTTGTCTATCTTTTCGCTTTCTTTGATTTTCACACTTTAATCTGCTGCAACAACAAAATCGACCAGATGACTAATCCGTTTTTCTTGTAAATACCTGGTCTGGCCTTCTGTACGGAATTGAGTGATCTGTTTGTATTTCAATATCCCAGAGAATTTAACGCGTTTCATTCTCTAGGATTCTTGTTTGTGCGTATACCATTTGGTAGAATGGTCAATTATTATCATTATCACTTCAATATTTTGAGAGTTTTTCCCACTAGCGTTAGCTGATAGTTTCTAACTGGAGTTTGAATGACAGCAAATCTTCTCGAGTCTCCAGGACTTTTCTTAGTATTTTGGCCGATCTTCATAATACTGTTGTCTGGTTGGTCTTTACTTGTTCTCCGATTTTTAAATCTTCTAATCTCTTTATCAGTCCTTTAAGGGATTGTTCCAAGTGCACCAATTACAATTGGTATCACTGTAACCTTCATGATAATTGTTTTTTTTTGTTTGTTCTCTTGCAAGGTCTTAGTATTTATCTATCTTTTCGTTTTCTTTTAATCTTACTCTGTGTTCTTCCGGGACGGCAAATTTCACTATTCGGCAGGTTATCTTTTTTTTTGTTGATTATTTCTAGGTCTGGTCGTCTGGCCGAGTTTCGGTGATCTGTTTGTATTTCAAATTCCCAGAGAAGTTTGTGCGTTTCATTCTACAGAACGAATTACGGATTGGGCAGATACCACTTGTTCGTCAGGTCAAATTATTTTTATCATCATCAGTAGAAGTATTTAATTTTCTGATTTACTTTCCGT
This sequence comes from Sepioteuthis lessoniana, assembly GCA_963585895.1. NCBI lineage: Eukaryota > Metazoa > Mollusca > Cephalopoda > Myopsida > Loliginidae > Sepioteuthis > Sepioteuthis lessoniana. The sequence continues at coordinate 86,975,721 of OY757926.1, read as the reverse complement.
TTCTTTATACAACATTTAAGGTGAGGGAAAGAAGTAATTGTATGCACTCTATGAATTTTTGGATATATTTTTGGGTGTTATTTTTCAAATTTTACTCATTTGGGAGTTTTTCACACCAGCGTAAGCTAATGTTTTTTCACTGGAGTCTGAGTAACAGGAAGTCTCCTCAAGTCTCCAGGACTCTTCTCAGTATTCTGGCCGATCTCAACAATGCTGGTGTTTGGAAGGTCTCCACTCGTCCTCTTATTTCCAAATCCTCCAGTCCCTGTACTAGTCCTTTAGTGCGCTAATTACAATTGGTATCACCGTCACTTTCATGTTCCATAGTAGTGATTTTATACATTCAATGAATCTATAAAGATATTTTTGATGCCTTTTTTGGGTTTTATTTTTTCAATTATTATTACTATTATTATTAAATCGGAATAATTTTTTGAAACCATTTAATTGCTTGCAAGTTATTAGTATTAGATAGGAATACTTGAAACTATATTACTGTGTTCAAAATATTTGTATTGAGAATAGTCACTTGAAATTCATTGGCCTAGTTGGTAGAGTGTTCGATAATGGTCCGGGAGACATGGGTTCAATCCCAGGTCGCGTCATACCAAAAACTTTTAAAATGGTACTTGATACCTCCTTGCTTAACACTCAGCAATATAAGGTACATATCAAGGGTAAAGTAGAGCAATCCAGAGAAAGGAGTAGCGCCCTTCCCTACATTTCGGTGTAGTATCTATTGAAAAGGGAGCCTTCTGGTTGCCCTTGACTAAAGGGAGACAACTTTACTTACTTTTACTAATGATTTACTGAATAAACTTTAACAGTATGTCAACTCGTCGAGGGTTATGTTATGCTCTGAGTTTGGGAATTGCGTACATTGTACGTTTATATTCATATTTTTTATGTAATTGTTTCTTGAAAAGGTTTTTTACACAGAATTTTATGATATCAAGTATTCCTATCTAATACAAATAATTTTCAAACAGATGTAGCTGATTATAGAAGGGACCCTTTTAGGTATTACTACTGCGAATCAGAGTGGATCTGGGAGTAATGGCAAAGAAGGGTTACTATACACTCACAAGATCTTCAGAAGAGGATCCTTACCATCAGATGCAATTTAGTGTCAAAGTTAAGCCCCACCACCTTTTAGGTGAGGGCTTCAACCTCTCTGCATGGAATACAATCTTTATATTCTGAGTCCCACCGACCGGGTATATTTACAAATAATTAAAATAATCATTAGTATCTTGAAATCATATAATCGTTTCCGGACCCCCACCCACCACCAAAAAATTCGGCATTAAGTAATCCAACTATGTCTGACATATTGTAAAACCAACCGACAACCAAACCAGCCTGTTCCATCGCACGTCAGGTATTTGAGGACACACATTTAGTTCGCTCTAAATGGGAGACGACCTAATGTCCTGTCATGCGGCATACGTCAAATTTTAGCATTCTAATTTCTTTTTCAGATGTATCGTAAGCAGTGACATGGCAGGTTCAAATCTTGCTCAGTTGACTGGAGCTGTTGAATACACTGACTGCTTCTCTGCCGAGGGGTAAGACTGCCCATAACGTGTGACTTGGATATGACACTAAACAATCTGATGGTGAGGTTCTAGTAATATTGGAGCTTTTGGGAATGCGGAATACCCCTTCATCGCCATCGCTCCCAGGTCCTCACTGGCCCGGGTTGGTAACACCTGATTGGGTCCTATCTATGTATCACATAGAACTAATCTGCGTAATTATGCTAAATTGAATTGCTTGAAATAGAACTGTTTTGACATTTCAACTACATACTTATGCTAAAGTTAATTTCTTGAAATAGAACTGTTTTGAAATTTAAACTACTTAATTATTTGAAATGGAACTGTTTTTGTATGCTGAACTGAATGGTTTGAAATTGAACTGTTTTTACATTTAACAGTATATAAACAAAAACTATACTTATACTAAACTGAACTGTTTAAATTAGAACTGTTTGACTAAACTGAATAGCTTGAAATAGAGGTGTTTTCGACAACTAAATTGTGTACTTACGCTATACAGAATTATTTAAAATAGAACAGCTTATTTATATAAAAATAGATTTGGCATTAAATAACCTAAAAAGGTTGATATGCCATAAAACACAAACAAACAAGTAGCTTCAAATCTGAGACATATGAGCATTTGTGGTATGAGTCTTTCTCAGTTTAATGGCACATCAACCTTTGTGGGTTATTTAATACCAAAACAATCCTCGTTGAAGAACAGTAGTAATATTATTCAATCTATAATAATGGGGAGGATATATTTGCCAAGGGTATTAGTCCGAAAGTGAACGCAATAACCTCACTGGAGTTCGAAATCGCTTACTACGATGTTGCAGTCTAGCACGTAAGCAACTACACCACGAACACCTCCCGATTTGAATTAGGATAAATATTTAATATATAAAATTGATTCAAATGAGTAAATAAAACCATAAACAAATTCATGATTTGGTCACAATTCTGTCAAGTTTAGTAATTAATAATACCTAACGATGTCCGTTTTGATTACAAAATGTTCTAGAAATAATAAAATCCTGGTATCTATGATATAGAAAAAAATCAACTATTTTAAATTAAAGTGTGAGGGGTGTATTCATTTAATGGTAATACAAAAAGTAAAGTACTCTCTACCCAACCCCTCTGCACGAACAGGATGCAACATAACGTCAGTTTTTTTTGTACTCTTTACTGCTAGGAAACAAAATAAATCAAGCGGAGCTATTCTGGTAAAGTTTGCAGTTTTACTACTTATAAATCCTATGGTTGCTTTTGCAATAAATAACACATAATATACAATGATAATTTATATAATACATAAATCACATATCATTTATTATTATAAAATTTTAATGAAACTACAAGAACAATATATATTTGCGTATTGTATTTTGTGGATAACGGTATTGCTGGTATCGAGGAATCTTCGGAGCTCTTTTTCTTGTTGGTGCTTATCAGAACTTCAGTGCTCATCGGATCTTCAGACCTCATTAGATCTTGATGTATATCGGGGAAAAAAGAGACAAGAAAGCTTATTTATAAAAATATAAATTCTCTTTTTATTTTCGAAGGTCGCGGCTAAATGACTGTACGAGAGAGAGAGAGAGAGAGAGAGAGAGAGAGAAGGTCGGACTGCTTAGAGAGGGAAGGTAGAAGAATATTATTTCACTTGCTCGAGGGGAATAATGGAAGAATATCCCAGTTGGCTGCGAGCGGTTATATGAATGAGTGTAACCTGGAGAATTATAAAATAGATTGTATGTATTAATAATCTCGCCATTTTGTTTCAGTTTCCTTTATCTATCATTTCTTTACATTGTAATTAAAGGCGCTCATCGTGATATAGTTATCGCCGTAGGAAAGTTCAAATCCTGGAGTAAGCTGTTTGTATTTCACATATCGTTAATACTTTTGGGAAAGGTATGAACACAACACTTTCCCCTCCAGCTATGATTATATAGTAAAGCATACTGGACTCTTTAACCTTGGTATGGCAACCAGTCTAGGAGAAGGAAAACTGTTAAAATTTGCTCGTGGAGGGGTTGGATAAATACAAACATTGTAATAAAATATTTCTTTTACTTTAACTCAGTACTCGCCCAAATGGCGTACATAATAACAAACACCTTAGTCCAGCATTTGAACTTTCCGACGGTGATAACTCTATCACGTTGAGCGCCTTTAATTACAACGTAAAGAAATGTTTGTGACTGTTTGGTAATTTTTAAAATCATGTCATCCTTTTGACTACCACGAGTGTCGTCGAGAGGGAAACCAATGAGCAGCTTTACAATACCAATGACCATTTGAATACCATAAACGTGATGGTCAATATGAACGGGGAACAGTTGAAATTTTGCAACCAAAAATACAATTATAACACATCTGTAAATGAACTACCCTCTGCAATCTTCTTCGGATGATGGCGATGGTCATTTCAGCTTCCCCATTGTATACTTTAAATGGCCAATCTCCTTTCTTTCGTTGCGGGCCCCAGTTTCGTTGTGAGGAACAAACACGGAGACATCTTTTGTTTGGAAGAATAAATACAAAGACACTTTTGTGAGCACATTTCTTTTATTATTTTCTTATGTTAGACGTCTTTTCTTTACATATAAGCCAATTACACTCTAGGCTCTTTGGTACATTGGGGGAAAAATATGCGCACACTATTTTTAAACGTATGTGTTCGTTAACTATGTTGGATTAAATTTTAGCTTTTTTTAAAAATCAATTCTTGAAACCCCCCCCCACTCAAACCTAATTTCTCAAGTTGATCTCGGATTCCTCATCTGTCACTCACATTATTTGACCCACCATCTCTGAGTACAATTTTTAATTCACTTTTTAAAATTCTACACTACCTCTCAAATAATAGATACAGCAATTCTATTATTCAATGCAGCAACCAAAAATAAAATTGCATAAATACATATAGGAGTGTATTTATTTCCGGGTTGGATTATGTTCATATTTTGAAATCATTGCTATAGAGTTTGGTAATAAATAATACCTATTAATATCCGTTTTGATACTAAAATTCAGGTATCTTTGGTTTAGAAGAAAATGAACATTTTATTAAAAAAAAGGCTAGGGTGTACTTATAGACGCTACTGTAAGTACAAATCCAGTTTGATATAATAATCAAAGCCCCCCTCCATTGTGTAGGAGGTATTTATGGGAGCGTCTTTTCCTCCAGCTGGAGATAAAGCCTCACCGAAAGAGTGGCAGGAGATTAAAAGGTATCAAGGATGGCCGAAGAATTTATAAGCCGAAATCTATTGAAGCAAAAAAGATTCTTCTGGTAGCCATAAAAATAAACTGGCTACTGAATATAGCAAATCACGAAACTCTTGAAAAGAAGGTTTTATTAATAAAATTCTTCAAGATTGCTAATATTACTTTCTCTTTTTTTTTTTGTTACCCAAACATTTTGAGAAACAGAAAATAATTAAAGCTATTTATGAAAAATAAAACAGTAAAGGAAAATCAAATTAATCAGTTCCTGAAATAACAACAATAAATGCGTTTTTTTTATACTTGAACAGAATTTTCTTTTGACACAATGGGAAAAATACACCAAACATCTTCGGTTATCTCTTGGTTTCCACGACCCACAATACAATTGTTTGTTCTTTGTTGTTTTTCAGAATTATTGTTTACTGTATTTTTTATTGACTTTAATTTCTAAAACCCTTCACTTTGAACATTGACGTCACGGCCAAACGAGTGGTCAGGCCACAATTGCTACACGAGTGGCAATGATGAATTCTAAAAATAGTTCCCTGGGAAGACATGGTTATTTCTATATCCTTAAAAAAAGTGTTATGAAGTTCGCCACAATTTGGTCATCATGACGGGTCATTCTAATGTTTTATAATTGGGCCGCACCAAAATCCACTTAAATACATAAAAAAGCAAGAAAACAAAGCCTGTTTGTATACAAGGGTGTTTATTTATTTAGCAAAGTAAGCGAAAACAAATAAAAAAAAAACTATTCCTGAAAAAAAAGATTGAATTTGTACACCAAGAGGATTATCGCTGTGTTTTTTTTAATTTAGCAGTAAATAAACTAACAACAGATAAGACGAATTATTCACTGCCCCCGTAACTTTGTTTGGTCGTGGGGGCGGGGGCTACTCATGTAGCATGATTTTGGTTGGAATAACTCTTCAGGTCTTCAAGTGGTCTGGATTTAGAATTTTCCTTCTTTTTAGACTTGTTACCATTGGTTAAAGAGCCAGTCTACCCTAATATTTACTCATAGCAGCAACGAGTGTAGTTAGATTCATATTCTTCCTATGTAAAATGTATACAGTCTGGTTCAGGGTTTGAACTCGAGTCCACTTTCTATGACGGTAATCATTACACTACGAGCACCTCCCACTATATATATCTATATATACAGGTAATTAAAACTGTAAAAGTTTTGTTTTCGTTTTAAATTTGTGAGTGGGCAAACGATTAAATGCCTTCTTCTAAGCAAGTATACGAAGTTGAGATGATTCATGACAAGTGTTTTCCTAGAATTCGGTACGTTTAAACTGACATCATCATTTTGGAGAGTTAGGTCCCTTGGTTTCATGGGAAGCAGGCAATGGCGTCATCAAAGATGAGCAATAAAATGTTGAAAGAATTGTGGGTTGAACGTTCTAAAAATCGCAAGATGTCGAGTCCCCTTAAATGGGCAGAATTACCGCCCTCGTAACTAGTGACAATACTTTTCTGTTCTTCGGTGCTTATATGACGGGGAACCACTTAACGACTATTGCAGCATGTTTAAATCCTAAAGTTGACTTTTCTCATATTTCTTTATTGATCCACTTTTGCGCGGACGATGTAGTTAAATTAGCGTTCCGGAAAAGGAGTAAGATATGAGTCTCCATTTCCGATTGTTGTCCTGTTGGCTCTAGCAGTAGAAGAGTATGTCGACCAAGATAGCTGAGAAAATAAAAATAATATTAATAAGGAGGTAAACTAGTTATAAAGCAATGGTTATAATCAAAGGTGTGTCAACCCAGAGTGTCATAATAAAATCCAACTGCAATACAAGGAAAATACTGATAGTAGATTTAATTTTGTCAACGTATTCGGTTGCAGAGCCATGGAATAAAACCATACGAAGGTGGATATGGTGGTGGTTAGAATAAACTTAGCTTAAGCTTTTCTGCTTTTAGCTAACCAATCTCTGGTAGGAAGATAAGTAGTTATATATATATATATATATATATATATATATATATCCGACTAAGAATTCCGAAATGTATATATCCGACTAAGAATTCCGAAATGTTAGTTAATTTACACACACATATGCAAACACACACAGACGCACACACACACACACGCACACACACAAACGCAGAAAAATTGTTGAATCAAGCATTATCTCTAATTACAATACAAAGACGAGGTTTTCCCAACTTATCTCCTTATCTAGTCAAATTAGTGCCAAAAAGCTACAAGATCACTGATTCAAATTAAGCAGTTTTCATCAACTATTTTTTTTATCTTTATTCCCTTTTAATATGTCTCAATAAGGTTTTTCGTCATAATCATTCCAAAATTCCAAACAGCTACGTTTTGCATTTTATTTGCATTCATGTAGTGGGTAGAGTGTTCGTTAATGGCCTGGGAGACTAGGGTTCAGTCCCGAGTCGAGTCATGCCAAAGACTCAAAAAATAGTACTTGATAACTCCTTGCTTAACACTCAGCATTATAAGGTACGTATCAAGGGTAAAGTTGAACAATCTAGGGAAAGGAGTAGCACTTTCCCTTACACTTGGGTATAGTAGCTAATCAAAAGGGAGCCACGTTGAACTATGGTCGCCAATTTTACTTATATATATATATATATATATATATATATGAGAAAAATGCAAATAAATCCAATTACACGCACATATATATATGTATATATTTTCTTTAAAGAAAAAAACCAAAGACCGGTTATTTTAGGATTATAAATTTATTTCCATCCTGTTTTGCGTTTCTGGTGTGAACCAAAAACACGAAGAAATAAATATTGCTAGTATATATGCATATATATATATATATATATATATATATATATATATATATATATACACGTACATATATATATATATATATAGAGAGAGAGAGAGGAGGGAGGATAGAGATAGAATTGTCTGTTAATATCTATCTATCTATCTATCTATCTATCTGAGTTAATAATTATATACACATATGTCTCTACTGATATCAATATATATCGCAATTTGTTTTATATGAACACACACACACACACACACACACACACATATATATATATATATATATATATTTGTTCATATCTATCTATCTATCTATCTATCTTACCAAATACGTTACGCTTTAAAATAAATTTCGAAACACTAACGTCACATAGTTTTGAAATAAAGGCTAATAACGGAAATAGAATGCCAAAAACTTTCTCATATTTTCGTTTCATTCAAAAATTAAATATAATTCAGAAGATATCACATATTAACTGTCCTGATTATAGTCTAATGTAAAAACCGAAACGTTGAACATTGGCAAATATTTCAACAGTTGATAAAATCATCGCTTCAATATCCTGTTTTTTCATATATATATATATATATATATATATACATGAAAATTAAATAATTTCTTGATCGTTGCTTGTTTGTTTTTGGGTTACTTTTATGGCTCATCAAACATTGTAGGTTATTTAATGCCAGGTCAATTTTTATTCATATAAACAGTTCTTTTTCAAATAGTTCAGTTCTAATTGACCAAAAGATAGGACTCTATTAGGTTTTACCGCTCCGGGCCAGAGTGGACCTGGGCGCGATGGCATTAAAGAGGTACTCTGCATTCCCTAAAGCTCCGGCATTATTGGAGCCTCACCATCAAATTGTTTGATGTCATACTCAGAACAATCGTCGGGGAAGGTTCTTACCCCTCTGTAGAGATAGAGTCGGTATATTCTGCCGCACCAGCCGACTGGACAACGATGGCCTCAGAGACTGAATGGAGAGAATAAAGCAATAACCTCTAAGACCAGTTGTGTTTTTGTGTTTTCTACCCTCCCTATACGATAATTAGCCATCACTAACTGAACAGTCATTGGTGACAACGCTTTAAATGACTTAAAACCCTAATTTAGCCTCGCATTTATTTTTCATGTCGATCTTTTTGATGTATTTATGAGATCTTCAGAGATTTTACTGTGTGAATGTTTAATTGTTTTCTATAAAAGGTTTTAGGTAATTAATGAAGAATACTATTGATAGCAGATAAAATAAATCCAAGTGAAATGTTAAGTTTGTGTATTTTTGTAAACCTAAGAGTGTGTATATTTTTGGATGGGATGAATTCACACATCACCAAAATAAACTCTGCAATAATTATAGATTTCTATTTAAAGGTCCTGGGAACTTGCTGCCCCGAGTATCTACCAAAAGAAGAATCTTGAATTGAAAACACCATTCAATCCCTCTATTATCATAATCCCTTCTTCATGGAGTAGTGGTTAACGGACTACACTTCGACATCGAAGTAAATGAGTTCGAACTGCAGTCATGCTATTATGTTCACTTTTGTACAAATTCCCCTGGGAAAGGTAAGAACTACCTTATCACCCCAGCTATAAGTTAAATAGTACTACCACTTTCTTTCTGCAATGATGGCTTTGGGGTTAAGTAACCCGCATAGGTTGATATGCCATTAAACGAAAAATTAACCTAATCCCTTCCAATATGAAAAGGAAGTCATAAAGATATCCTGTTTTTTCACACACACACATATATATATATATATATATGAAAATTAAATAATTTCTTGATCATTGTTTGTTTTTTGGTTGGTTGGGTTTTATGGCATATCAACCTTTGTTGGTTATTTAACGCTAAATCCATTTTTATGCAAATAGTCAGTTCTATTTCAAACAATTCAGCTTAGCATGAGTACACAGTTTAATTGTTAAAAAATATTTCTATTTCAAGCTATTCTGTTTAGTATAAGTACAGACTTAGTCTATGCACAGTTTTATTTCAGATGATTCAGTTTAGCATAAGTACACAGTTTAAATGTCAAAACATTTCTATTTCGAGCAATTCAGTTTACCATAAATACGCAGTTTAAATGCAACCTCCCCCAGTAAACTCAAACCACAGTTTCGTTCTATTTAACCCATAGATAGGACCCTTATCAGGTGCTACCACTCTGGGCCCGAGTGGACCTGGGAGCGATGGCAATGAAGGGGTACTCCGCATTCCCTAAAGCTCCGGGATTACTGCAGCCTCACCATCAAATTGTTTAATGTCATAAACAGGGCATTCGTTGGGAGAGGTATTACTCCTCTGTAGAGAAGCAGTCGATGTATTCTACAGCCCCTGCCGACTGGGCTTGTTTTTTAGTTTGCTTTTATGGCACATCAACCATTGTAGGTTATTTAATGCGAAACCCATTTATATATTTATAAACAGTTCTATTTCAAACAGTTCAATTCTAATTAACCAATAGATAGGACCCTATCGGGTACTACCAATTCGGGCCAAGGTGGACCTGGGCACGATGGCAATGATGAGTTACTTCGCATTCCTTAAAGCTCCAGCATTACTGGAACCTCACCGTTATATTGTTTAATGTCATAACTAGGACACTCGTTGAGGGAGTCTTACGCCTCTGCAGAGATGCCGTCGGTGTATTCAACAGCCCCAGTCGACTAGGGCCCAACATTGTTGATTGATGTTGTGTATCATTATTATTATGAGAATTATGAGATAGTTTCTTACTGGAGTTTAAGTGACAGCAAGCCATCTCAAATCTCCAGGACTTTCCCCAGTATTCTGGATGATCTCTACTTGTCCTCTTATTACCAAGTCTTTTTAGCAGTCCCTTTAACAATACTTGGGGGATTGTTCCAAATGCATCTATTACAATTGATATCACCGTCATTTTTTTGTTCCTTAGTTGTTTTTTTTAGCTCTCTAGCAAGGGCTTCATAACTTTACTTTCTTTTAATTTTACTCTGTGTTCACTATTTGGCAGGTTCTCGTTTTTTCTTGACTCTCACTTGGTCTGGTCGTCTGGCGAAGATTAGGAGATATTATTTTACTCATTTGACAGTTTTTCTCACCAGTTTTACCTTATAGTATTTCTCAGGGATTTGAGTACATCTGTCTAGACTACGTGCTTAGAACGACTATTGATAAAATGAAAGAAAACGGTTTCAAGCTAACAAAGGAACGAAGCAGAAAGTACCCCGCACAAACAATTATGGACGCAGACTACGCCGATGACACAGCGCTTCTGGTAAATGCACCCACCCAAGCCGAATCCCTGCTACATAGACTGGAACGAGCAGCTGCAGGCATAGGCCTCCATGTAAATACACAGAAGACGGAATATAAGTTCTTTAATCAAACAGGTGACATCTCCACACTAAACGGTAGCTCTCTGAAACTAGTAGACAAGTTCACCTACCTAGGAAGCAGTGTCTCATCATCCGAGACAGACATCAACAAGCGACTAGCAAAGGTATGGGCCGCTATCAATAGCCTATCGGTCATATGGAAGTCAGACCTGACTGATAAAATGAAACGCAGTTTCTTCCAAGCAGCGGTCGTGTTAATACTGCTATATAGATGCATTACATGGACGCTAACTAAACGTATGGAGAAAAAGCTTGACGGCAACTACACAAGAATGCTGCAAGCAATATTGTACAAGTCTTGAAGGCTGCACTCCACAAAGCAGCAGTTGTACGGCCGCTTACCACCCATTACGAAAACTATCCAAGTTAGACGAACCAGACATGCCGAACATTGCTGGAGAAGTAGGGACGAGCTCATAAAAGATGTAGTCCTGTGGAGCCCTTCACATGGACGAGCAAAGGCAGGACGACCAGCTCGAACCTACATACAGCAGCTCTCTGCAGATACGGAATGTAGCCCTGAAAACCCGCTGGAAGCAATTGACAATAGAAATGGGTGGCGAGAAAGGGTCAGAGATATCTGTGTTGATGGTATGACTTGATGATGATGCTGAAGTCTCTTCCAGTAGTATTCTCAGTATTCTGGCCGATCTTGATAATGCTGGATAGTCTCTAATTGTCTACTTATTTCTAAGTCTTCTAGTCCCTTTACCAATCTTTTGGGGATTATTCCGAGTGCACCAATTACAATTGGTATCACCGTCACTTCCATGTTCCATTGCTTCTTCAGCAAGGTCCAGATATTTATGCCTCTTTTCACATTTTGATTTTACTCTGTGTTTTGCAGGGACGGCAAAGTCCATTATTCGGCAGGTTTTTTAGTTGACTATCATTAAGTCTGGTCGTCTGGTTGAGATTAGGCGATCCGTTTGTATATCAAAATCTCAGAGAATTTTGTGCGCCCCCTTCTCCAGCACGGATTCTGGGTTGTGCATATGCCATTTGGTTGTATGGTCAAATTTAAACTTCTTGCATAATTCACGGTGGATCACTTTCCCCACCCAGTCGTGTCTAGTCTTATACTCTTTTTGCGTTAACTTACTGCATTCGCTTATTATGTGATTGATCATTTCGTCTCTATCACCACATAACCTACATTAGCTATTTTGTTGCATCTTATCTATTTCTGCTTTAACATAGTTTGTCCTTGCGTCGTTGTTTTGTGCTTCTATTAGAAGAGATTCAGTTTCTCTCTTCAGATTTCCCTTTGTTAATCGTATCCAAGTCTTCTCTCACGAGATTTCGATTGTTTGCCGCTTGAAATATCCGTACAGTTGTTTTTCTATACATTTTTGTTTTCTAGTTATTATTGTTCTTTTGATACTTGTGTTGTTTGTGTTGTTTCTGGTCGCTGTAATCAGCCTTTCTTTGTTTTTTATGTAGTCTTCAAGTCAACTTATCGATGTATCGACGCTATCTTCATTCTTGGCGAGTCCTCTTCGTCCTCCTTTTCTTGAAACATATAGTCTGTCTATATCATCCCTGGGATTTAAGGCCTTATGCATCGTCATGAGTTTTCTTGTACTCTGCTCCATTTCTTGAAGTTCTTCCAGCGTCCACTTTAAGAATGGTCCCGAATATCTTACAAGTGGGACAGCCAAGGTGTTTATCCCTTTGATGAGGTTTCTGCTATATTGTTTGGTTTTGAGTAGTTTTCTCGTTCTCCCGAAATATTCTTTTTAAATTTTTTTTTTCACCGTCACCTTCATGTTCAGTAAGTATTTCAGCTTTTTGAGAAGTTCTTAGTATTTGTTCAGCTTTTCTCTTTCTTTTATTTTTTCTCGGTGGCTCTCTGCAGCATTCAAAATTCACCAAATAACAAGTTTTTTTTATTTCTATCTTGTTCATTATCATCAGGTCTGGTTTTCTGACCGGGATTGGGTGTTCTGTTTGTATTTCCCAGAGAGTTTTATGGTTCACATTTCCTTCTGAAGATTCTGGTTTGTGCATATACCATTGTCAGCATCTGTAAACTTTTGTCCTCTGAACAATTCCCAATGGATCATCTTTTTTTTCTTTTATAGGCCTTTGGGGACCATTCCATGAGCACAAGAATTTTAAATTTTACCCGATATTATTTCTGATTTTAACATACTTTTCATATTCTACATACCTTTCGATCATTCAAGTAAGCAGCATAAAATCGGAATAGAAGGGTAGTTTCTTGAATTTAAATCCGATATTTCAATGGACATCGGCTTAACCAATTTAGATATGGAAACCACGTCAAAATTTTGTTCATTCACTATATATATAAATATATAAAGCTGTTTGATATATTTATCAATAAATTGTGTTCAGTATCGAGGATGGAGCATATGTAGACCTAAATTTGGATCGCGTAAATTCTGAGGTAATGGTGTTTGATTAGTAGCTCACCAATACGATTATCAGAACATTATTCATGATTACTGTTGACTCTGTGTTTTCGCTATCTTTAGATATATCTTTCTATCTATTTATCTGAAGAGACATTAGCATATGTATATAAGTTAGGATAATGTAGACAGAGTCAACGGAATTTGGTGACAGTCAGTTTCTCGCTTACGTGATTATCCTGTTCTGTGGCAACCATTTTCTCGTTCATGCAATCATAGATAATGAGGAGTAATGGTCTATGACCTGTTTTTCTGTAATGTTAGGAAGCATTATACAGATTACTGAAAACATTATTTCTGCTTATTCATTTTATATTTTTAGACATTGGCTTTCTGGAAATCCTTTGAAAAAACAAAAGAAGAGAAATTTTTCGCTGAATTCTTATTTCTCCAAATATCCGTACTAATAAGTAAATGGAAAGAAATAGACCCTCGAACAAAAGTTTTTTGAATATAGAAATCTTGTGGGAGTTTTATGAATTTTAAAACCATACATTAGGAAAAAAAATGGAGAATTCAGGAAACCAATTCTCCTAAGGTGCGCTTATTTCGGACAAATATCGACTGAGGCTTGTTGGAAAATGCAAAAAATGCGGTCGCCGGAAAACCTCTCTCTCTGATAGATTCTCTATTTGCATTGTGTTAAAAAAAGTAATCGATCCTTTTTAAGACGACCTGATAATGTGCCGCTTTGTTGGCGAGGCTCAAAATACGCTCACTGTATTTCCTGCAACCCCCCTCCTCCGTAACTTCTGTTGGTTTAAATGCAGTCGGTGTATTCTAAGTTTCACAGAGAGGGCAGGAAAAAAAGAACTAGGTGAGTAGAAATCCAAATTTGATTCATGAGAAGCAAAGATATTTCGACAATGTGACCGCCGGAAGCTCTGGCATTTAAAGCGACCGACACAGCAGGAGATCAGAGACGCTAGACTAGTTGGCAGCGGAGGACGGATACGTGGAGGAATTGTCCGTGAAACCTCAAGTTACGTCAGAAAACATAAGGTGACTACATGTTACGGCTTAAGAAAGCTCATTATTTCCCACGCTTCCTATTTTGAATATTTGATTAAATTTTCTTTTGGGCGTATGGTTTCCATTCAAATATTATTGTAATTGGTTGTTTTATATATAAAAACTAAAAAAGTTAACATAATTTAAGATGAAGTCAATGCATTAAACTTATTTGAGACAGAGAGGGTATAATATAAGAATAGAACAGTTTAGACGCTAGTTCTTCCCATCACTCCCGGCTTTCATATAAAACCAAACAATTAGAAATCTACAATACCAATAAAATGAAAATCTTTAAAAATGAAATCTACAAGATCAGTTTATATCGGGCTTCTTGTTCATACAATAAACTGCTATTAGTTTGTATATATAAATACAATTACATGTTATAATTAAGCAGATAGGGACAACAGTATTAATGATATAAAACAATTTTCTTAATTATTGAGATCTAAATAAAATCACGAAGAATGTGACGTAAATAACCGAGGGAACTATGATATCAGAGGTGACGTTGTTCTGGTTATAGAGAGACAAGCACATCCAAAAGTTCCGAGAAATTAATGATTTAGTCAGCTTCCACACCCGCGGTAGCAAGATTTGACGCCAGGTCACTTTAACGAGGTTTCCCTTCGAGAAAGTGACTGTTTCAGGTGAGCAGGGGTAAGAACTATTTGGCCCTGTCGGCATTTTCCCTCAAGCAATAAACCTGACACCATTCTCTTTAACCATTTTTGACGAAGGGGCAACTACTGCCTGTAGAGACCGTCCTTTGAAACTGGATATATTTTTGAAAATATATATATACCACACACACACACACACACACACACACATATATATATACACATATATATATACTCAACTTTTTCGCCAGGTGTAGTACGTGGCACAAGGTCAATATTTAAGCTGATTAAATCTATCAATCTGAAACCTGTTTAGTGGCTGAGATAGTTGCTTATTCCAACCTAAAAGTTTTAGTCGGTGTTCGAGTCTTCTTTCTTTTGACGCATTTGGTCGGTGTTCGAATCCAGATAAAAACCAGGAAAACTTTGGCAGGTTCTCATCACCTGGGGAAACTGAACCAATAAATTTTTCAATGGACTTGTAAAACTTATAATATGTATGCATATAAGAATGAATGAATCTATCTATCTATCTATCTATCTATCTCAGTCTGTTCCGTATCTATCTATATATCTATCCCAGCAAGGGGTTAAATAATAACGCTACTGTTCTTCTACGGCCATTGGCCTAATGAGTAGAGGGTTCGCCAATGGTCCGGGAGACCGGGGTTCAGTCCTAGGCCTAGTCATACTAAAAACTCAAAAACGGTACTTGATGCCGCCTTGCTTAGCACTCAGCACTATAAGGTAAGCATCAAGGCTAAAGTGGAGCAATCCAGGGAATGGAGTAGCGCCCTCCCCTACACCTCGGTGTAGTAGCTAACTTAACTTTTACTTATTTTTCTGTTCTTCTAGAAGAAGGGATAAAGCATTAAATAACCCAAGAAAGGTTGATATGCCATTAAACAAAAAACAACGACAAACAAATGAAAAACAAATCAAATCTATCTATCTATCTATCTATCTATCTACTTAATTTATTTCACGTATAAAATGAGATATAAAATAGATGAGCTTGCAGTCAACACATCCGAAAAAGTTTAGTAGGTTGAATACTAGCTCACCCGAGGATCGAAAAAATGAAATCCTGAGTCATGAGGTTTTATTGTATTTTATATCTCATTTTAAATGTAATATACATATTTTATACATGTTGGGATATTGGTCAGAATTTTAATTCATTAAACACTAAAGATTTTAACCTTTTGGCATAAAATAATTCAAGGTGGGGTGACGTGCCGCTAAAACCAATGAACCAATCAATCAGGTAAATATATTAGGGATTAAAAATGCTTTTTGAGTAAAATTTTATTATTAGTTATATTCAATTACACACACACACACACACACATATATATATATATATATATATTGAGATTATTTCAAGTGACTATTTTCTCATTTAGAATAAGGTTTTGTAGATTTTTCTTATATACATATTTAATCAATGTGCGTATGACCATGCGAATTCAGGAGTTTTAATTGTATCTATCTATCTATCTATCTATCTATCTATCTGTGTGTGTATGTGCATTGTATATATTTCTTTATATCTAAGGTAGTTTCTTTCTTCATATCTATTTATCTACATCAGTCTGTTCAAATTTTTTTCATCATACAACGTGTGAAAACACGTGCGATACCCTAGCCTCATCAGCCGCCAACCAGGGTGATAACACAGTTTCGGTAGCTCAAGGCGGTACTGCCACTCCTGGCGCTACCGAGCAGCTTTTGCCACCATCAGTCTGTTCATATCTATCTATCTATCTATCTATTTCTGAATAGCAAAATAGATTTTGTTCTTATCTAAACGGGAAACTAAACTTTCAGCAAACACTAGTTTATGGATTATTTGTTCCTATTTTGACAAAGAAGTTGCCACTTTTCACCCACTTTCCATTTACAAACATATACGCCATTAGACCATTACATACTCGCATACAAGACTGTTTAAGTTTCAATATATACGTCTATGTACGTGGATATATCTATATTTGAGACAGTGTGTGTTTACACACACACACACACACACACATATATATATATATGTGTGTGTGTGTGTGTGTGTGTGTGTGTGTGTGTGTGTGTTTTTCCGTGAAGGTATTAAGCTTATCTCTCACATGCAGTATGTGATACAAGGTCGTTTTAATGAGGGCTTTGATATGTTTTCCGTGATTAGCTCTTCTAACAAATATTCCTACGCAATACCCATAACACTACATAAACATATCGTGGATATAGATGAATAGAGTTTGGAAACACCAAAACTAATACTCCTACACTCGTTCAAGTTATACTCTCTTACTTATATTCTTTACAAATTTGTCAGAGACCAAATGATCTCAACCCACGTATTTTATTCCCTTCCTTATTTCCCCTTCCTTTAATAGAATTTTTGTGTCATATACTAGCATCTCTTTTGTCAAAATACTCCCGTGACGTCACTAAATGTCAGGATATCCCATTTAGAGAAACTAGTACCTTATTGATCGAATTGTGAGGGATTAGTAAGAATTTCCTCGGATTCTTTAATATAATAATCTGGTATGAGAACAAATTCAGAGAAATTGAAAAAGGACATTTTTGCCCCAGCAACAAAAGTTCAATCTTCCGATTTAGCTTCCGACACAAGAGGCTTAGAGAGAAAACTAGATGTTGGAAGATTGTGTTGCATCACTCTTCTTAAATAAAAAAAGAATATATTCAAAATTTAGGTTTTCAACAAATTTCTAACTTTGATCACTGGTGTGAACACGTACTAGTTACTATCATAAAGAAGGTCACTTATCTTTGTCATATTGAAAGAAAGGTTGGAAGATAGTGTTGCACCACTCTTCAAAGCGGAAGTTGTTTTCCAGCTTTGAAAATCAGCATCCAAAACCCCTGCTTTTATTTGAACTTTGAATTGTCGCTATTCGTTAATTGATTAGCAACATAATCCTTTTTATTTTTTTGATCACCATGTCTCGTCAACATTTTTTTTCTGAAGTTTTGGCTTTAAAAATTGTCATTATGCGATGCGAAATTCGAGTAAATATGATTATGATTATTGTTTTTGGTTCTACGTTTCAGCCTTTTCCAGTTGTCCTACCTTCCTAGTGTTTGTAATTACTAAGCCAGGGATCTCAAATTCAAGAACTCAAAAAGGTCATTACGTCCTATAGAAGAGGTACAGTGTCCCAACAGTGAGATAAGAGGTGGGGGGCATGATTTCTACCTGTTATAATGCCAATCTACAATAGAGCTGATAGGCTAGGACTTTTTTTTTTTATCAAAAGGAATGTGCATAGGATAGTAAGATATATATATATATATATATATATATATATATATATATATATATCCACAAAACAACAGCTATACGGCCACCATCAAAATAGGATGAACAAGACATGCAGTATACTGCTGGAGAAGTAAGGATGAACTCATAAGCCACTTTCTCCTATGGACGCCGTCACACGGACCTGCAAGTGTTGGACGACCAACAAGAACTTATCTACAACAGCTCTGTAAGGACACAGGATGTAGTCTTGAAGACCAGGCGGAAGCGGGAAACGATAGAGGCGAATGGCGAGAGAAAGTCAAAGAAATTCGTGGTAACAGCGCGACAAGATATATATATATATACATATATATATATATATAGAGAGAGAGATTGAAAGAGAGAGAGAGAGAGAGAGAGAGAATTGATAACAAGGTAATCCAAGCAAAAGGAGAGAGATCTCGAGAAACCAAGTGTACTCTGTAGAGTTTCGTTTCCAGTGAACCATCATCAGGACTGGGAGGGATGATATTAGTGATCTTAAATCAACGATGGATGTTTAAAAAATATAAAAACATAGGGAGAATCTATATATCGGGAAAGAGTCGACCGTTTAATCGGTAAATCAGAGTTTATTTTTAAAATGAAATCATGTGACTTATGGGAAATATTATATAGAATTTATATGCTCCATTTGTTAAAAAAGGCCGGCACGCATTAGAGAAATTTGAAGGGAATCTTCAGTTTGGACAAATCCAGCGTTGGAACAAGATGCTGAATTCAGCCGGCTCCAGGAAAAGATAGCTCACCTGTAAAAAGAGTAAAATCTAAAGTTTGGACAAATCCAGCATTAGAACAAGATGCAGATTTCAGCCAGCTCCGGTAGAAGATAGCTCACCCATAAAAAGAGAGAAAGAAGAAAAATCTAGGAGTAGAAAACCCGTCAAAGATAAGTACAGCTCAAACCGTTTTCCTTTTCCAAAATCTTAAATATTGGAAAGTTGTATGTATTAAAAAAAACTGTAAATGTTCTATTTCACCAATAGTTAAAAAATAATGAATGAACATTTCTACACGCCTCAGTCCGGCGTCTTAGACACTTTTACTCAAGTAAGAGAAAAAGAAAGGGGAAAAAAAAAAAGAGAAAGAAAAAAAAAAAGGACTGTTGAGAGATATTTTTGTTTGATGTTTTCCCGTTGGCTTAATATTGCCGGTATTTTAAAAAGAAAAGAGAAAAGAAAAAAGAACTGTTTCTTAAATTTCACCATTTATTTGCTTGATCGTCGCATATCAAAATTTTGTTATATTTTAAATGCACCCTTGTGTTGAAATGTTTTCATTATGTTCTTTCCTCTGTTGATTTGACTTCTTTTGACGTGTATCTTATATCTCGGCCTCATACCGCTTTCATTAATTCTCGCTAACATGTCTTATTCCCTCCCTAAACATTACAAGAGGATTTGGAAATCTACCTATAGTTAATACTATCTAACCTAGAAGTTCGTTCCTCCGTGATATGAGGGGGTAGGGGGACAAAGGATTTGGTGGCGTATGTGAAAGTGAATCGGCAACCCCTTACCGACGTCTGAGACCAGTCTAACCTCGAATTAGCATCCACATTATTTGTTTGGTTCTCGTACGCCTAAATAGGAGTCTTGATCGTGATTTATTTTGTGGAGTGTCAAGTGCCAGACTGCCCTGGGTGATACACATTCTACATAACAGCCTTCTACTGAGGACAATGACCGAGATGTCGATCTCTTGAGGTCAGAGTAGAATATAATGTCACCGATACGCCCGAAATGGGCTCTCGTCCTGGGATAATCATTTATGCAACGTCACACCTTGTATTTGATACTTTTCCCTAAGCATCTGGCACCTTTTATCTGGCACCCAGCACCTTTTACTTGGTATATGACACCCTTGCCTGGTGTTTAGTAACTTTTATCTGAAATCTGGTACGTTTTACACATCACCCTTTATTTTTGTACCTTTGTACTTTTTTATTTATCCATTCACTTGGGATGAATGCGTCATTACGAGAAAAAAATGTAACAAAATTTCCCCTGTAAAAATAAGCCGCTTTATAGACAGATACAAAAAAATTGCTTACAGTTAAATCACGTGTTTCCGCTAGATTTTCAAAGTTAATAATCTCGCTCACGAATTATTTGTGTGAACATTTAGGAATTGTAAGTAGGGTAGGCAAAGCAAGACCAGTGTGCATGACTAATCAAAACTTAGAAAAATCTCGTCAAAAATGTTGTTTGTTTATCGTTCGTTCGTGTATGAGTGGATAGGCAAATATTCGAATATTTGTATCACTCTTATCTGTTAATTGTGGAAAACTTGCGTGGTCATAAAACATTGTTCCACGATGGATGAGAAGGGACAGAATCATATGATAACGAGTTGACGTCAAGAAATATTAAAACGATGTAGGAATGATGTTCTTTCATGTTTGGCCATGATAGTGGACAATGGTTTGGTCAGATAAGCAGAGAATATTTTTTTCTGTTTATCAATTCGAACCCTTTCAATTATTTCACAGGAGACGAAGAAAAGGACGAAGCGAAGCGAATCGTTATTGGAAGTTTGTTAAGTTTTGAAAAGGATCATTTGTATATAAGTGAAGCAAAAACAAACAAACCAAAGCAAAACAAAACAAAAAAAACCCAACAAAAAACAAACAAGCAAAAACAAAAGAATACAAAAGAAAAAACAAGAAACAAAAAACAAAAACAAAAAACAAAAACAAAAATGAAAAACAAAGAGCAAACTAGAATTTCTTTTAGTTTTAGAAAAAAAATCTTTAGTTTTAGAAAAGCTACGTGTAAAAAACTAAAGACCTATCTATCTATCTATCAATCTCCGTAAATAAGCACACCATTTACAATTTTTATAAAAAGATAGAAGAAATTTTAAATTTTTAATGAAATATACAATAAAAAAGAATATCATTAGGCATTATTCATTGCCAATAGTTTATGCATCAAAATTTTGTTACGAAAAATGAAATGGGATAAGTGTATATAAGTGGCTGTTGAAAGGAGAAAGATGACTGCCAGCCAACCCAAGTTGGGATCAGCTGACAGTTCGAGGAGTTTACCGAAGTGAGAGATCGTATGAGCTGGTTAAGTGAATAGCGCCCACGCCTTCATCCGCAGTTTATATCATGATAGTTAGGTTCTACTAGACTTAGGTTAAAAGCAAATATTTGTCTCTCTGCCTCCAACCAGATAGGACTTGATACAAGGTCAAATGACCTGAACGTCGGATTATAGTAGGGATTGGGGAAGGGAAGGTCGGACCTGACTCGAGGCTCGAGCACTGCTGGTGCAATGTGAGCCGATTAGCCTAGCTGGACATGGACTCTAACTCTAGTATGGATGCCAGATTATAGCTTAAACTGGACCACGGGGTCCAGTGCTATACAAAGGTGTCAATAATGCAGCTCGCCCACCCGGCCTCGAATCTGTCTTAGATGGACAATGCACCGTCCGACACGAATGCCAGACAGCCCGGCTGAAAATCCGTGGCGGGGGGTGGGGAGGTTGAAAAGCCAACAGTAAATTGATGCAGTAGGTCTCATCACCGGAGCAAGGCCAAAAGCCAAGTGTCACATACACTCTTCTAGAGTTGTTTTAAGGGGAAACTGTTGATAAAGACAGCAATATGATTGTGTATTGTAGAAGTAGTTTTGTTTCTTTTCCTTTTTTTGTGGACTTGACCCATGGTTTCATCAGTTTTGATCAAAACCGGCGGCTGATTTACTTTAAAAAAAGCACAACGTGAAAGAGTGGTTGGTTAAGAAGTGAGACTAGGCGGAAGGAGGAAGCTCACCATTTTCAGGTCCACTCAAAAAATACAATTATTTGACTAAATCAATGGCCATTTTTAATGTTCTCGCAAATGCAATGAGTGACCAACAGGAACCGCTACGTTAACATTGCTATTTTAAAGAAGAACACATTTAAGGCTGCGGTTGGTTCTATCCAAAAATAACAACCATTCTTTTGGATTATACGATGTAACAATAATTGCGAGAGAAAACCTGGGATACTGCAATAGAACCCAGAATTAACAACCAAAATAAAGAAAATTGATGTTTGTATAAAAAAATAGTCTGATTAGTTTCAGATTAGGGCAGATCGAATCCTAGTTCTCGTTCTGTCTCAAGTATAAATTGCAGTAAGGGTCCTTTTATTTTTTGAAAATCACAAGTTTTAAATTGCATGAAAACCAGAGCATGTCTGGAAAAACTGATCAGCGTTGAAAAAATAAATAGGATCAGTCGAAAAATACCATGCCACAGAAAATAAGGAAAAATATTACGAAATCTAAGAAATTCTATCCACTTTGCGAGCTACTTTTTAGAAACCATTGAAAGTGAGATCAATTATCGCAAGATGTTCTGGGACCATGGCCTTGTGTCTAAATTGGCGTGTTCCAGTGAGTATCAATAAATTTTTTATGCCCGAAGCACGATTTATTTCCTCAACGGAGACTTAAATGCGAGTGTTGTTATTCTGTGCGTCCATATCGTCCGGATATCCGTTTCATTGACAAGAACAACACCAGTGAGATTGAGAGAGGCCACAAAGAGAGAGAGAGAGAGTGAGAGAGAGAGGCCACAAAGAGAGAGAGAGAGAGAGGGGCCACAAAGAGAGAGAGAGAGAGAGAGAGAGAGAGAGAGAGAGAGAGAGAGAGAGGAAGTGATTTGTGTTTTTTGCGTGTTGGACAAGTTTTGTTGACACCTATGGGATTGTCTGGCTTCATTTAAAAATAAGACTTTATAAAATGATTTGTTTTACATCTATAATTAAAAAAAACCCCTCTTCTTTTCCATATCCTTTACTGGTGACAGCTCGGCACTTGAAAGAGTCTCAGGAGAAACTATCAGGAAGACTGATGGATACTCAATCTTGAAGATTATTTAATACCGACTTTACAGAGCCATAAAAATGAAATACAGGGCGTCTCAAAATAGACGCAACCCAACGCAATGCAATAATCATTTATTACTGAGACAAGCGAAATGGCGGTCATTTAGTACACGCCCTGTAAAAAATGCTTCCTTTGAGCTCGAGACTTAAAATCAATGTTTTTTTAATTGTTATTATATCAGCTCCCAGGACATTGAAACCGTTTTTGAGTTTCTTGTCTCAGTAATAAATTATTATCATATTAATGGTTGCATCTATTTTGAGACACTTTTGAATGATTTTGTCTCCAAATAAGTAGTGAGGCGAAATGTTTTTTCTTCTCTTGTCCAAGGCATTGTGATCGAGGATTAATAGTTTTTACTGTATACTATTTTAATATCTGAAATAATCCCCCCTCCTTACATAGTAATTAGTAGTGTTATTTGCAGTCTCATGGGTCCCATATAAATTAAGACATCCTATGTTAGCAATCACTTGGGTCTCATTTATATTGAGATACCCTATATCAGCAGTCTCATGGGTCTCATGTATATTGAGACACCCAATATTGGCAGTCACATGAGTCTTATTTATATTGAGACACCCTATATTAGCAGTCACATGGGTCTCATGTATATTGAGACACCCTATATTAACAGTCACATGGGTCACATGTATATTGAGACACCCTATATTAACAGTCACATGGGTCACATGTATATTGAGACACCCTATATTAGCAGTCACATGGGTCTCATTTATATTGAGACACCCTATATTACCAGTCACATGGGTCTCATGTATATTGAAACTCCCTATATTAACAGTCACAATAGTCCCATGAATATTGAGACACCCTGTATTACCTGTCACATGGGTCTCATGTATATTGAAACTCCCTATATTAACAGTCACGTGAGTCACATCAATATTGAGACACCCTATATTAGCAGTCACATGGGTCTCATGTATATTGAGACACCCTGTATTACCAGTCACATGGGTCTCATGTATATTGAGACACACTATATTAGCAGTCACATGAGTCTCATTTATATTGAGACACCCTATATTAGCAGTCACATGGGTCTCATGTATATTGAAACTCCCTATATTAACAGTCACATGAGTCCCATGAATATTGAGACACCCTATATTAGCATTCACATGGGTTTCATGTATATTGAGACACCTTATATTGTCACACGGGTCTCATGTATATTGAGACACCCTATATTAGCAGTCACATGAGTTTCATGTATATTGAGACACCCTATATTAACAGTCACATGTATTTTGAGACACCCTATACCTGCGCTAGAACCAAACGAATAACAATTTTCTGAATTCTTTTTTAAAGAATGCCGATAGGAAGTTTTATGCTTTCTCCATTATTCATATTTTTTAAAAAAATATTATTATTAGATAAGGAGAGTGACAGCAAAATTCAAGGAGCGAGAGTCATGTGTTTTTTATGATTAAAAGAAAGAGCAGATTCTTGTAATTGTTTTATTGATCAGAGAAAAATATCTGTACACTCTAACTCGAATTGGGTAGATGGGGGCTTAGTCTTTGCGGCATTGTAGCTAACGTGTTGGACAGTAACATTGTGGTAAACGAGTTCGAACTCCAGGCAAGCTATTACGTTCATTTTCAGACAAATACGCTTGAGAAAGGCATGAGCTCCTTTATTCCCATTCCATCAATGGGCTAAAAACTAGCACTACTGTACTTCTACAAAGAAGGTTTTGTCGTTAAATAACCCATGACAGTTAATATGCCATTAAACAAAGAAAATAAACCAAAATTAACTTGAATCAAAATTTCATTTTCTGGCCTTCTGCTTAAAATCAGAGTGAAGTATCTGTGTGTTCTACTTTGAATTAAAGCGTCCTTACTGACCCTCTGCCTACGATCAGAGGGAAGTATCTGTGTGTTCTAACTTGAATAAAAGTGTCCTTTCTGGCACTCTGCCTACGATCAGAGTGAAGTATCTGTGTGTTCTAACTTGAATTAAAGTGTCCTTTCTGGCCCTCTGCTAACGATCAGAGTGAAGTATCTGTGTGTTCTAACTTGAATCAAAGTGTCCTTTCTGGCCCTCTGCTTACGATCAGAGTGAAGTATCTGTGTGTTCTAACTTGAATCAAAGTGTCCTTTCTGGCCCTCTGCTTACGATCAGAGTGAAGTATCTGTGTGTTCTAACTTGAATCAAAGTATCCTTTCTGGCCCTCTGCTTACGATCAAAGCGAAAGAAAATGGGCTCTAGCTTAAATCAATGTTTCACTTTCTAGCCTTTTGCCTATGATCAGTGTGAAGTATCTGTGTTCTTTAAATTGAATCAAAGTGTCCATTCTAGTCTTCTGTTTACGATCAGAGTGAAGTATGTGTGCACTCTAAACTCGATCAGTCACTTCCAAAACTTCTGCTGAAGATCAGTATAGTATCTATGAGTTCTAATTTTTTTATATGCAAGTGATTTTACCGCTTTTGTGTAGCGGATGTATTACTTATTTTCTGGTTCTTTTATAAGGCTGGAGAGACAAGACTGCCCTATTATTTACTCATAGTTGGCACGAAAAGAGATAGATTAATGCTTATCCCAAGGGCATTCGTGTAAAGTGGAATGCAAACAGCTTCGCGTTGGATTCGAACTCGGTTCATTGAATCCATCCCCACCCGACAACCTTTCCGCCATCTGTGCATCATGGAGTCATTTAAAGACAATTACTACTTTTGGTTGGGAGAGCTAAGTTCATGCCTTAAATAAATGAGACAGTATCATTCTCGTACTATTTTTGCATGTTTGTTACAAAAACGAAGTCAAGAAGACATTATGGTTGGTGGCATGGTCGTGGGAATATGAGGAGAAGTGGGTGGGGAGACATGCATATCTAAAAACAAATTGGCCCAAAGGCGCCAAAATTCACTTGTCTGAGGCACTACATCCTCGACCGATTCGCTTGTTCGCGGCTCTGCAATGTGATTTACCATAAACATTGGTTTCATGTTTAATAATCACCTTATTTTTGTTATTTAAGTTGACGAGGCGGAAGGGAGTTGTAGCAGTATCTTCTGACCTCGATTTATAGGCTAGTGTTTTTTTAAAACCAAGGGCACTCCTCTTTACATAAAAAACCCAAACAAACAAAAAAACTTCCAATGAGGCATATACTTGTGAATAATTGCAAAAGTGTGTGAATGTGGGAAATACTATACCTGTAGGCCTATTACACCAGCTCGATGGGAAAGTTGCTGAGTGCTGTTTTGAAGAAATCCTGGAAGCAGCATCCGGCATAACAGTGATCGTGCGGCTACCTACCTACTATCTCACAAACCATCCCGATAAGATGAATAAGATATGCTGCGAACAGCAGAAGAAGTAAGGGTGAATTCATGAGTAACGTTCTTCTATGGACTACTACACATGGACACACTAATGGACCAGTACCACATAGAAAAACCAGCAAAAACTTACATTTATTTACTTACATAGAAAAACCAGCAAAAACTTACATTTATTTACTTACATAGAAAAAAACTTAAACCAGCAAAAACTTACATTTATTTACTTACATAGAAAAACCAGCAAAAACTTACATTTATTTACTTACATAGAAAAACCAGCAAAAACTTACATTTATTTACTTACATTTTTTTTGCACAATTCCTTGTGGATCACCTTCTCCGCCCAGTCGTGTCTAGTCATATACTCTTTTGCGTTAATTTGCAGCACTGGCAGATTATATGATTGATCGCGTCGTCTCTATCAACACATAACCAACATTTGTTTTTTTGTTGCGACTTATTCATTTTTAATTTAACGAAGTTTTTTTCACATGACGTTGTTATTTGCTTTATTTAGAAGAGATTCAGTTTCTCTTTTAAGGTTTCCCTCTCTTAGCCATGTTCGAGTCTCCTCGTCTGAGATTTCGCTTGCAGCAAGAAATATCCATACAATTGTTTATTTTACTCCTTGAGAGTTTTTCATGTCAACGTCAGTTCATGGTCTTTCATTGGAGTTTGAGTGACAGCAAAGCTTCTCGAGTCTCCGGGACTCTTCTCAGTATTCTCGCCGATCTTAATAATTCGGTAGTTTGAATAGTCTCCACTCGTTCTTTTTTTTCTTAGTCCTCCAATCCCCTATACCAATCCTTTGGTGACTGTACCAAGAGCACCAATTACAATTGGTATAATCGTCTGCCGTTGTTTTGTCAATTCCCTTGCAAGGTCCTGGTATTTATCCTTCTTTTCGCTTTCTTTCAATTTTACCCTGTGGTCTGCTGGGACAGCAAAGTCCACAATTCTGCAAATTCTCTTTCTTTTTTGTTGATTATTATAATATCTGGTCGTCTGGTCGATATTAAGTGATCCGTTTGTATCTCAAAATCCCAGAGACGTTTGCGTGTCTCATTCTTCAGGACAGATTCTGGGTTGTGCATATATTATTTGTTCGTATGGTCAAATTTCTATTTCTTGCACAAGTCCCAGTGGATTGCCTATCCCACCCATTCGTATCTAGTCTTATACTCTTTTTGTGTTAATTTACTGGATTCGTTTAATATGTGATTGATCGTTTCTTTTTTTTATCTCTACAAAACCTACATCCGCTGTTTTGTTGCGTCTTATCTATTCTTGCTTTGATATGATTGCTTCTTATGGCGTTGTTTTGTGCTGCTATTCGAAGAAAATCAGTTTCTCTCTTCAGGTTTCACTTTTTAAGCCACGTCCACGTTTTCTCGCGTGTGATGTCACTTGTTAGTCGCTTAAAACGTCCATAGAGCTGTTCTTTTTCACATTGATATTATTATCAACATTATTATTATTATGGGAAAATGCGTGGAACTTTTAGTAGTGAGACTGACATGAGGAGGTAAATAAGGATTCATTTATTTTAGGTTTTATCCTGTTCTGCTAACGAGTATCCAAGCTCTTTTAGTGGCATATCAACTTGTTCAGGCATATGTCATAACTAGAAGTTAGAGAATCGCGTTCGTTGTTCGTTCATATTTACATTTTTTGTGTAGTTGTTTCTTAAGAGTTTTTTTTTTACATATATGAATTATTTGTAAGTAGATTTATTTGACCCCTAGGGATGGGATTCTAACAGGTACTATAATTCCGGATCAGAGTGGACCTGGTAGTCATGGCAACGAAGGGGTACTCCACACTTCCCAGATCTCCAGGATTGTAGTCCCACCGTCAAATGTATTTTAGTACCATACTCCGGAAACAAACCTCACCTATTTTTCATGTCATATCGTTCGTTTTCTTTATTCTATTTTTATAAGATTCAGTGTAAATAAAAAACATACCTACTTTTCTTTACAGAGTGTAGTCGTACTACTATTCTTTTTAGACTGTAGTAGCAGTACTATCTTTTACAGACTGTAGTAGTTCTACTATTTTTTTACAGACTGTAGTAGTACTACCATTCTTTACAGACTTTAGTAGTACTACTATTTTTTTTACAGACTGTAGTCGTACTACCATTCTTTACAGACTATAGTAGTACTACTATTCTCAACAGAAATAGTTGTCTTGCTTTTAGGAACAGGAAAAAATCTTGTTGAAGATTGTTATTTTTTTTTTCTTCTAGGAAAGAAATATTGAGAGACAATAAGAGGTGTTAAGATTTCTCCTTATCGGTTTATTAATGGGGGATTTGACAAGAACTTATCGGTGCGGCAGTGGCAAAAATATTGTGTATTGTTAGAGAATGATGATATTTATAATCTTGGAAAACTCTTCAAGTTTTAAGTTGAGGCACTTGAAGTTGGTTGGCATCGTGAAATGAAACTCTTAGAAGCCGAGAGAAACAGGAAAACCTTTGAAGAAGAGGCTGATAAGATGCATTCTTTCTTTCTTTCTTTCTTTCTTTCTTTCTTTCTTTCTTTCTTTCTTTCTTATGCAACACTCTTTCTTTCTTTCTTTCTTTCTTCTGTTGTCCCCTTTTCATGTCCACTTCTCTTGCTTTTTCTTACTTCCTTTCATTTGCTCTTATCTCTTCCTTTTTCTTCAAAAACTTTTTCACCCCCCCCCCCCAACAACCCTCTAATCCCTACCGAACCACATTCCAAGGTCGAATGAAAGATGATCGTTCTTCTTGGTTGAACATGAATTTGAAACTCGTTTATGTCATTCAGTGCATTTGTTTCTCCTTTTCACAGCCGTTTCATTTATTTTATTTATGAAACGAAAGAACATTTACCACAACATTAGAGAAAAAGTGTTATATTAGTTTTTATGCAAAAGTTTCCAGCATTTTTTCATCAAGTCTTGAACGTATAAATTCGTTCAAGAATCTGATAAATTCATTGTATACTATCCAGTGGGTGAGTCTTAGAATACACTGACTATAACCTCCCACTGCAGAGAGGTAAGATCCCCCCCAAAAAGTGTTATGGTATGATAATTAACTAGCTCTGTAAAGTGTGGAGTACTCCTTCATTGCCATTACTCCTTGGTCCACTTTGCCCTGGAGTATTAGAGGGGTGTCCTCGTGGTGTAATGATTAAAGTGCTGGACTGCGGAATCGTAGTAAGGGAGTTCGTACTCTAATCGCGCTATTACGTTCACTTTCGTGCAAATACCCTTGGGAAAGGTATGAACCCCCTTATCCTCCCAACTATGGGTTAAATAACATCATTGTTGTTCTTCTAGAAGGATGGATTTGGCAGTAAATAACCCACGAGGGTTGATATGCCATTAAAACAAAGAAACCAAACCTGGAATGTTAGTATCTTTTAGGGTTCAATTTAGGGGTCAAGTAGTTCTGCTTGAGCATTGTGCTTTATATAGGAATAGTTGACCTTTGTCGAAGGTGACCCGAAGGCTCCATTTTCAATAGCTACTACACCGAGGTGTAGGAGAGGGCACTACTCCATTCCCTGGATTGCTCCTCTTTTCCATTGATCCTCACCTTATAGTGCTGAGTGCTAAGCAAGGCGGAATCAAGAACCATTTTTTGAATCTTTGTTATGACTCGACCTGGGATTGAACACCGGTCTCCCGGATCATTGGCGAACACTCTATTCATTAGGCTAAATTAATTAGGCTAAATTATTTGTATTAGAGAAGAATACTCAATATTGCATAACAGAGAGCCCCCCCCAAAAAAAAGAAAAAAAAAGAAGAAACCTTTAAGAAGCGACGATACAAAAATATAACTATGAACAATGTTCGCGATTTTCTAACCTCTGGACATAAAATAACCCGAGAGGGCTTGAAAAGCCATCAAAATTAATCAATCAATCATCATACAATTATTCAGATATCAAACTATTTTGATTTTTCTTTGTCTCAACTTTAAGCAAAAATGTGTATCCCATAATGAAAGAACGATTCCACTTTTGGTTCCATAAATCTAGAATTTGTTGGAGCAGCTAATCAGCCAAGGTTATAGAGCAAAATAAATAAATATTCTAAATATGACAGCTTCTGAGAATACAGCGTATGTGTAAAAAATCTCGGGGCTAAATTCATGTGTTATATTGTAGATTAGTGATATCTATTAATAGGCAGGTAGTGTAGAATAGTTTAAAGCGGTGTTGGAAAACCGTTGTGTCATCTGGTTTGATTGACGTTTGATGAACCCGAGGTCGAATTTAGAACATGGCTTTGATTGGACAGGAAATCACGTTATCAGATCATCATTGAAGTTTAGAAATAAGATCAAGTTAGTTAAAAATCGTCAGCGTGTGCAGATCGAATTCCACCCCAGCTCTGATCACTGACTCTCCACCAAGCCAGTTTCAGTTTCTAACTTTAATGGCATATTACACCTTCGAGGGTTATTTGATGCCAAAGACATCCTTGTCGAAGAAAAGCAGAAGGGATTATGGAGTTAATACCTTTTCCCAGGGTATTTTTCTGAAAGTGAACATAATAGCGCGACTGCAGTTATAACTTGTTTAGTACGATATCCCGTGGGTGATATAAAATGAAGTCGCCAAAAATAAAAGTAATATGCGCACATAAAGATATGTCTGAGTTATTCTTCATTCCAACTCAGAAAAACTGAAAAAGGTTTGCAACAAGGAACAAGGACAACGATAGCTACATGAAAGTGACACAGAGTGACAAACAATATAACCAAAGAACAAAGTGAAGTGAGGAGATGGGCGCGGGACAATGTACGATGTAATAATAAGTCAGGACAACGTTATGATTTAATCCTGAACATAACCCAGTAGGTAACCCGTGATCATTTGCTGCGTCACATTTGTAACGTGCAGACAAGTAATGTCATGCAGTAAAATGACTGACTGGCTTCTTTGCACCGAATTAGTTTATTGCAGCGAACCCTTTTTTTAATCGATGGTGACCATCTTGAAACTTAGCTTTGTTTAGTTTATCACACAGTGTAATGTAGAAACATTCTTACCAACCCCGGTGAACCCGGTGACTAGCTGTGTAATCGACAATAAAGGTTTAGCTACGAGGACTCTCGCGGTAAGTTCAAGAAACGCTTACACGAGAGTAAGGAATTTTAAAAGGAACCAGTCTGCCACTTTGGAACCGGCAGAAGACAAGTAAAAAGTTTATATTTCGGACCTATTGAAACCGCGCTTCCAATTAGGGTCAACTGTATGAAAGCGATTCCTACGTTGATTAAAAAAAAGTACCTCTTCAGATCTTTCTGATTTGAGACCGGTCTGCAGGGAGGTTGAAACACTTTAGTAAAGTGAGAGGTATTTTTTCTTTGACAAGATATCTGACTTTTTCCTTTCTTATAAACTCTTTGTCAGCTTTTCTTCTTGTCTTTGTCTCCGGAAACTTTCGTCGAGGATCAGCAATGCAACAACGGGCCTCAAATTTCTTATTAAGCTCATATCACTAAGTAGTTACTCTGTTAGATACTGAACAGGCTCATCATTGCTTAACTTTTGGGAGCAAGCTGAGGATTGATGCTTTCCGTGTGGCTAGATTGCAGTGTCAATCTTGTTCAAATATTTACTTTTTTCTGTGTTCACTACATTACT
Source organism: Sepioteuthis lessoniana (assembly GCA_963585895.1). NCBI lineage: Eukaryota > Metazoa > Mollusca > Cephalopoda > Myopsida > Loliginidae > Sepioteuthis > Sepioteuthis lessoniana. Next base: position 86,943,530 of record OY757926.1, on the reverse strand, counting down.
TCTCTCTCTCGCTTTTCCTCTCTCTGTATAGCTTTCTATGCTTCAATTTTCTTCCTTCTCTCTGTAACCTCGTGCTTTTCCCCTCTTTTTAACAATTCTCTTTCTCTTCAACCTATTCTTTGTTTGCCTTCTTTCTTTTGTTTACTGGAATAATTTGAAAGAATGTCAGTCAATTAAAAGTTTTCCTTCTAGACTAGTTGCCTCACCGAGGCTGAAGAACCTAGTCTGTCCCACTATTTACCCATAGCTGGAGGGAGAATAATTGGATTCATACCTTTCCCAAGGGTATCAGTGCTATGTGAAATGCAATCAGTCTCGTCCAGGATTTGAACTTGTGTCGCCGTGTCTATTTCCTACGACGATACCCATTACACCACGGGCACCTACAACAAAATCTGTACTTACGTTAAACTGAATTAGCTGAATTAGAACTGTTTGAATAAACAGAATAGTTTGAAATAGAAATGTTTTTAACAATTAAACTGTGTACTCAAACTGAATTGTTTGAAATAGGAATGATTATTTACATAAAAATGGTTAATATGCCAAAGGTTTATATGCCATAAAACCCAACCTACCAACAAATAGCTGTGAACTTATATTGGAATGAAACCGTGTTCTTATAATTACTATTTTTTTATGATTACTAAGATCTTATAGATTTTTAAAAATCTACCTCCTATTATGTTGATATTGTATCTATCTATCTATGAACGGTAGCCTCACAATCAGATACAGTTTAGTGTCATTCTCAGGACACCCATTTTTTTTTTGTGGCAGTCTTACTCCTATGCAGGGAGTCTAGACGGTATATTGTAAGCATCCAGGCAGAACAGACTTAGAATATTGTATCTGCTCACTTAGCTTAGAATTAGATTGCCACTTCCTGTCAAGGAATATCAAATTTCATGTTTAAAAGATACCTTTAAGCCTTCCTTAATATTGTTCATTGAGAAGTCTCAGGGAACTTTTGAACTAATAACAAATTTATGAAATACGTGAACGTAATTTTTTAGAAAGTAAAAAAAAAAAAAAAAAAGAAAAAAGAAAAAGAAAAAGAAAAGAAGAATTTCTTTCGTATGTGGATACGGGTCCTATCTATGGATTTAATAGTATTAAACCCATAGATAGGATCTTATCAGGTGCTACTACTCCGGGCCAGAGTCGACCAGTGAGCCATAGCAATAAAGGGGTACTCTGCATTCCCCAAAGCTCCAGCATTACTGGAGGCTTGCCATCAAATTGTTTAGTGTCATATCTAGGACACTCGTCTGATGAGGTTCTTACCCCTGTGTAGAAATACAGTCGGTGTATTCTGCCGCACCAGCCTACTGGACAACGATGGCCTCAGAGACTGAATGGAGAGAATAAAGCAATAACCTCTAAGACCAGTTGTGTTTTTGTGTTTTCTACCCTCCCTATACGATAATTAGCCATCACTAACTGAACAGTCATTGGTGACAACGCTTTAAATGACTTAAAACCCTAATTTAGCCTCGCATTTATTTTTCATGTCGATCTTTTTGATGTATTTATGAGATCTTCAGAGATTTTACTGTGTGAATGTTTAATTGTTTTCTATAAAAGGTTTTAGGTAATTAATGAAGAATACTATTGATAGCAGATAAAATAAATCCAAGTGGAATGTTAAGTTTGTGTATTTTTGTAAACCTAAGAGTGTGTATATTTTTGGATGGGATGAATTCACACATCACAAAAATAAACTCTGCAATAATTATAGATTTCTATTTAAAGGTCCTGGGAACTTGCTGCCCCGAGTATCTACCAAAAGAAGAATCTTGAATTGAAAACACCATTCAATCCCTCCATTATCATAATCCCTTCTTCATGGAGTAGTGGTTAACGGACTACACTTCGACATCGAAGTAAATGAGTTCGAACTGCAATCATGCTATTATGTTCACTTTTGTACAAATTCCCCTGGGAAAGGTAAGAACTACCTTATCATTCCAGCTATAAGTTAAATAGTACCAACATTTTCTTTCTGCAATGATGGCTTTGGGGTTAAGTAACCCGCATAGGTTGATATGCCATTAAACGAAAAACTAACCTAATCCCTTCTAATATGTAAAGGAAATCATAAAAATTAACGGGACTAAAAATAAAATAAAATTAAGGCAAGTCAAACACTATGAAATCTAACCCCCTCCATCATAAATATGATAACGAACACAACAAAAGCACACACACACATACACACACACACACACACACACACACACATATATATATATATATAAAAGTAAGTGGACAGCAAATGATTAAGTTTACTTTGATACTGATAAGTATTTTTGGTTCACCACACACACACACACACACATATATATATATATATATATATATATAGTTCCTTTTCTCCTCTCATTTGCATCTCACTGCAACTACGTATGATTCCTTTAAGTATTTGGTTATACAAATTTGCATATACCAATAATATATATATATATATATATCTTTACGAACGTGCACACACACACACACACACACACATATATATATATATATATATATATATATATATATATATTATTTAAGGTTTTATTTTGCTTTACTGGCCAGTATTTGAGAACTTTCTTGATTCAACTGTTTGAGTCATTGCTTTCTTGGAGCTTCACGGATGATTTTTGGCGACTTTTATCTCCTCTTGTGTGAGCGTGTCAATGACCTTCGTCACAGTCTCTTTCATCTCCTCAATTGTCTCATAACGACAGCCTCTGAGCTTAGGGAATAACCAAAAGTCACAGGGAGCAAGGTCTGGACTATAGGGACGGTGAGAAACTGTCTTGATGCCTATCTTGGTCAAATAGTCTGTGACAAGGATGGAGTTGTGGACTGGTGCATTGTCCTAGTGGAAATGCCATTGACCCGATTTGAAGAGTGTTGGCCTCTTCCCAAGGAATCTTTTCCTGAACTCCCTTAAAACCTCAACATAGTAACCCTAACCCTAACCCTTTGGCCAATTAACTCTGGTATATTGACTTCCTTACTCATCCCACACCTCTCATCATCCCTCACAGACTCCGTGCCTTCATTGAATCCCTTATGCCATTCAAAAACTGATGCACGATTCATGCAAGATGCCCCAAAAGTAGTCTGAAGCATTCAATACGTTTCTGTGGCATTTTTCCAAGTTTAAAACAGAATTTTATTGCATATCGTTCTTCTAAAGTGTCCACACGTCCAGACTGCATTTTTGAAATTCACCAGCCGTGATAATCAAGCTTTAGCAGGGCATATTCCAATTGCTGCTGTAACTGTTCATTTGAACCTGAAATCATAAAAATTGGCCAGTCATCCCATAAGATGCATAGCAATAACATACTGAATTTTCAAGAGTCTTCGACAATTTTAAATACCTGTACAAAAAAGTTTGGTAACTTATTGAATGCACCATATATATATATATATAAATTATTTATTTATTCATTACTTTTTATATTACCCAGTAGGCCATGGCGGTAGAATACAGCGATTGCTTCTCTGCAGAGGAGTAAGACTCTACCGATGAGTGTCCTGGATATGACACTAAACAATCTGATAGTGAGCCTCCAGTAATATTGGAGCTTTGGGGAATGCGGAGTACCTCTTTATTGCCATTACTCCCAGTTCCACTCTGGCGTGGAGTGATAGCACCTGCTAGGGTCGTATCTATGGGTCGAAAAGAACTAAACTGTGCACTTATACTAAACTGAATTGCTTAAAATAAAACTGTTTTGACATTTAAACAGCGTACTTATGCTAGACTGGATAGTTTGAAATGGAACTGTTTTTGTATGGTAAACTGAATTGTTCAAAATAGAACTGTTTGACATTTAACCGCGTAAACGAAAATTATACTTATACTAAACTGAATTTTTCGATTTAGAACTGTTTGACTAAACTGAATAGCTTGAAATAAAAATGTTAAACTGTGTACTTATGCTAAACTAAATTGTTTGAAATAGAACTGTTTATTTGTATAAAAATGGATTTGGCATTAAATAACCTACAAAGGTTGAGATGCCATAAAACCCAAATAAACAAGCAAACATTACTTCTTATATATATATATATATATATATATATATATATATAAACCAGAGTTGGGAGTAATTCCTTCAGGACAAGAAAATCATTCAGGAGCTGAACATTTAAATTTTCCTGGTGGAGAGCTCAATGTAATTTTTTACAGAGCAATATTTCTTTAAAGATAAAAACCAAAGACCGGTTATTTTAGGATTATAAATTTATTTCCATCCTGTTTTTCAGTTTCTGGTGTAAACCAAAAACACGAAGAAAAATATAACTGGACTTCTTCAGGTTTTATTTATCCATTTGGATCTGAAGAAGTCCAGTCATATTTTTCTTCGTGTTTTTGGTTCACACCAGAAACTGAAAAACAGGATGGAAATAAATTTATAATCCTAAAATAACCGGTCTTTGGTTTTTTCTTTAAAGATATATATATATATATATATATATATATATATCGGTCATAAGAAGGAGAGACAGGAGAAGTAATGAATAAATAAACAACACTATTTATATCATGATTGGGATTATTGCTCAGTGGCTGACCGCACATCTGAAGACCAAGAAGCCTGAGGCTCGACCTCCGATAAACAGACTGAAGATAAACCAGATTTTTAGATCTTCACCGAGTTTTATGGGCATGAGATCTACCCACACTTATATATATATATATATATATATATGAGTGTGTGTGTATGTGTGTATGTGTGCGTGCACTCGCGAGTTTGTGTGTGTGATGGGTGACTGGGTGTGGACTAGAATGTTGCATTTAGACAATTATATCTACATTAGTACATAAATAAGTAGGTTGCTATACATGAAGATACCTTTTGCGCTCGGGAGCGTGTATTTATATGGCAAGAGAAACATTGAGTGAATTAGACCCCACCCTAAAGTTTGCCATGAATCATCAAGGTGAAAGCCAGTCATTCCATAACCTGCTTCCCTGTTCAACAAACCGTCTTAAACATCTATCAATGCATCAACGCATCTCCCCGCCCAACATCAACAAATACATTATATATACCTCTCATTACCCATGCCTTTCTTGCCACGTATGTACATAAAGATCTTAATAAATGCATATTCTCCCCTTAACTTTATCTCGGCAATGGAGAAGGAGGGAAATAAGCTCTATTATTGAATTCTTAATTAAAATTTTGAAAAAGCAGATAAAAAGAACACAGTTTACAAACTAATAATATGCAAGATAAAATAGTTTCATTTTCACCTCTATAGATCTAAACAGACTATAATAAAAACTAGTAAGGTCACCTTACTAAGCTCGGGAAAGATAATTGAACACTTTAATTCCCATGTCATGTATGAATTTACCCAAGCTCTCCATAACGGGAAAGGTTGACACAAAGTCATTTTTTGAAAGGATAAAGCTGTTTTAGACGATAACCGTGGTACAAAACGTGCACAGAAGTTAAGACAGCGATAAGCTGTTAAGAAACGTATTGGATAAATGCAAAACAAAAGGCAGACAGGGGAAAAACGGAGCCATTTTTGATTATTACCTCAAATTCTAATAAAACTTCAAAGGCTTATCACCATTTTTCCTATAAAAATCCAACTGGCCTTACATAGGGTCACTAACTACAAAATGGTGATCAAAAATCGGAAATCTGGCTTAACACAATCTTCCCTCACCTATTTTCGGCTTTTGCCTCTGAACTAAACCTATTTCATGTATAATGTCTTTCTTTCTTTCTTTCTTTCTTATGACCATTATGCTAAGTGCTCCTCCCATGAAATGTATAAAACTGTCCAGGCTTATTACACTCCATTCACTCTAATGCCCTTGGGAAAGCCCATCTCTTATCTCCGCTCCAGCTATGTAAGTAAGGGAGACTGGGGACTGTGGCCTTGATGGATAGCCAGTTTAGAAGAACAACTTTGAATTAAACACCAGAAATCCCTAAGCCTGTCTGACGTTGTTGTCATAATTTTTTTGAACTTGGGGAGTCTTTGTATCGACCCTTACCTTTTCTTAGGATAACATCGGGACATGGGATGGAATATTTGATGCATGGGCAAATGTAAGTTCTTCAAACAACTTAACCCTAAACCGAGACACAGATCCATATCTTGTGAGACACACAGGTACCAACAAACAGATACTAACCCTAACACTAACCCCAACCTTCAAGAGCTTGGATTTACCCGGTGTTCTCTCTCAAACTAAAACCTAAGTTTAAAATTTTCAAATACAATTAGGTATGGAATTAAATCCGATCAAAAAAATGGAATTAAAAAAGAAAAAAATATAGAAAAAAAATATGGAATTAAATCAAATAGAAAAAAAAAGAAGACTGATATAAGGTTGGTGTATTTCGCAAGAGGTCAAGGGTCTTCAGAATGAACATTCTATCATCAAAAAACGAATTAATATTAAAGGTTTGGTTTAGGCTCCTTGTTTAATGGCATATCAACCATCGTGGGCGATTTAATGCCAAAGGCATCTTTCTAAAAGAGCAGTAGTGAGAGTATTTAACTAATAACTGGGGAGGATAAGGATGCTTATTACCTTACCCCCAAAAGTATTAGTCCAAAAGTGAATGTGATAGGATGACTAGACATCGGGCTAGATTACTTCAAAGCTAAAGTCCAGCATTTTAGTCATTACGTCACATTAAAGGAACAGAAATATTATTTATATAAGTATTTAGATGTCTAATTAAAAATTAAAACTTTATCACTATGAAGAAAAAAATCCCTCCAAACAGATTTCTGTTATACAAATTTTTGTTAAGTTTTATCTTTTTTCTAAGCTTATCTCAGTTGTGATCCAAGGACGGAAGCATAGGATATACCAGTGAGATTCGAACTCACTTGTAATTGTAGTTGTTTGGTTAGTTGAGTTTTATTGCATATCAATCCTCGTAGGTGTTTAATGCCAAATCCTGTTTTATATATATACATATATACATATATATATTATCTTTATACACACACACACACACACACACACATATATATATATATATATATATATATTATAACAGTGTTGGTTGTCACTAAATCACTTTGTGGGTTTGTGTCGAACCAAGTGCAATATAATATGGAGAGTGCTCAATGTCTGGGATAGAGCTATCATATAATAATAATAATAATAATAATAATAATAATAATAGATAAATATATATTAGAATTATATATTTAATTCCATGGAATTTTGTTAACTGCCTGATGATTGTTGTTTTGTAAAAAAGCTCCATGAAACCCAGGGGTCGCAGACTAAATTTCATGGAATTAAATATATAATTCTAATATTATATATATATATATATATATATATATATATGATTTGTCGACGAATAATTTGTAGGCAACATTTTAAACAAGCCATAGGTCATTCATTTGTACACAGTTAAGTGATTTCAAGTATTCTTGTCTAACACGAATAATTCTATTTAGTATTAATCCCTTGTTTGCAAGCAGTTAAACATTTTCAAGTATTGCTATTTAACAGTAATATTTTTACTTGCGCAGTTAAATGGTTTCAAGTATTGCTATTTAACGCAGATAATTCAATTTAACATTAGTCATTTGTTTGCACACAGATTGTTAAATAGTTCTGTTTGACATATCGTTGGACTCTTACGAGTATTACCTGAGTGGATCTAGGAGTAATGGCAAAGGAAGGAGTACTCTACATTTTTCAAAGCTTAAGGACTGAAGCCTCTATATTGGATGCAGTTTAGTGTAAAAATTGGACAAAAATTGTCTGCTAATCCAGTTTGCTAATTATTACACTATTTGAGGTGAGCTGTTTATCTTTTTGAATTCAGCTGTTTATGAGTCAATAGGGACATGTAAAAACCCGATTAAAAATAAGTTTTAAAAAAATCTATTTTTGTTAGAACTGTATTTTATTACATCGATTCTACGTCTCGTTCATTCTCCTTCTATGTTTCTATTTCCTGTTTTTCTTTCTCTTCCATTCTCTTCTTTCTCGTCCCACTCTCTCCTTCAAACAAAAAAAAAACAACAAAAAAACAAACCCCCAAACAAACAATCAAACAAACAAACAAAAATCTTGTTTACTTCGTGTCTTTCACTTTAATCAGCTTAATTGTTATTTTCCTGCCAGATATTCTTCAAAGGCATATAGAAATGGGTTGCTTTAAAAGCCAGCACGGAACAGTGTTTGATATTCATTAAACCTCCTATCGGGCCAGATTTGGCACAAGGTCATGCGCGTCGTCAGAAAAAAAAAATGCTTGATCTCGTTGGTATTCCAGGTTTTTGTTGGTTAGTTGGTTATTTGTTTTTATGGCATATGAATCATTAAGGGTTATTCAATGCCAAATCCTATATATTATTGATAATTTCTGCCGCAAATATAGTAAAGTTGAAAACAAAAAAGTTAATATCCAGAAAAAACATGAACACATTGGAATTTCATATTACTGTTGCAAACAAATTGTTCTGTTGGCGGCTATATAATATTATACAACAATAAACATATAATAGTCCTCTAAAATGATGTCCTTGTGTCGTACATACCAAAGTTTAACGTACTTCACACGTCCCTACCTCATTGTTGGAATTTTAGATGAGAATTTTATCGTCTACTCCTTACTGAGCACGGTTTTAAACAGAGAACTAGATTTGTTTTTGAATTCTGGCGCCCATGTAGGGAAGCCAGTGATTGGTTAGTTTGAAAATATATGTGTCGTACATGTCCTTTAGAGAGTGGGGTGGACCACAGGAGACAACCCATTTACCTTATATATATATATATATATATAAATAAACTGAACTATTGGACTATTGAGTAGAATGGTCGCAAAAGACCCGGAAGACGCGGGTTCATGTCCTGGTCGAGTCATAACAAAGACTCAAAAAATTGTACTTGATGCTTCCTTGTTTAACACTCTGCATTATAAGGTCCGGATCAAGAGTAAGTGAAGCAATCCAGGGAAAGGAGTAACGCCAACCCGTACACTTCGGTGTTGTAGCTATTAAAAAGGGAGCTTTCGGGTCGCCCTCGACTACGGTCGCCAACTTTACTCATATATATATATATATATATATATATATATATTGCTTATAAAGGAATTGTTTGTAGGTAACATTTTGAAACAAGCCCGTGCTCATTTGTTTGCAAACAGTTAAATAATTCCGGAATTTCTATCAAACACGGTTAATTCTATTTAATATTAATCATTTGTTTGCACACAGTTAAACGGTTTCAAGTATTGCTATAGAACAGATACAATTTAAGATCAGTCATTTGTTTGCATTTCTAAGTGAATAGTTTTTTGGTATTTTCATTTTTAAATGAGTGACAGTTAAATTGTTTGTACGCAAATATTGCTATTCTTACTCACATTTAAATGGTTTCAAGTATTGCAATTAAACATTAATAATTCTATTCAATATTAATCATTTGTTTGCACACAATAAAGCGGTTTCAACGATTACTCGCAGTTTTATTTGCACGCAGTTAAATAGTTTTAGGTATTGCTATGTCATTTTAATGATTCAATTTAGGCACACAGTTCAATAGCTTCAAGTATTGCTATTCAGCACTAATAATTATGGTCAACATCACCCATTCGTTTCCACACAGTTAAACGGTTCCAAGTATTGCTATCTATCACTAAAATTCAATTAAACATCAGTCATTTGTTTACACACAGTTTAATGGCCAAACAGTTCTATTTCTATCAATTCGATTTAACATAAATCATTTGTTTATACACAGTTTAAATATCAAATAGTTCTATTTCACCCATAAAAAGGATCCTATGAAGGAGTACTCCAGATCCTCCAAAGCTCCAAGACTGGAGCCTCACCATCAGATTGTTTACTGTTATATCCATGATACTTATTAGGTGGGGTCTTTCTCATCTGCAAAGATGTAGTTGGCGTATTCTACAACCCCAACGGACTGGGCTCCCATTTTTAGGGCGCTTCAGACGCTAAGCGATGAACTCAGCCCTGCTAAGCAAGTATTGCCTGGGGAGTGGGGAAGACCCTCTAGGACTGAGCGTTTAGCAAACTATTTGACCCATAGATGGGACTCTTATAGGTACTACTACTCTGGGTTAGACTGGTTTTATGTAACGGCATAACAACCTCTTATGGATTATCTCATGCCTGAATTTGATTCATTTGTAAATCTGATTATAATCTTGACAATACTTTCAACGTCCCATTGCAATCAATTTTAATCACATTTTCTTTGGCTAATATAATTATTTATTTGCACAGTTATATGGAATCGAGTATTCCTATCTAATTCTAATCGTAGTGGTTGTACCTGTTGGGTTCCGTTTTATGTGACAAATAGAACAATTTAAAAGATATTGCAGTGGAACATTGAGAGTATAAATAGCTGTAATTACAATGAAACACTTTCAAAGGAACTAAATTTCGACATTAAATAACCCATAAGGAGTTGATATCTCATTAAACAAGTAAATCAAACTAATACTAATATTTTACACACAATTATAAGTAAAGTAAAGTTAGCGACCCCAGTCGAGGGTGATCCGAAGGCTCCCTTTTCAATAGCAGTTACACCGAGATGAAGGGGAGGGTGCAACTCCATTCCCTGCATTGCTTCACTTTACCCTTGATCTTTACCTCATAATGCTGAGTGTTAAGCAAAGCGGTATCAAGTACCTTTTGAGTCTTAGGTATGACTCGACCTGGGATTGAACCCCGGCCTCCCCGACTATAGCCGAACATTTTACTCCTGAGGCAAATGGCCAGGTACACAGTTTTTAGATAATTGTTCTTATTTAATAATAACCATTTGTTTGTATACAGCTATACAGTTTTAAGCATTTTAATTTGGTACCAATGATTTCCTAATGGATCTATGCGACCCATGAATGGATCCCTAACAGATGCTGCCACTCCAGATCAAAGTTGACCTAGGAGTAATGTCAGTGAAAGAGTACTCGTATAACTGCGTACAGAAAAACCTCTCAAGAAACAACTAATCGAAAAATGTTAATACAAATGTACAATGAACGCCATTTGCAAAACTCACGGCATTAAATAACCCTAGACGGGTCGACGTGCTATTAAAAACAATCAATCAACCAATCAATCATTAAAATGCTTTTTAAGTACATTCTTCGCTGGAAGTTTATCAAAGAAGTTGATAAAACAACAAGATTTATGATAAACTTAGTTGTAAGTTTTAAGTTTATGAAGAATGAATAATTTGCCAAAAAATTCTTTTGTTATAAGAAGTTGAATGAGTTAGCTAAATGTACATCTTTTGGTCAGAAATTTCCAATGGATAATGTTCATCATATATTTACTATTGAATTAAACACATTGAACAGGATGAATATTACGTTGAGAAAGACCAGCCAAGTTGACGTGTCATCTAAACACTTGGAAAATCAGCATCCTTGAAAACGAGAGAATTAGATCGTTTTTGTGCAACGACACCCCTACTTTAAAAAGTTTATATGTTTAGGTTGGTATTGAAATTTATTTTGCACAGTAAGATCACACATGGTATAATAGCAAGCTTGATTAGCATACCATAGTTATTGTGTTCGATTCTCACTGGGTGCCTCATACTCCCAACATCGGGCTACAACTAAAATATGCTTAGTAAATAACAAGGCAGAAAGATAACTGGGGCTCCTTGTGTTGTGTAATAGCAGGCTGGGATAGCGGACCATTTTTATTGAGTTCGGTTTTCACTGGGTGCCTTGCATGGTGTAATGGATGTTTATATTTGATATCTTTTCTTACAACGATAATGTAGGCTCTAAGACTGAATTGATGAAATTCCTAATCTACTGTTGTAGATTTAAACCTTGTCATAACGCCGATACTTCTGGCAACTAGCAGATTCTTCTGAATACATTAACATATTGAGGCTAATTCTATAATGCTTGTCAGATGTTGAAACTTGTATGATAGTTTCACGTTTTATATCCTACTTTTTATTTCGAAGCAGAAAACAGGAAACAAGACAAAATGTCTCTTTTTTTCATATTTAAAATAAAATAGTCTTCGTATTAAAAAAAAATCAAATAAAAATGTCTTCCTTAAGCTAGAGAAGTCTGAAGCCAAAAAATATCATATGAATATAAGGGATGTACTTAGTTTTGAACCTTTTCTTATTCATACATTTTTATAAGTTTTCATATAGAGTTTGGTAATCAATAATAACCAACCTACTCCGTTTTGATTGTATAATGTTCCACTAGAAATAATGAAATCCTGGTATCTTTGTCTTTAAAGAAAATTCGTTTTTTAATAAAAGATTGTTTGTAGTATATTTTCTAATGATCGATAATATATATACATATATATATATATAATAACTATATATATATATATATATATATATATATCTAATATATATTTATTCTTTATTATTATTATTATTATTATTATTATTATTATTATTATATAATAGCTCTATCCTAGATATTGAGCACCCTCCATATTATATTGCACTTGGTTCGACACATACCCACAAAGTGATTTAGTGACAACCAACACTCTTATAATATATATATATATATATATATATATATATATGATTATAATGAAATGAACACACACACACACACACACATATATATATATATATATATATATATAATGTATCCTAAAGTTCTGAGTAATACATTAAAGAGATATACTCACCTGCGTTCAGCTGCTGCCAGTTGGGAATTCAATGACGTAGACAAGGAGATTCGAACACAGATAATACTGTAGCACTATGTGGTGGGGCTGTCAAAGCAGACGATTCAATTGTCTGTTTTGGCGCGAAACCAGACAAAGGATTCTTGGACAAAAAAAATCTCGCCGTATCCGGAAGTGGTAAGGGGACGCGAAGGAGAGTTGGTGGCAGGAGAGACAAGAGAGAGAGTTGGTGGCTGGAGCCCAGGAGAGGCAGTTGGTAGTTGGACAGGAGAAGGAGAGTTGGTGGCAGGAGAGACAAGAGAGAGAGTTGGTGGCTGGAGCCCAGGAGAGGCAGTTGGTAGTTGGACAGGAGAGAGGAGAGTTGGTGGCTGGACCCGAGAATGAGAGTTGGTGGCTGGACCCGAGAATGAGAGTTGACGACGCAACCCAGAGAGAGGCAGTTGGTGGCTGGAGACCAGGAGAGGAGAGTTGGTGGCTGGACCCGAGAATGAGAGTTGGTGGCTGGACCCGAGAATGAGAGTTGACGACGCGACCCAGAGAGAGGCAGTTGGTGGCTGAAGACCAGCAGAGGAGTTGGTGGCTGGACAGGAGACAGGGAGTTGGTGGCTGGAGAGCAGAGAGGCAAGCAGCAGAAGGAGTTCCGGCTGGACAGGAGAGAGGCGAACAGCAAAAGTTGGCGTGGAAGAACGGAGGGGCAGTCAACACCAGACACCGAGCAGAGAGGCGAGGAGACAAGATAGGGTCCAGTGAAGAAGAGTCTCAAGATGTCTGATTCCAGTAGCATTGTGGAATTTTCGCTAGTAACCCACGCTAGCGTTAGTCCATATCTGCTATCAGGAATGCACATGCATGTAGTGTTGCATACCTTCCTCTGCTCTTGGTAACCCCAAGCTTTCTTCGTGTTTGTTCGTCTGTTTTGTTTTCTCATGTTTCCCTCGATCGTATTCTTGTGTAGGTAAAGAAATGTGCGTTACCCCCTCGAACCACTAGTTGATCACTGGCCGGCGTAAGAAGTGGAATGGTTAGAAGACTGAGATAATGTGGTGGGGGTGAGGGGGTAACGTTTCACAATACAAGATAATACAAGAAAGCATATAGTCAGGTCTTCGGCGGAAAGCACAGCAGAAACATTTGACTCATAACATTACACGAGGAAGCTCGAACCTTTGAAGTTACGGAAAGCAGTGTTACCACGATAGAAAGCTCTAACAAGAGAACAATAGCCACAAGCAACAATATCACCTACAACACACGCAGTTTGTACACAAGTCGAGGTCGTCACGATCAACACAAACCACACCGTTCGAAACACCCCACCCGTAATCCGACCTAAAAACACACAAAAAAAAAGAAAGAAAAGGAAAAAAGGGTTTAACAACTCTCGACAACGTAGTTTTCCCTCGGGATTTCGAAGCTACGAAAATGAAGGTGGCAACTGCCACAGCGACTACTGTGGGGGCCACACAAGTCCATCCCAGAGCTTCGTGTCCTACAAGTGGAAAAACATGTGCTAAGTGAGGTAAGAATAGACATTTTGGTTGTGTTTGTCGGTCAGGGCCATAGATAAGACATGTTGAACTTTCTCCTTCACCCAATTTCTTACAATCTGATGACGAATCAGTATTCCATGTCAACATTTTTGCAACCTCATTCTCGCTCACAACTACATCCAAAATCACTACTTGCACCAGAGGCAAGAACATTAAATTCCCAATTGACACTAGTGCCTCTGTAAATATTATTGACCAATCAACGTGCGCAGCCCTTGGCCCCAATACTCCCTTACTCCCGAATCCTTTACCCAAAATCTGTGGTTTCAGCTCCTGAGTTCCCCAGCCTATTTGTGAATACAGAAAACAAAAACACGGACACCAAAGCAATTTTTTTTGTATTATCTAAAAATACAAAATTACTGAGGGGCGATACAAACCCTAAAATCGTTACTGATAAATTTCCCGTTTTGTTCGATGACACAATAGGTTACGTGAAGAATAGCAAAATCACCCTCCACATTGACAATTTTGTAACCACTATCATTTAAAATTATAGGATCATTCACTTCTATGTTCGCAAGAAGAAACGGGAAAGATTAGTGAAGTTAGATATCACTGAAAAAGTAGAAGACGCAACTCCATAGATGAACCCTATTGTGGTTGTCTCAAAGAGAGAAGGGGCTGTCCTCGTGGTGGAATGGTTAAAGCGATGGACTGCGGAATCGTAGTAAGCGAGTTCGTACTCCAGTCACGCTATTACGGTCACTTTCGGGCAAATACCCTTGGGAAAGGTATGAACCCCCTTATCCTTCCAGCTTTGGGTTAAATAGTACCCCTACTGTTCTTCTTGGAGAATGGCTTTGGCATTGAATAACCTACAAAGGTTGATATGCCATTAAACAAAGAAACCAAACCTAATCAAAGAGAGAAGGAGTATGTGTCTGAATAAACAAGCATGAAGCAAGTCCCGAAATCAAGAGAGGGAAAAACCCAATGTCAACAAAAGATGATCTAATAACAGACCTGAATGGCTCAATAGGATTCAGCAAAGTAGACTTGAGAAATACCAACAAACAGAATTAGATGAGCCCAGCAGATACATCCTCACATTTATGCCCGTGGAGTAATGGTTATCGTCGTAGGAAATGGACACGGTGACATGAGTTCAAATCCTGGACGAGATGGATTGCATTTCACATAGCACTAATACCCTTGGAAAGGTATGAATCCAATTATTCTCCCTCCAGCTATGGGTAAATAGTAGGGCAGACTGGGTTCTTCAGCCTTGGTAAGGCAACTAGTCTAGGAGAAGGAAAACTCTGAATTCAAACCTGTTAAACTCCGCTTAAAAATTGACCTTGTGTCATATAAAAAAGGGAGGTGCCCGTGGTGTAATGGTTATCGTCGCAGGATATGGACACGGCAACACGAGTTCAAATCATGGACCCGACTGATTGCATTTCACATAGCACTAATACCCTTGGGAAAGGTATGAATCCAATTATTCTCCCTCCAGCTATGGGTAAATAGTAGGGCAGACTAGGTTCTTCAGCCTTGGTGACGCAACTAGTCTAGGAGAAGGAAAACTCTGAATTGAAAACCTGTTAAACTCCGCTTAAAAATTGACCTTGTGCCATATCCTGCCCGAGCGGAGGGGTTGGGTAAATATCATCCTCACATTTATTAAACGCAAAGACATAAAATAGCGGGGGAAAAATATATCACTTATGTAGTAAAAAAACGCTGTACCGAAATTCATGAAGTTGACTGAAGGAGATCCATAATTTGAGAAAGTAATGTGAACCATACAGATTAGTTGCTGGGAAAGTGACTTTGTCGGATTCAAGGACGAATTATTCATTTACAATGAATTAACACAAAAACAACGTCAACACCATCGCCACTACAATCATATAATAGTACTATACTACTATATAAGAAAACAATAGCTGTTGCTCAACAAGAATATCAAGGAATCGTGAAGACCAAGCAATACATATGTGACAAGGTTTGGTTCCTGAAGATTAACAAATTTGTAGAGAATGTTATAAAATTGTGCATAATATGCCAAACTTCATGCCCAGGTAGTACATCACGGGAACTTCTACAACCCACACCACTCCCATCAGAGCTATGGAACTTCATAGCCATTCACTTCACTGGCCCGTTTCCCCCCAGGTGACTATTTCTTTGAGGTCATCGATTGCTTTCTCGAAATAGTTTCTTCTGCGTCAGTAAGGGCAATCATACTAAAGCTCAATGTTCTCTTCTCTCGTCAAGGAATATCCTTAGCTGAAAAGAGGAACAGTATCCTCCCTCTACTCAGCAATGAAGAATTATATAAATTCACAGGAAATTTTGGAATATGACACCGAAAAATCAACCCTTCACTTCTTGACTCGAAGCAAACGGGGAGTTAGAACAATTCACGGACACACTCTTCAAGAACATCAGATTATGCATTGCGAAGGCACACATAAATGGAAATCCCACCTGTCCCACATTTATCCGCCTTCATTGGGGTATCTCCACATGCCCTCAAAAATATCGCTTTTCGAAAACCACAAAGACGAGGATAGACTCAGCAACATTACCTTCTCGTGTCCCAAGTAAAATCCACACAAATATCTCTGTTCATAAAAATAGAAAACAAAAGACGTGTCTACGCAGACAAGAGGAGAACCCGTCCCTTTTTACATGCCATGATGAAGCAAAAACCAAAGAACAAGCTGATACCGTCATATGAGCCCTTGCCCTACATGGTCATAGAAAAACAAAGCAGTATGTTGACAGCACGACGTGGTCACAACACTGTCATCACCACCTCCTATCATTTCAAATCATTTTAAGACATAAGGAATAGGTAGAAGACATCGATGTAGACTTACCCTTGCTAACAGACATCTCACTTCCTCGCGATGTAACAGAAGAACCCAACGCAACCAAAATCTCCAATACAGCCAGAAAAAATAACTATCCTACTATCTGAGGCATCTAAGATTAGCCCTAACCAATATTACTGACCACAACATCATAGAAAGCCCAATATACTAAAAGAATATAAAACATAAAAAAGATTTAGATACTATATATGAATATATAAAAAAATTCTCATTTAGTTAGAATTACGTCCCTCAAATTAGCTTCCAAAATATGGGAGGAATGTTGTATCAAAACTTCTTCTCTGTCTTGGTTTAACTCGTAAGAGTAATTCCCTCAGTTTTGGGGAAGAAAGGGGAATCCATGTGTTTTAAAAATAAAAGCACTGTCAGGATACGACGTGTTCATCTTTCCTTTCCAACATATATATATATATATATAGGGTGTCTCAAAATAGATGCAACCCAGTAATATGATAATGATTTATTACTGAGACATGCGCAATGGCGGTAATTTGGAGACCTCCTCTAAAAAATGCTTCTTTGAGCTAGAGATAACAAATCAATGTTTTTTTTATTGTTATTATATCCGCTTCCAGGACATACAATGTTTATTGAGTTTCTAGTCTCAGTAATAAATCATAATCCTATTAATGAGTTTCATCTATTTTGAGACTGTTGTCTCCAAATAAGGAGTGAGGCAAAAATCTCTTCTCTTGTCCAAGGGATTGTGATCGAGGATTAATAGTTGTCATAGTATACTATTTTCAAATCTGAAACAAAAAAAACCCACATTATTATTTATATTATTATTAGCAGCAGTCTAATGGGTCCCAAGTATATTGAGACACCCTATATTAGCAACCACATAGGTCCCATGTATATTGAGACACCCAATATAGCAGTCAAATGGGTCTCATGTATATTGAGATATCCCGTGTATCCGTGTATATCCCTTTCCGCACGAGCAGGATGTGACACACGGTCAATTTTTGAAGCGGACTTTAATAGGTTTGAATTCAGAGTTTTCTTTCTCCTTGACCGGTTGTCAAACCAAAGTTAAAGAGCACAGTCTGACCCACTATTTATCAATAGCTGGAGGGTGAATAGCTGAATACAACTTTTCCCAAGGGTATTACCGCTAAGTGAAATGCAAACAGCCTCGTCCAGGATTTGAACTAGGGTGACTGTGTCGATTCCCTAGAACGATAACCATTACAACACGAGCGCCAACCTACACATACACACACACATATATATATATATATATATAGTTAGGATTACGTAGACACAGAGTCTGCTGATTTATTTTACCCCTTGTAAGGTTTTCACACCAGTTTTAAGTAGTGTTTTTTTTTCACTGAAGTCTGAGTGACAGCAAGTCTCCTTAGGTCTCCATGATTCTTCTAAGTATTTCAGCTTTTTTAAACAGTACTTTGGTCTAGATGGTCTTTATTCGTCCTCTGATCTCCAGTTCCTGATATATTTTTTCCGAGCCTTTGGAGTCAGTTCAAAAGATACCGACTACAATCCCTTCAAGATGCAAGTATTTGTCTATCTATTTGCTTTCCTTCATTTTCATCCTGTGGTTTGCCAGGACGGCAAAATCTACCAAATAAGTTCTGATTCTTCTTGTTAATTAACATTAGCTTTGATCTTCTGGCCAACACCTGCTAATTTGTTTGCATCTCAGAGTCCGAGGGAATTTTGTGTGTCTCGTTATCAAGGACAAATTTTGCTTGGTGCGTATAACATTTGTCAGCATGGTCAAATTTTAATCTCTTGCATAATTCCCAGTAGATCTCTCTTCCTATCCTGTCATTTCTACTTGTGTTATCGACTTTCGCTTCACTGTTTCTTTATTATGCGAGTTTTTCGAACCAGCGCAAGCGGATAGTTTTTCGATGGAGTCTGAGTAATAGCAAGTCTCCTCATGTCTTCAGGACTCTTCAAAGTATTCTGACCGATCTTTATAATGTTGCAGTTAGGATGGCCCCTTCCAGTCCCTTTACCAAGCCTTTGGGGATTGTTCTAAGCGCGCCAATTACAAATGGTAACACCGTCAGCTTCACGTTCCATAGCTTTTTTAGTTTACTGGTTAGGTCTATATATCTCTCTTTTTGCTTTCTTTGATCTTTAGTCTGTGGTCAGCCGGAATGGCAAAGTCCATTTTTTAGCAGGTTCTTTTGTTTTTGTTGACTATCACTAGGTCTGGTCGTCTGGCCGGGATTAGGTGATCTGTTTGTATCTCAAAATCCAAGAGAATTTTGTGCGTCTCATTCTCTAGGACGGATTCTTTTTAGTGCATATACCATTGGCTCGTTTATTAAAATTTATTATTTACTCTTTGAAAGTTTTTCACTGGAGTTTGAGTGACAGCAAGTCTCCTCAAGTCTCCAGGACTCTTCTCAGTATTCTGGCCGTTCTCAATAATGTAGTAGTTTCGATGGTCTCCACTCGTCCGCCAAATTCCAAGTCCTCCAGTCCCTTTAATAATCCTTTAGTTACTGTTCCAAACGCACCAATTACAATTGGTATAATTGTCACAACAAGATAATGGTTAATGATAATGAATAATTTTTGAATGTCTGAAAACACGCATATGAATATTATCTTTTCTCTCAGTCTGTGTCTCTGTCTTCTGTTATAATATTCACCTCCAATACCAACGCCTATCACCTTGTGAATAAATGACCGTCCAAAATTGAGCAGGTGCAACAACGGCTGTCTCTGAAAAAGTCGGCCATTTTTAGACCGCCTCTAATAACAATGATCACATGGATAAACACGTGTTGTCACAACCTGACTTTCCGTTTTCTTCCCGCCCATCTTAACACCTTCCATGACTGGCGACATATTGTAGTCACCACACTTACGCACACAAACACACACAAACACAGACAGAGACAGATAGATCGATAGATAGATACATTTATACATACAGACTGAAATAGATATGAATAGACCGAAATAGATCGATAGATAGATACATATATACATACTGACATAAATAGACATTAACACACTGAAATAGATTGATACATTCATACAAACAAACGTACTGAAATAAATAGACATGAGCAGACTGAAGGGTTTCGATCCAGTTTGAAGCATCTTGCGTGTATAGCCACACTGATGAGTTGTGATACTACGAAACACTGTTTGTGGATGATATATATATATATATATATAATCATGTCCTGCTGCAATCATAGATTTCCTTGAGTCTCTCTCGCCATTCGTCTCCATCATCCAGCGGTTCCGACAGGTCCTCCAGACTATATATATATATATATATATATGCATATGAAAAGCCTGAGACAGACAGACAGACTGAAATAGTTGAATATGAACATAGATAGATAGATTGATATGAACAGACTATGGTGGATACAGATGGATAGATATGAACAGACTGAGATAGATAGATAGATAGATAGATAAGGAAAAAGATATGAACAGACTGAGATGAATGCATATAGGTATATAATTGAGAAGACTGTTAGGCAAACAGTATCGAGAAAACTCCGAAATCAAACCAGCTGTAATCCGCTAAAAAAAGGATATGTGGGTCCCATCCTTCCTATGACAGTAGTTGGCTGCATACATGCATGTGAACGTACGGGAAAAGTTAGATAGATAGATAGATATGAAATATAGAGATATATAGTTACATACATACTTAAATAGATTTGAACACATTAAGATAGACGCATACATACAAAACATACAGAAATAGATAGATAGATAAATAAATAGATATGATGGATAGGTCGATAGACAATTATGGACAGGCAGAGATTGATATATATATATATATATATATATATATATATATATATATATATATATATATATATATTGAAATAGTTATGCTAAGACTGAGATAGAAAGATAGATACACGCATACAATCATACATACCGAAATACATAAATGTAATTTACGAAGCTCTTTGCTTCGATGCTGCACAAGGCCGAATGAATGGGGCACCCAATGAGACTCGAACTCACTCTTGCAGGTTTACCAGTCAAGCTTGCTAAGCATTACACTCTCCGAGGTGCCCCTGAAACGCATAAATACTGAAATCTATCTATCTATCTATTGAAATAGATTACAACATAGATAGATTGATAGATTGGTACATATTGAAATACATAGATAAATTCACATGAGATATTACATACACACTGAAAAAGATAGATACAGACATAAATACCGTAATTATATATATATATATATATATATATATATATATTGAAATGCATTACTATATACATATTGAAATAGATATGAATAAAACGAGGTAGATATATAGGTACGTACAGACTGAAATAGGTTTCAGTTTATTTGTTTAAATGCGCTTTAGCCTTCGTTGGTTATTTAATGCCAAGGGGATCTTTTTTAAAGAACAGTAGTATTACTATCTTGACCCTTGCTTTGGGTATAAAACGGGTATTGGTTCGAAAGTAAACTTAATAGAGGTACTTGAGTTGAAACTCTCTTACAACAATGTTACAGTCCAGTACGTTTCACCTACACTAATTGGATATATATATATATATAAACAACTGTCCATTGCTATTATGGCTAGAGTGATTGCCACTCGTCCGGGAGACCATGGTTCAATCCCTGGTCGAGTCATACCAAAGACTCAAAAAATAGTATTTGATGCCTCACTCAGTATTATAACATACCGATGAAGAGTAAGTGGAGCAATCCCGCGAAAGGAGTAGTGCCTTCCCTTACACCTCGATGTAGTAGCTAATGAAAAGGGCGCCCTCGGATAGTCCTCGATTACGGTCGGCAAACTTATTATATATATATATATATATAGTAATTTTAGTAATGTAGTTTGCAATGTTTATAAATACAGTGTACTCAATATTTGTGACAGAGCATACATATCTAGGTTATGATTGCGTAGACACACAATTACATGCGCTTGGTAACTTTCAAATTCTTGCCTATATGATCATTAACCCACTCTCCTTTTCTAGAACAGATTCTGGATAGTGCATAGAACATTTGTCAGTATGATCAGTTTAAGAATACGGCAATATTAAAATATACAGAACTTTATGTAACTACATTTTAAAAAACTTTCTTTTGCATTATTTGTGGAGATAATAAAACTACAGCTAAAATCAGTTAAAAAGGTCAAAGATGATCCTCTACCTAAGCTGGTAGATACAATTTCACGGATACGTTAGAATTACTAAGAGATTATTAGTTTGACTAGAAAAGAAACTAAATAGTATATTTCCATGTACTTATATACACCTCATATAACTAATTGTTTGAATTTCTAAGACGAAGCTTGATGATTTTTATCATTCAGGGTTTTCTGACTATTGTCTTTATCTTTACTGTTACATTCACAACGTTTCGGCCGATCTGCTGTCTGACCTTCTTCAGATGTTTGTCGAACTCGGGAGCCTGCTCGGAACTTCGAACCACGTCCTTTATTCAATACACGGGGGTTGCTTGTTCTGATTCAGTTAATCATAACCAGATATAAGAGCTAAGCATTCCTGTATTGTTACTGACTTGCAGTTAGGATTGAACCTGTAACCTCCAGATGATTGTCTCTTTAGGAGCTTAGGGAACCAACGCCTATAACCATTACGCTATGTGTCCTTCATTCACACATCTCATTGTAAGAGGATGTTGCATATTGTGCATGCGCGCGCAAACACACACATACATCAATATATAAAACATCACATTGAACCGTATGCCCCGCAGAAGGTTAAGACACATACCTGAAAAAAAAAAGGAATGTTTTGAATATGATACTAAACTGCCCGGAGCTCTGAGCAGTGTTGAGTACCCTGCATTGACATTACTCCTAGGTCCACTCTGACTTTGTTAACAAGTACTACCACTGGGTCAAATAGAATTGTTTAAAAATTATTAGTATTGGTTGATTACTACTATGTCACAGTCCAGCAAGTTTGCCACTCTCCCCCATAACTATAAGTTGGTTGGGTGATATTTTATAACATATCAACTCTTATGGGTTATCTAATGCCAACTCTTGTTCATATATACTCATATATAGGATTTGTAAGCGAAAATGTTTTTGGGTAACTTTATTTTTAAACGGTAAATGATTTCAAGTATTATTATCTAACACTAGTAATTCTTTTATATATTAGTTATTTGTAAGCACACAGTTATCATGAACTAGAAATAGTTACTTTAACTCCTTATTGGGAATATATTAATATTTAACAGGAATACTTGATTCCATATAACTGTGCAAACGAAGAATTAATATAGTCAAATAAAGTGGGATTAAAAAATTGATTGCACTGGAACGTTGAAAGTATAGTGAGAATTATAATGAACTTTACAAAGGTTATTTAAAATAGTTCTAAAAGTTCCTCTCATAATTTGTATCACTGTCATTTTCATATTCTATAACTGTTTCAGTTCTCTGGCAAGGTCCTGGTAGTTCTTCTATTGTTCATTTTCCTTTAATCTAAATCTGTTATCTGCCTGAACGGCGAAATCCACTTGCCGATAAGTTATTTTCTTCTTGTTGATTAAAACTAGATTGTTTTTGGTTGGGATTAGTTGATCTGTTTTTATCTCAAAATCCCAGAGAGATTTGTGACTCATTTTCTGGTTTATACATATACCAATTGTCTATACGGTCAAATTTTAATCGCTTGATTTAAAAGCCGCTTCGATGAACGTTCCTCATGGTTTTCTTCTTACCTTTTCGAACTGGGTCACCGGAGCAACGAAAAACATTTGTTGTGTGAAAGATGAAAGGGTTGTTGATCCCAGAACAGTAACATCGTTTGGGTTGCAAGAACCTCGACAAACAGGCACTGTTAAGTAGCGTGGATTATGAGGTTAAAGCCATAGACGCAAATCTGGCGAATAATACTCGGGGAGTATCAGGCGAGCGCAGTATCTTACGATCCCGGGTGGTTTATCATTTTCACAACCTCTGCAAATGCACCCAGAGTGATTTATTTGTGCCTCATGTTACAAACCTTCTAACTCGCACAAGTAATTTGCACACAGTTGTATGGTTTCAAGTATTTCTATCAAATACTAATAATTATATGGTTTCAAGTAATTATTTCTATTTAATGATATCATTTATAATTATTAATTATTAATCAATCCTGTTTAATAATCGTCATTTGTTTGCTCACAGTTATATGGTTTCAAGTAAATAATAATAAAAAAAATAATAATCCTCAGTAAACAATTATAGCTCTACTGCCTCGTGGGTAGAGTGTTCGTTAATGGTGCAGGAGACCGGGTGTCAATCCCAGATCAAGTCATACTACAGACTCAAAAAAATGGTACTTAACACTCAGCATTATAAGGTACTTATCAAGGGTAAAGTGAAGCAATCCAGTGAAAGGAGTAGCGCCCTCCCCTACACGTCGGTGTAGTAGCTATTGAAAAGGGAGCCTTCGGGTCACCTTTGACTATTGTCAGCTTATTCTTATTGACAACAAATAATTTGTACAATGTTGTATAATTTCAAGTATTACTACCCAATACTAACAATTAAATGAGGTGTCCTCGTGGTGTAACGGTTAACGATGGACTGCGGAATCGTAGTACGTGATTTCGAACTCCAGTCGCGCTATTACGTTCACTTTCGGGCAATTACCCTTGGGAACGATGTGAACCCCCTTATCCTCCCAGCTATGGGTTAAATAGTATCACTACTGTTCTTCTAGGAGAATGGCTTTGGCATTAAATAACCAACAAAGGTTGATATGCCATTAAACAAACAAACCAAACCTAACAATTAAATGGTTTGAAGTAATTATTTCAATTTAACAATGTGGTATGATTTCTCATAGATCCAACTAAGAACATAATCAAAGATAATGAACGAGCTTCAATGAACGAAACACACTTCTTCATAAAAAATATATCTCTCTCATTTTATTTTCGAAAGGGGCACCCAGTTTGTTGTAAGTTTGAGAGATAGATGGAGGAAGAGACATATATTCAGAGAGGGGACTTCTTCTTGCTCCATATTTTCTTCCTGGAGCCAGGGTGTGCCAACGCATGCCCCCCCCCTGCAAGCCGTATTGTCAGAGACGACCTAATGCCTCTGATCGGCTGCATATCCCTGACTCGACTCTCGATTCTGACTGGCCTCACTGTCTAAATCTGATCGCGTGGTTCTCATATCACGTGGTCTCTTTCCGGTTACACATCTGCTCGACCGGCCAACCCCGACGCCTTGCCATCCCCCTGTTTACTAATCACAACGTGACAGCTTGACAAAGCCCACGGGTCACCAGGAACGAACCCAAAATCCGTGTCAGCAGTCATTATATAACAATAACAGTCATTTACTTGCACACAGTTATAAGGTTTTAAGTAACTGATAATAATAATTCTGAGTAAACAATTATTAATTCAAGTAAACATTCTTGATTGAAATGAATTACAATTATTTAGCATCGGATATTCCTATCAAATACACATACTTTTAGAACAGATTTATTAGATCCGTAGATCCAATACAAACGGTAACATCTTTCCTGGTCGTACTTGATATTAAGAAGAACATGATTTGGTGTTGCACATATAAAATAGAAAGCAAGAACTTCAGGACCGGAAGAGAGAAGAAGCACCACTATGAGGTTCTCACAGCGCGGCTTTGGGAGGTAACCCCCCCCCCTTTTCCAAAAAGGTGTGTCCTGGGTATGACACTAAACTGCATCGGATGGGTTAATGCTAGTTCTGAAGATCTGGAGTCACCCCTTCCTTGCCATTACTTCCAGTTCCAATCTGACCCATAATGGTAGTATCTGTTAGGGTACCTTCTAGTAATTTACCATATTTAACAACCCCTCCGCTCGGGCAGACACAAGGTCAATTTTTAAGCGGAGTTTAACAGGTTTGAATTCAGAGTTTTCCTTCTCCTAGACTAGTTGCCTCACTAAGGCTAAAGAACCCAGTCTGTCCTATTATTTACCCATAGCAGGAGGGAGAATTATTGGATTCATACCTTTCCCAAGGGTATTAGTGCTATGTGAAATGCAATCAGTCTCGTCCAGGATTTGAACTCGTGTCACCGTGTCCATTTCCTACGACGATAACCATTAAACCACGGGCACCAACATCTAGTAATTTACCAATTTTTTTTCTTGGATGTGAGACAAGGCCGTATGAATTGGGCAATCCCTCGAGAAGGTTTGCTTGTCTAGTTTGTTAACCATTACAGCACCCGAGGCGGACAATTAGGGTCCCATCTATTTGAAAAATAGATTTATTCAAAATTTATTTGTATCCGATAGGATTGTGTCAAAAAATCTTAAGAAACAACAACACAAAAAATGCAAATATGAATGTACAAATATCGCGATTCCCTAACCTCTAGGCATAAAATAATCCTAAACAGTTTAGCATGCATTTAATATAAATCAATTTATTAACACACACACACACACACACACACACACACACACACACGCACACGTCTCTCTCTCTATATATATATAAGTATACACTCCGCTTGATTATATATATATATATACTGATTATCAAAATTATTAAATCTTTCTTTCCAGTTTTAATGATGTAGGGTTTGGTAAAAAATAATACATAATAATAGTCATTTTGATTGTATAATATTTCATTAGATCTTTGGTTTATAAGAAAATTAACTTTTTATAAGAAAATGGTTCGGGATGTACTAATTTATTGGCGATACTGTAATATCTAATAATATCCGTTTTGACTGCAAAATGTTCCACTAGAAATGATAAAATCTTCGTGCCTTTTGTTTAGAAGAAAATTTGCATTGTAATAAAAAAATTGTCTATTTACTTATTTATGGGCGAAATAGAAAATAAAACTTTTTCATCGTGTTAAGTTTTAAAGCTGAAAAAACCTTAATCCTAATTAATTCCTTATTTCTGCAGAGCTGAGCTTTTGCGTTCACCATGATAAGATCAGCATAGAACAGGAAATAAGGATGGCTGTCTCCAGTTTGATCCCAAGATTCGAGAAACTATAGGCTCCCCAACCGACTAAGTAATTATGGCTTTTAAAAGAGAAAGCAAATAAAAGGAGTTCTGAAAAGTTCAAAGCCTAACCAAAACCCAAAGCTATAAAACATACACGATGTTCAAAATAATCATTCTGCAGATCGACACACTTGGCGCTTCGCTTCTAAAGTTTCTTTTACTCTTCACCCCACCCCCAAACAAACAAACAAACAAACCAAAAGAAAATAAAGCAAAAGCCCAAAAGAAGGTTCTTTTTGTTTGGGTTGAGAACTTTTCAGCACTTACTTTGTTTGTAGACACTAACTAGTCTGGTTGATCTTTATCACTGAATGGTGACTTCAAGTTTCACATATTTTAAAGATTTTTGAAGAGGTACTTAAAAATTCTCAGCCCAACTCAGAAGGGAATAATTTAGAAAATCACATGTTAATCTTGCCGTTCAATATTTTTTGAGAGTCTTGGTTTGGTTTGGTTTTATGGCACATCAATAGGTTATTAATGCCAAACCCATTTTTATTCATATAAACCGTTCTATTTCAAACAATTCACTTGAGCATTAGTACACAGATTCAATGTAAAAAACTGTTCTATTTCAAACAATTCATTCTAGCATAAATACACAGTTTAGTTCTATTTGACCCATAGATAGGACCCTATCAGGTGCTACCACTCCAGGCTAAAGTGGAACTGAGAGTGATGGCAATGAAGGGGAATTTTGCATTCGCCAAAGCTCCAGCATTACTGGAACCTCACCATCAGATTGTTTAGTGTCATATCTAGGACACACGTTGCTGTGTTGGTCTTACTCCTCTGGAGATAAGCAGTCGGTGTATTCTACAGCCCCAGCTGAGTGGGCCATAGTCAGTCTTGATTAGGCTGATTGATTGATTGATACCTATCAGAAGGCCATGTTGCTGCAAAACCTAACTGTTCAGAATTTAAATTTCCAAACTTCAAAAGAATAAAGGAATTGTCTAACTGAAATATTTATTCCCATTTAATTGAATTTAATTAAGTTTGAGGGAAAGTCCTTGTTGTGTAGTGGTTAACCTGTTGGACTTTGACATCGTTGTTCGCATGTTTGAACTCCAATCACGCTATTACATTCACATTCAGACTAACACCCTTACGAAAGTTATGAACCTCCTTTTCCTCTCATCCATGGGTTGAATAGTTCCGCGATTAGTATTCTGATGGGCATTAGTTCAAAAGTGAATGCAGTGTCACAACTGGAACTTGAAACTCGCTTACTACGATGTCGCAGTCCAACACATTAGCTACAATGCTGAACTCTTGGACACTCATATATATCGTACGTAATAAGATCGATACTATTTATATTGATACTGACATAGCTATATGAAGCACATCCTCCTATAAAAGTCCAGACAGCTGGGACTGCAGAATACGCTGACTGCATATCTACAAAGGGATAAGATACCCCCCAACGAATATCCTATTAATGATGCTAAACAATCTGAAGGTGAGGCACCAGTAATATTGGAGCATTGGGGAATGCAGAGTCATTCGTTTGCACTCATTTTAAATGTCAAAAAGTTCTATTTGACCCATAGATAGGACCCAATCAGGTGCGACCACTCCGGGTCAGAGTGGTTCTGGGAGCGATGTCAATGGAGTACTCCGCATTCCCTGAAAATCTAGCATCACTGGAGCCTCACTACCAGATTGTTTAGTGTCATATCAGGACACTTGTTGGCGGGGTGGGGGCGGGTATTACCCCTCTGCAGTCGGTGTATTCTTCAGCTCTTGCCGACTGGGCCATCAAGTTTGGTACAAGACTAGAAGTTTGGTGCACCTAGTCAGAATCAAACTCACTAACAATATTTTGTAAACCTAGTTAGCTGATCTTTTCAGAGATGTACATTTCCTTGTCCAGGTGGATTAAAACGCTGTCCATGAAATAGGACTTCTCATGCTATGGGATGTGACATCATGTAACATTATTATTTATTCAACCTAAAAATGTAATAAAAAACATCCATAAGACAAAGAAAAAACAAGTAAAATAAAGGTAGATGATAAAAAAATAATCATGAAATAATATTAACATTAAATCCTCGGACTTGAGATGAGACTAAGATGGTCGGAAAGTGTAGTTCGTTTCCACGTACAAACAACAACCGAAAGTAACAGTTGCACAAGTTACGAGATATTTGCCACTCAGCCTTTCGATAGAACTTAGAATATGCTGACAGTTACCCCAATAGAAGGATATCCCTAAAAAGAAAAGCTTATCCTGAATATGACACTGAACTGCATCTGATGATGAGAGTCCTGTTCTGGAGACCTGGAGAGTTTAGACTCACCCTTCATTACCATTACTACCAGGTCCACTCTGACTTGGGGTGGTAGTACCTGCTCGTGTCCCATATAAGCGCCTGCAAATTATTTGTATTGAATATAAATACTTGATTTTGCACACAATTCCCTAACTTCTTGGCATAAAATAACCGCAGACGAGATGACATGACTTTAAAATCAGTCCATCAATGGTTGTGCTGGCGTTGACCTGTTGCGAAAGGAATGTACACTATTCCCTAACGTCTTGGCATAGAATAACTGCAGACGCGATGACATGACGTTAAAATCAATCCATCAATGGATTGTGCTGGCGTTGACCTGTTGCCGAAGGAAAATAATTAAACCCCTTTTTTTACACGGACATGAAAAGCTTCGTTTATTTGTTTAATATTACTTGGACATTAACCGTAAAAATGATGGTATTATACATGGTCAGTTTTACTTAGGATCAAAGTACGAACCCGTTATGTTGAAGTTTTATTCCTGGACTCACTTCACTGTCTAAGATCAGTGTAATATCATTGAGCATTGCCTCAAACTAACCATTTCAGTTTTTATGTTTTGTGTCAAAGCTTTGTTACCCGTCCGTCCGACTGGGATTATTATCTTTTCATCTGCTGATTATCGTCTTCTGGCAAAAAAAGAAGAAAAAAAACGAACATAATTCTGCAACCTTAAAGAAGCATAGCATTATAAGATAGAGTCGGTATATTTTGTCAATTTCGTTACACAGTTGTCGGGGATGTTGACCAATCTTTGTACTTAACCAAAGGTACGCTACTGTAACCCCCAAGTTAAAGTGACCATGTGCCGTATTTGCTTTTGCGGGTAAGCGAAGGAATAGGCAATTTCCTGTGTGAGTGGCAACAGTCTGAGGAGTAAACAACAACAACAACAACATTTGTCATCCGACCGTTCGTTAAAGATTTATTTGTGCGATGACAGACGCAAGAAAAATAAATAAAAATATTTATAGTATCTTAAACGGCAACGAAGCGTTCAGCATGTCGACACAAACAGTTAACATCCGGTAATCGTTACGTACGTCTGATTGGCTGTAAAAATCGGTCATTGATACGCCCAGATTATCACACACACACACACACACACACACACAATACATATATGTGTATGTATATAAATAGTTAGTAAGACATATACACATGCTCATGTATATGTGTGTGTGTATGTGTGTGTTTGAGTTTGCCACCTAATAATGAAAAAAGTATTAAAAAAAATTTCAACACCATATTATTTGTTGCCATATCAATTGATGCATAATGATATATTAATTATATCGTGTGAAAATTATATGGTGAGTTTCAACTCAACATACACTTAATAAAAATAAAGCTATAATAGAATTTAAGATGCAAACGTTTTACCCAATCCCGGCCAGAAGACCAGACCTAAATTTTATTAACAAAAATAAAAAAATATCAAGTAAATTTTGCCTATTCTGTGGATCAGAGTAAAAATAGAAATAAAAGAAATCGAAACGCTAGATAAATACTTGGATTTTGCCAGAGAGCTAAAAAAGCTGTAGAACATGAAAGTGACAGTGGTGCCAGTTGGGATTGGTGTACTTGGAACGATCTCGAAAGGCCAGGAAAAGAAACTTAGGGAACTGAAGATCAGAGGCAGAATCAACACCATCCAGACCACAGCACTGTTAGGATCAGATAGAATACTTAGAAGAGTCCTGGAGACCTGACGACACTTGCTGTATCTTAAATTTCAATAGAAAAAGTGGTGTGAAAAACTCGCCTAAAGAGAAAATAATAATTATTAGTTATAATCAATATTTTTCAATAGTCCATGACACATGTTCCATGCTCAATGCATTTAAGATCCAATATAACTTTTCTGATGAATGATTTATTGTAACAACACCCCTGCCGGCCGATTGGCCCCCACTATATAAGCTTCTTTAAACCAAACTACTCATGGCCAGTGATTCGTCTAGTGGTTTCCGACCAGGGGTATCACATATTTCTTTACAGATACGCAAAACACAACCGAGTGGGTGGAGGAAAAGAACAAACGAACAAACACAGACTTGGGTCAGCTCCAAGCGCAAGAGAAGGGGGAAGTCTATGTGACACTGTGCATTCTGTGAGCTAACGTGAGCGTGTACTCGAACGAAATTCTCACAAGCTACTAGCAATGTTGACATCTTCTTGCGTTGGTCTTTGTAGTCGCCTTTCTGATTTCTGTTGACTCTTTTCTCTGCTGTACCTCCATCTTCTCACTGCCACCTTCTGCTGACTGTGTCATTCTCTGGACAACTATCTCAAGCCGACTGTTCTCTTCTGCCCTCCGTTGTTAACTGCTCTCTCTGTCTTCTCTCAGACCTTCCTTTTCCCCTCTACTTCCGGTCTCGCGGGAGATCTCGTCCTCAGGCCCTTTGTGTGGGTTTCGCGCCAAAACAGATGAAAAGATCGTCTGAGTTGCGCCAATACAAACAGAAACGAATTACTACGCATCGTGTCACATTATATTCAGTCTAACTGAACATTTAATGTGTTTATTTGAGTAATTGCGCAAAACATGAACCATTTGTCATCGTTGGTTGATTTCTTTTATGGCATATCCACCTTCTTGGGTTATCTAACGTCATAGTCATTCTTGTTGAAAAACAGTAGTGGTACCATTTAATCCATAAGTGTGATTTATCATGGACTATTATTAAAAAACATTATGACCCCCCCCCATATATATATATTCATATATAATCTGTGTTCATGTAGCACTTTTCATAGATCGCACATGTACTACTCTTTGATAAGGAAGTAAAACGCCCTTGACGCAATGTTTACCGTTGTGAGAAATGAACTCGGAGACATTACTTCAAATTCTGGACATGGTTATGTTTCACTTCGCGCTAACGGAATCTCACATGCAAAGGCATGAAACGCCATATCATACCTACCCAGTTAGGGTTAAATATTAACACTACTCTTCTTTGGATTCGGTATTACATAGCCCATGGAGGTTGATATGCCATTAAACTAAGAAACTAAGTCAAACCATTCTCACTTAATACAAGTTTTTACACTCCGATAAATGTTTTCCTTTTTATGGGTGATTTCTTGTCTTTCTCATCGTCTCTTTTGCTTATAAAACACTTGACAAACGCCATATTGTTAGATGTCTGGGCACATCCCCCAGTCTGATGGATGGAGATACAGAGGGAATGATATTTGAATGAAAGAAGAGAATGTAAGAATCTTCTTCAGTTTGATTTCAAGATCATAGAGTACAGTATCTTTTTCGAAACTTGATATTATTCCAAAAGAGTTGTGTCATAAGTAAACATTAGCTCTCTTCTGACCATCTTTGTGCAAGAAGCATCACATTTCAGCCACTATACTCTCTGGTCTTCTTCGGCTGTCTTTTGCCATAATTGGTAACCTTCAGGTAATTTTAGACTGAATTCTTATTTCAGTCGATAAGGAAAGACAGTACTCATTCTAATATTCATGTCTTGGGATAGTCATGTCTTGGGATATCTCATATTAGTCAATTCGTCTGTTAGATGGCCCTCGGCTACTTCACGATGGCCGATAATCATTAGTAGCTTCCACACTGAATTCGATAACCTAAATACTTTCTTTCTTTTAGGGTCACACGCTGGTTCGTCGTGAAGAATAAAAATCTCTTGTTGGAAAGAATAAGCACTCATTTTTATTCATTATTCTAGAATACTGACCTGATCCGGAGCAGCGGACCACAGATGGAAAATTAGATCTTATCACTTCGACTTGTCTCTACTAACTGTTCAAACTATTTTCCCAATGTCGTCTGATCACATGAACACTTAACCAATCATTGCCGTGGGTTCAGATGATCTCTAAGGTCACCATACATAACTCAAACCGGCTGACATTCTTTCTAGCTGTTCTAGTTGTTATAATTCGAATGCTACATTACCTGTTAATATTAGATTTCACCAACCTATGATATAATACGTCTTCTTAATTATTTATCCCTTGTAATCTCGCTTCTGTTGAATTATTGTTTTGGTATAAGCCATAAGACATTTCTGTTTGAAATATATAACTAACGACGTTGTATTCTGGGAAAAATGCATCTTCTAATTACAAAAAAGACTCCTAACCGTTGTAAGACTTTTAATATGACGTTTCCTGCAAGGTAAAGGATATCTTGCCAGTATTGGATTTTCTATTTAGAACATTGCCCTTTCCAGATTTAATGCTGAACTTGTGTAATCTTTGTTGACACGATATTTGATTCCAATCCTTTGTGAGTTCACTAAACTATTTTCATGGATGTATTTTCTTTATTACCGTTTAATATGTACGAACCTCTTATCCAATATCTTTACCCTCAAGACCATTGCACGGTGGGGTAATTCAAAAACCTTATATCGAATGTAATATTTCTGTCTGTTCTAACAGAGAATATGTGCCATTTTTCAATGAATATTTCAAGACGAGTAAATAATATAAACAATAAAAACTCCTAAACTATTATGGGATAGAAACAAAGAATAAATCAAATTAATTCCGTCCCCAAATGGTTAATACAACTAGCATATAAAACATTTAATAGAAAATCTCAACTATAATGGGATAGAAAAAAAAAAGATTAAATCAAATTAAGTGACATGATGGATAACAGTTCCAAGAACACGGAAGAAAAAGAACAGGATATGACCAATAAGGAATGGAAAAGTCTGAGCTCCTTCAGAGCTAGATTCAAGATTCAATGAAAGGAAAGACACTCAGAGATCTTTCGAAATTAGATCGGCCAAAAACGTGATTTAAAGTAAAA
The DNA here is from genome assembly GCA_963585895.1 of Sepioteuthis lessoniana. Classification (NCBI taxonomy): domain Eukaryota; kingdom Metazoa; phylum Mollusca; class Cephalopoda; order Myopsida; family Loliginidae; genus Sepioteuthis; species Sepioteuthis lessoniana. Next base: position 86,909,359 of record OY757926.1, on the reverse strand, counting down.
TTAATCCTTACGATTCAGCATACAACTCGTCGAAAAATTAGGACAAACAATTATTGCTTGATTGTTAAATAAAGAAACGGTCAATTTGATTTGTTTTCTTAGTATAAGGGCACATCAACCTTCATGAGTTATTTAATGTCAAAGACATCCTTGTAGAAGAACAGTAGTGTTACTATTTACCCATAACTGGGAGGTTTAGGGGGTTCATATCTTTCCAAAAAGTTTTAGTCCGAAAGTGAAAGTAATTGCTCGACTGGAGTTTGAACTTGCTTAATTCAAAGACACAGTCCAAAAAGTTTGACAATTACACCACGGGGACACTCCTAACGGTTATTTTGTTGTCTGACAAAAAATGTATTTCAGCTGATACAATTATAACTGGAATACTCTTGATATATATATATATATATATATATATATATATATTGGTCTAGTGTTCACCAATGGTCCGGGAGACATGGGTTCAATTCCTGATTGCGTCATACCAAAGATTTTGAAATTGCTTCACACATATAAGGTAGGTATCGAGGGTAAAGTGGAGCAATCCAGGGAAAGGAGTAGCGCCCTCCCCTACACCCCGGTGTAGTAGCTATTGAAAAGGGAGCCTTCTGGTCGCCCTCAACTACGGTCGACAACAACTTTATATATATATATATATATATATATATATATCAAGTGGTGCTGATTGTATGAATTTCCTTGACTTTGTTCCACCATGTACCCCAATCGTCCATCTTTTCTGACATGTCCTCTAGACTGCATCTAATGTCAGCCCAGAGCTGATATATGTAATTTCTGGTAGACCAATACTACTGCGTCTATGTGCAGTAGTCCATAAAAAGAATTTCGTTTATGAGTTCGTCTTTGCTTCTCTGTGTCAGCATGTTTTACTCGTCTTACTTGAATGGTTTGTGAGATGGGAGGTAAGTGGCCCGACAGGTGATGCCTTCAGGATTTGTTTCACACAATACCTAGCATACTTGTATAATTCAAGGGTATTTGTCCAAAGGTGAATGTAATAGCGCAACTGGAGTTTGAACTCGCTTACTATGATTCAGCAGTCCATCGCTTTAACCATTACACCACGGCGACACCCTCAACAGTTCTCTTTGGCCCATAGACTGGACCATAACTATGACTCCGACTTAGAGTGGATCTGGGAGTAATTGCAATGAAAGAGTACACTAAATTCTCCAAGCCTCCACGACTGGAGCCTTACCATCAGATGTAGTTTGGTGTCAAATCCAGGACACGCGTTAGATTGGGGGGGGAGGAGTTACTCCTCTTCAGAGATGCAATCGACGTATTCTACAGCACCCCCACCAACCGACCGTGGGATTTCTAAATAGAGTCTATTTATTCGTGACCTATGGCATAGAGAATAGACTTCGGACAAAATAACAATTGTATACTCTCTTCTAGAAGTGAAAATATTCTGATGGCGCTTGCGAAGTGGCCAATGTGTGTTTAGATTCTTTATCATCGGTTGATCCAAAGAACAAGTTCATTTTTTGTTGAGAAAAGATTAACTTCGTCTTGATTAATGTCATAAATCTTGGACGACAAGTAAAAATTGGGATTACTTAAACAGTAACGGATTATATGATGAGCTAGATCTTTTCTAGGATGTCCATGTTGATATTTATTAAGGGTAGTTTAGTACTATCAAATAATATCCATTTGATTACATTGTGCCCTGTCTGAAATAATAAAATAATGGCATATCTAATTCAGAGGGACATTAATATTTTATAAAAGATTGTTTTGGCGTACTTACCAACTGTGGATATATATATATATACATATGCAAATTTCATTAAACATAATAGACATTTTATGTCTACATATTTTTTTTTTTGATCCGTTCGAATTCCCGTATTACTTTTATCGTATTCGGGGGGGAATTGATTTAGGTATTGTCCATAGTTATATGTATCCCTAGTACTTTCTGCCCGACTTTGGGCCATCATCAGGGGAGAATCTGTTACAAAAGTCATGTAACTTTTGTTTTAGCAAATTACTACTGTGTAAGGACATCTTTGCTGTTGGAGATTATGGCGTTTGCTTTTAAATATAATTCTGTAAATAGTGCCAGTAGCTAAAGACATTTAAGTACGTTAGCACTGGTTTGAAAATTAATTCTATTAAGTGCTGGTTGCAGGTTTCTAATATATAGTGCTTCGAGAATCTGAAGTTTTTGTTTATTATTTTGATGTTCGAGTATTGTTGTGTTGTCGGTGAGAATTTTTCGTAGTTGTGTTGTTGGGCATGAATGTTTTTTTTTAATGCTGAGCTATTGAACTTGTGTCAGAAAGGTGCATTGTAAGTCTCCTCGACAGGGTAGTTGAGGTTAAACCAACATATATATTATTATTATCAGAGATACAATCTCCTAGGGGATATTTAAATTTACAAAAAACCCTCTAGTAATAACTCCTGTACCCTCAACTTTAAAAGTGAATGCCCCTTCAGATATAAAAAAAGCAATTATTCGTAATGTAATATCCCGTGCCAAACTAATCTCCCCCTCCAAAACAATATTTTATAAAGAGGTAAAAAACATAAAACAGGCTCTCATCGATAATGGGTTTCCTAACTATATTGTTGATGAACAAATTAAACGTATGATCAAAAATGTTAACCAACAAAATAAACAGTGTACTACTCCATCCAGTCAACAAACATATATCAAACTTTTTTATCGTAACCAAATGCACTACAATTATAAATCCGATGAAAAAATAATGAAAACATTGATTCACAAAAACATTCTCCCCACTGATCATAATAAAAAAATAAAACTTATTATATATTATAATAAGTTTAAAATCTCGAATTTGGTCATTAGAAATAACTCCTCTCCCTCGATTGGGGTGTTGCAAAAAACCAACGTTATATATAAATTTAAATATCCCCTAGGAGATTGTATCTCTGATAATAATAATATATATGTTGGTTTAACCTCAACTACCCTGTCGAGGAGACTTACAATGCACCTTTCTGACACAAGTTCAATAGCTCAGCATTAAAAAAAAACATTCATGCCCAACAACACAACTACGAAAAATTCTCACCGACAACACAACAATACTCGAACATCAAAATAATAAACAAAAACTTCAGATTCTCGAAGCACTATATATTAGAAACCTGCAACCAGCACTTAATAGAATTAATTTTCAAACCAGTGCTAACGTACTTAAATGTCTTTAGCTACTGGCACTATTTACAGAATTACATTTAAAAGCAAACGCCATAATCTCCAACAGCAAAGACGTCCTTACACAGTAGTAATTTGCTAAAACAAAAGTTACATGACTTTTGTAACAGATTCTCCCCTGATGATGGCCCAAAGTCGGGCAGAAAGTACTAGGGATACATATAACTATGGACAATACCTAAATCAATTCCCCCCCGAATACGATAAAAGTAATACGGGAATTCGAACGGATCCAAAAGAAAATATGTAGACATAAAATGTCTATTATGTTTAATGAAATTTGCATTAACGAAGAAATGCTGCCTAAATATACATAAATATATATATATATACAAATTTCGTTGAACATAATAGACATTTTCTGTCTACATATTTTCTTGTTGATCCTTTCATATTGCCGTATTGATTTTATAATATTCGGCGGGAATTGATTGATGTTTTTTCCATAATTGTTTATTTCCCAAGTACTTTCTGCCCGACTTCGGGCCATCATCAGGGGAGGATCTATTTCAAAAGTAACTTTTGTAAGTACATTACTACTTTTTAAGAAGAAGGGCGTCTGGGCCGTTGCAGTGTATAGCGTTTACTTTTTAAATTGTTCTATAAATAGTATCAGTAGCTACAGACGTTTAAGTACATTAGGACTGGTTTGAAAATTTATTCTGTTAAGTTTGGGTTGAATGTTCCTAATATGTAGTGCTTCAAGAATCTGCAGTTTTTCTTTGTTATTTTGATGTTCTAATGTTGTTGTGTTTTCGGTGAGAATTTTTCGTAATTCTGTTGTTGGACATGAAAGTTTTTTAAATGCTGTGCTATGAACTTGTATCAGAAAGGCGCATTGTAAGTCTCCTCGATAGGGTAGTTAAGGTTAGATCAACATATATATTATTTTCAGAGATAAAATCTCCTAAAGGACATTTAAATTGATATATAACGTTGGTTTTTTGCAAAACTCCAATCGAAGCAGAGGAATTAATTTAATGATTAAGTTGGAGGTTTTAAATTTATTATAATATATAATAAGTTTTATTTTTTTATTAGGATCAGTGGGGAGGATGTTTCTATGAATCAATGTTTTTAATATTTTTTCATCTGATTTATAATTGTAGTGCATTTGTTTACGGTAAAAAAGGCAATATGAAAGGATCAACAAGAAAATAGATAGATAGAAAATGTCTATTATGTTCAACAAAATTTGTATTAATGAAGAAATGCTGCCAATATATATATATATATATATATATATATATATATATATATATATATATATTTATTGATTGAGTGGACATAAATTTCCTTAAATATTGATTGTTTTTTTCATTTATACGAAGAAATGTGGAAAAATACTTTGGTATGATGCAATATTCCCCTGAAATGGTGCAATTTATCAAACAGGATATATTTTTAAGAAATCAATAAACAGGTTAGCAGTCTATTGATGTATCGATTTTTGTGTGTTTTTATATTTATTTCAGCTGGTTCAACTCTCCTCTCTATATCAATGTTTCTTGGCTTAGTCTATGTTCACCCTATCCACGGCTTTATTCCTATCATCGTTCTTGTCAGTTGCCTGATAGATGTGATTCAGGAAATTTAAAAGCATTTTTTTAAAAACAGACTGTGTGTCCTCTCCCCTCGGACAATCTTGGCGTCAATCAGATATCTTGATTATATTCTGAATATCTGCAGTACACTGATAATATCCCATTCTATCAGACTTACCTCAGTTTTCTACAGGACTCAAGACTTATCAAATGTATAGATAAAATAAGGAGTAATTGGTCTTAATTTACCCCGCCAGGCTATGACCTACTCGTAAGGTTTGAGTTCAGAAATGTTTGCCTTACCATTTTAAAAAATCTCAAACTGTACACTAAAAATGAAGATAAACGTCCAATGTAATCTCTGCTCTTAATTGATCTGGTATATATATATATATATATATATAAATATATATATAATTCTTTTAAATACTCTGTCCGGAGGCAAAAGCTGCCTGGTAGCGCCAGGCGTGGCAGTACCAACTTGAGCGACCGAAACTGTGTTATCTCCCATAGTTGGCGGCTGATGAAGGCAGAGTATTGCACGTGCTTTTACAGGTTGTATGATGAAAAGAAAAGCAGTAATTAGTCTTAATTTACCTCGCTGGTAGGGTTTGACCTGCTCGTAGGTTTGAGTTTAGAAATGTCTTTCTCTTAGAATGGTTGCCTTACCAAGTCGAGGAAAGCCATGTACTGGGTGAGAAAAGATGGATTCCTGTTTTCTCAAAGACTAAGGAATAAAGTAAAATACAGACTCGTGCAACGTGTGAACTACAAATTTGACCTTTCCTCTCTCTCTCTCTCTCTCTCTCTCTCTCTCTCTCTCTCTCTCTCTCTGTACGTACCTTCTTCATATATTGTTCAATGAAAAATTCATATATATATAAACAATTTTTCATGCGTATATTTTTCATACATAACACGCTTGCACACACACACACACACACACACACACACACATATATATATATATATATATATATATATATATATATATATATATATATATATAATATGGACTCTTTTGTCGATCAAGACATACAAGTATAAAACAGTTCAATTAAAGATGTGAACGGTTAGACAGCCGACAGAGATGTTTATACCGGTGAAAGTCTGTGTTGAACAAGCCACACTTTTCGGATGAACTCATCAAAAAATATAAGTGCACCAATGTGACACAGATTTTCTTGAACGACGTTCTTTAAATTTTGAATTCAGAGATTTTTTTCTCGACTGATTGCCCGGCCCAGGCGATATGAGAGGGATCCACGCCTTTCTGAAGAACATTAGCACGAAGAGAAATGCAAACTCCCTCATCCAAGACTTGAATTCTGCTCATCGAATCCATTTTATAATATATATATATATATATATATATATATATATATGAAGAAAAATCGACAATAAGTAATCCAAATAGAAAGTGGAGATTTATAGAGAAACAAAGTCAGTCTACACTATAGCGTTTCGGTTCTGCTGAACCATCATCAGGGCTATGAGGGGTTTTATTAGTGATGTTAAGTGTAGATGGATGTATAAAAAGTGTAAAAATATATAAAAATTTGGAAAAGTTGTACAACAAGAAAAGTTGGCTGTTTATGACAAGAAAAATTGGCCGTTTGATCAATGAATCAGCGTTCGTTTCTTTAAAATACGTCACCTGACCTATTAGAAACATTGTGCAGAATCCACGTTCCGTTAGTTCATCACGATATTTCGAACCATTCCTCGTTTTCGACGAAATTCAAATCAAAAGAAAAAAAAACTACAAAAAAACAAAACAGATTTATATGATTTGAATTTCGCGTATATATATGTGGCCGTACCACATTGAGCCACCGAAACTATGTTATCACTCTTGGGTAGCGGCTGATGAGGGCAGGGTATCACACGTGCTTTCACACGTTGTATGGTAATATATATAACGCTGAATAATTTCAGTGTGTTACGATTATCAGGCAATGCTACATTCGTTATAGTCTTGATAGAAAATTGTTTTAATGCATTGTTGTTTTATTTCATTTAAATGACACGTGAAGTTAAATCTTAAAAATTCAAACTGAAAAAACTTGCAATATTTCAAAATATTTTGAATTAATGGTTTTGATAAAATTGCAAATTGCATAGAAGAAACTTAGACGCCAGTATATATATATATATATATATATAAACAGACTGAAATAGATGGCTAAACAGATGGGAACAGACTGAAATAGATAGATAGATAGATAGATAGATAGATAGATTATATTGATAGGTACCTTGGTAGATATGAATAAACTGAGATATATAGATGGATAGATATATATGAACAGAGTGAGAAAGATTATATTGATAGGTAGGTAGATATGACTGAGAAAGTTTAGATAGATTGATATATTCATAGGTGGATATGAACAAACTGAGATAGATTGATTGATATATAGATCTGTGTGTGTGGGTGTGTACACACAATTTTACTGATTACGTTCTCTTATTCATAAACAAAAAAACTTTAAAAGAACGAATACTTTCTTTAACCTATTAATAGGTAAAATAGTAGGGCAGAACAGGTTCTTTAACATTGGTTTGGCAACTAATCAAGAAAAAAGAAAACTCAGAATCCAAACCAGCTTTACTCCGTTTGAAAATTGACCTTGTATTGCACCCTGTTCGTCGTGGAGAGGTTGGGTGAATCCATGTAACATTTCAACCAGTCAATTTCCTGCTTTAGAGGGGGGTGGTTAAAAAGAATCTCTCAAATGCATAAAATAATTAAGAAACATCTACGCTGAATACCGGAGCAAAAAGAGTAAACAATGCTATTCTAATTCTTTTCTCTTCAAATAACTACCATGGAATTTCCAGGGCTTTTTATTTATTTCTAATGACTTTGGATAGGTTAGCTTGAAGGTCAGAACTCGAGAAACCTAAACGCTTTTGATATTTCTTATCAATATAGATAAGTTCCTGGGGATCAGAAAATGGTTGTTGAAAGATGGCCACAAAACAACTTTGTTTAATATTAACAAAAGCATTCTTTCTTTTCTGCTTCCCTCTCTCTCTCTCTCTCTCTCTCTCTCTCTCTCTCTCTTGCACCGTAATCTATCTACTATGAGAAAACTTTTCTGTATATTATTTAAAACTTTTCCAGGAAAAGATAAAACAATTTCTTACTTTTCTAATATTAACTTGACTAATAGAAAAAGATTTTGATAAACATCTTATGCTTTATGGAGGTGCCCGTGGTGTAGTCGTTATCGTCGTAGGAAATGAACACGGCGACACGAGTTCAAATCCTGGACGAGACTGATTGCATTTCACATAGCACTAATACCCTTGGGAAAGGTATGAATCCAATTATTCTCCCCCCAGCTATGGGTAAATAGTAGGACAGACTAGGTTCTTCAGCCTTGGTTAGGCAACTAGTCTAGGAGAAGGAAAACTCTGAATTCAAACCTGTTAAACTCCGCTTAAAAAAAAATTGACCTTGTGTCATATCCTGCCTGAGCGGAGGGGTTGGGTAAATAGTATCTTATGTTTGGAAAATCATGCCGCATTTTTGGTCGACTGACCTCAATGACGAGTCAATCCGTCTAAGGTTATTTTATGCAAAGAGGTTAGGGAATCGTATTCATAGTACGTTCAGATTTACATTTTTGTGTTGTTTCTCGGGATTATATTTTTTTCACTCGGTTATATGATAGCAAGTATTCCTATCTAATACAAATAATTTACATCTAGTTGTATAGTTTCAATTATCTTTTATACTAATGATTATATGGTTTTATGGCCCAGTTGGCCGGGGCTGTAGAATACTTCGACTCCTTCTCTGCAGAGGGTTAAAACCTCCCAAACGAGTGGCCTAGTTGGCTGGGGCCGTAGTATACACCGACACCTTTCCTGCTGAGGGTTAAGACTTCCCAAACGTGTGTCCTGGATATGACACTAAACAATCTGATGGTGAGGCTTTGGGGAATGCATAGTACCCCTTTATTGCCATTGCTCCCAGGTTCATTCTGGCCCAGAGTAGTAGCACCTGACTGGGCTCTATCTATGGGTCAAATAGAACGAAACAGTGCGCTTATGTTAAACTGAATTGTTTGAAATAGAACTGTTTTGACATTTAACCGTGTGTAAAGAAATAACTGATGTTTAATTGAATTGTTTGTGATACATAGCAGTACTTGGAACCCTTTAACTTCGTTGACTAAACTGAATTGTTCGAAATAGAATTATTTTTGATATTAAACTGTGTACTTATCCGAAACTGAATTGTTTGAAATAGAACTGTTTTTACATTAAACTGTGTGTAAACAAAAAACTGTTCTTATGCTAAACTGAATTGTTTGAAATAGAACTGTTTTTACATTCAACTGTGCGTAAAAAAACTGTTCTTATGCTAAACTGAATTGTTTGAAATAGAACTGTTCATATGTATAAAAATGGTTTCGGCATTAAATAGCCTACAATGGTTGATATGCCATAAAACCAAACCAAACCAAACCAAATCAAACGTATGGTTTTCAGTAATTATTTCTACTTAATAATAATAATTATTATTTCACAAAGAGTTATATGGTTTCAAGTAAACATTAGCTTTAAGTATTTTATGTAATTCTAATAATTTTGACTTGATTTGTTTGTTTAATGGCATATGAATCTCCGTGGTTTATTTAATGCCAAAGTCATCCTTGTAGAAGAACAGTAGTACTACTATTTTACCCAAAGCTGGAGGAATAAGGGGGTTAATCCTTTTTCAAGGATATTAATCTGAACGTGAACGTAATAGTGAGATTGGAGTTCGAACTCACTTACTTTAGGGCCGCAGTCCAGTACTTTAACCATCACGCCACGGGAATTCCTCCACTGGCATTTCTTAGACAATTCTTTTTGGCCCATATATGAGACACGGACAGATATAACCACTTTGAGTCAGAGTGGACCTGGGAGTAATGACGATGAAGGAGAAATCCCCAGATCTTCAGAATCGGAACCCAGGACTCCCACTTTTTTTGGTAGGTAGTTTACCCTCTGCAGGGAGTACAGCCGACGAATTCTCAGCTCTGTCGACACAGCGACCAATTTTTGGAGATGGAACTACAAGAAGATAATCATTAACAACGACCCGAAGTAATCGTGCACGTAGGTACAATTCATCCAGACTTTGAATATTGCTGAATGATTTATCTAAAATACACATTTTAAAATTGTTTTCTGTTGTAATGAAGGAGGTGCTCGTGGCGTAACGGTTATCGTCGTTGGAAGTGAATTCTGCGACCTGCGTTCAAATCGCAGACGAACCTGTTAATATTTCACGTAGTGTATATATTCCTGGGAAAGGGTACAAGTCTAACTATTCTCCCTCCAATTATAAGTAAATAGTAGGGCAGACAAGGCTCTTTAACCTTAGTATGGCAATCAGTCTAGGAGAAGGAAAACTAATTCCCTTGGTAGTGGTATAATCTATCCCCCCCCAGCTATGAGTAAATAGTAGGGCTGCCTGAACTCTTGGAGAAGGATAACTCTGAACACAAAAAAAAAAAAAAAAATCTGCCGGGTTATTTTAGCCCAATAAACGCTACATGACGGCGCCTCAACTACCAAGCTATGTTATGGGCTTAGTCAAAAAAATTGTCATGAAGTGACCGCCTTTCCACAATCACCACAAGGTGAATCCGGTTACCTTTCGTGTGATCTGACTACAAAGGGTCAACTACGAAAATTCTCGCAGTAAGTGCGAGCAACGGTCACATGGGAATTGAGAATTTGGAAAAAAGTACCAGTTAATTAGTAACCAGAGGATAAGTAAGGAGCTGAAATTTAAAAGTTGGGGAAGACATCATCCCATTTCTGATGGGCTATGGTTTGTGGAACATTAGGATATTTTCTTTATCGACTAAAAATGATCACTTCACGTCTCTCTAATTTGAGACCGGTCTAGAAAGTGACTGAAAAACACCTGCGTGGTATTTTTCTTTCACCACGTGTCTGATTTTTTTCTTTCTGTGAACTTTTCATCATTTCTTCATCTGGTCTTTGTCTCCGACAACCTTCTTCGAAACACAGGACTGCCATAATGCTAACAATAAGTTTTCATCTTTTTATTGATCTGTTTTATCAACGGCATATCAACCTCTCATGAGTAATTTAATGCGAAAATTTGATTGATTTCTAAATTTGATTAAGATTATAACTATATTTTTAACGCTCAATTCGAAACGAAATCTATTCATACTTTCTTTGACGATAATAACCATTTCTTTGCTAATCTAAATGGTATCATGTATTCCTATTTAATACAAATAACTTATATACAATTTGCAACGTACTCTGATGGACTCTTACACATACATCAGTTCTGTGTGGACACTAAATACAGTTTAGAAGACTTGCCAGAGACAATGGATGATAGGGACGTATGCCAGAGAGAGAGAGAGGGAGAGGGGGAGGGGGAACTGCGTATGATCAGCACAACTTGATGATAATAATGATTGCTTAAATTAATAATACCTCTTTTATAATAATAATAATTATAATAATAATGGCATATGCAAAACCAAGAATCTGTCCTGGAGAACGAAACGCACAAAATTCTCTGAGATTTTGATATATAAACGGATATATAAACGGATCACCTAATCTCGGCCAGAAGACCAGACATAGTGATTTTCAACAAAAAATGGAGAACTTGCCGAATTGTGGACTTTGCCATTCCGACAGACCTCAGAGTAAAATTGAAGAAAGGCGAAAAGAGAGATTAGTACTTGGACATTGTTAGGGAACTGAAAAAATTATGGAACATGAAAGTGACGGTGATACCAATTGTAATCGGTGCACTCGGTACAGTCACTAAAGGATTGGTAAAGGGACTGGAAGAATTGGAAATAAGAACACGAGTGGAGACCATGCAAACGACAACACAGTTAAGATCAGCCAGAATACTGAGAAGAGTTCTGGAGACTTGAGGAGACTTGCTGTCACTCAAACTCCAGTGAAAGACCATCAGCTGATGCTGGTGTGAAAAACTCTCTAAGAGTAAAATAATAACGAAAAGGAAAAGAGGGCTAATTGTAATTGGTGCATTTGGAACGATCCCCGAAAACTTGATAAGGTGGCTGGTAGAGTTAGAAATCGGAGGGCGAATCGAAACCATGCAAACTACAGCATTGTTTAGATGGGCCAGAGTACTGAGAAGCGTCCTGCAGTTTTGAGGAGACTTGCTGTTACTCAGACTTTTGTGAAAGATCATCTGCAAACACCAATTGTGATTGGTGCTTTTGGCACGATAACTAAAGGATTATTAAAGGGCCTGGAAGATTTGGAAGTTGGCGGCTGAGTGGGGACCAACCAAACAACAACATTATTGAAAACGGCCAGAATACTGAGAAGAGTCCTGGAGACTTGAGGAGACTTGTTGCCACTCAAACTCCACTGAAAGACTGTCAGCTAACGCTGATGAGAAAAACTCTAATGAGTAAATAATAATAATAATAGCTCTGATTTCAACGCCCCAGTTGCCTGTTGTGTAGACCCAGCGTAGAGATGAATATAATTTGTGAATCATTAATCAAAAAGGCTTGATAAAAAAATTACAATATGAGCAATGGTAATAAAAAAACGTGATAGAGTCATTAGGATTATAAGTCCCCAAAATTCACTCTGAATCGTCCGTCAAAGAAACATGGCCTATTGGATAAAGCGTTTGGTTGGAAGGCGCTTCTGAGTGAAATCATCTGGAGGTAGGAGGTTCTATCCCAACAACAGGTACAAGACAAACAAAGAATACTTACTATAACTTAACACTTGTACCCGGTCATGGTTAACAGAATTGGATTAGTCTACCCCTGTGAATCAAAAAAGGTTTCGGTTTGAGATTCTGTGTGTACTCCCGAGTTTGACATGAAATAACTGAAGAAGGCCGAAAGACGTATCAGCCGAAACGTTGTGAGTATAACAATAAAGATGAGTCCGAATATTCTAAGTAATAATAAATGTGAATAATTATTTTAGTACGACAAATAATTCACAAATTCAAATTTCTTTTAAAATTTACAAGTCGAAATTCTATACGATTTATCAATGCTTTGCACTAACATGGGTTCTGATTAATTACTGTTTATCGTCATAAACACCCTCGAGTTGGAAGCCTACCTTTCCTTACGAATAAATATTTTTTACGTTAAATCCTACTTCTGTTTGGCCGTTTATGAGGGACCAACTAAAAAGCTTTCCAATTTTTATATAGATATGACAAAAAACTAATTTTATTCCTGGTTGAAAGTATTAGGTGCATACGATAAGTTTCCAGACTTTTTTCGTATGAGGATTTAAAATTGTCGAAGACTCTTGAAAATTCAGTATGTTATTTTTATACATCTTATGAGATGACTGACTAATTTTTATGATTTCATGTTCAAATGAACAGCTACAGTAGCAATTGGAATACACCCTACTAAAGCCTGATTGTCACTGCTGGTGAATTTCAAAAATGCAATCGGGACGAGTTCAGGAAGAGATTCAAATCGGGTCAGTGGCATTTCCACCAGGTCAATACACCAGTCCACAAATCCATCCTTGTCACAGACTATTTGACCAAGATGGGCATCAAAACAGTTCCTCACCGTCCCAATAGTCCAGACCTTGCTCCCTGTGACTTTTGGCTATTCCCTAAGCTCAGAAGCTGTCGTTATGAGATAATTGAGGAGATGAAAGAGGCTGTGACGTAGGTCATTGACACGCTCACACAAGAGGACTTCCATGGGGCCTTCCAGAAGCTGTTGGAACGGTACAAGTGCATTGCAGCCGGAGGAGATTATTTCTAAGGGGACTAGAGTTTCATGTGTGTACTATCAATAAAAGTGTCCATACGAAAAAAGTCTTGAAATTTATCGTATGCACCTCGTAGCTGGTATTTTAGATGAAAAGAATTTTGATAATGTTGAGTTAATCTCTTGTAGACTTTTAAAGGTTTTTCACCTAAAAAAGACATCTTCAATGAGTATGATGAAATGGAAAACTGGTTTTGTTTATGGCATGATCAATTAAAAAAACTGGTTGTTTTAAAACCTGTTGAAGGATATAAACAACCGGATGTTCTACTGAATTTATTTTGTTCTGCGTGGATTTGTTTTGTAAAAAAAAAAGAAAAAAAAAAACAAAAAAACAAGAAAAAAAAAACAACAACAACAAAAAACAAAAACAAAAACAAAAAAAAACAAAAAACATTTTAGTAAAAATGTACTGAAAAACACCTTCGGAACGATCAAAAATATAATCAACAACAAACATAAACAGTCTACGAATAAAGTCAAAGAAAAACTAATATACAGGCGAAACTTACAGAAAATCAAATAAAAAGACAAATGAACATAAAGATATAAAAAAATCAACAAAAAGCTTAATGCGATGTGACACCACAGGAACACAAATGACCTCAACTTTGATTTATCGGGTTGAAACGATTTCAGAGTATACATCATAAAAAAAACTTATAAAAACTAATGTTTACGGAAATATTTGATCCTTGACACAAGCTTCATGCCACGGTTGTTAAATTCTTTTGGTTTGGTTGGAAAATATGAGAACAATTCCTGTTTAACCTCTTCGGCTGGTGTCAATCTCATCATCATCATCATCATGTCGAAGCGCCACTTTTCCTTATCGTTCATCGCCTCTGGTAGATCCTCTGGGCTACATCCCGTATCCTCACATCGCTGGTGTATGTATGTTCTAGCTGGTCGTCCTGCTTTTGCTCGGCCATATGTAGGGGTCCATAGGAGTACTTCACTGATGAGCTCGTCCCTGCTTGCCCAGCAGTGTCCTGCATGTAACACCACCAAAATGTTTATGTAATCCCTAAACTTGATAATAAGAAGAAACAATGTTAACAGGATAGAGAAGATGAAGCAATTTTCCCCAACTGAACTCTTCCAAGAAATCTTTAGTCATTTGAGCTGTTTGAAGACAAGCGTTATCGTGAGGGAGGATGATTCCTTTTTTATTGATTAAGCAATTTTCCCCAACTGAGCCCTTCCTAAAAATCTTTAGTCACTTAAGCTGTTGGAAGACAAGCATTATCGTGAGGGAGGATGATTCCTTTTCTATTGATAAAGCAATTTTCCCCAACTGAGCTCTTCCTAAAAATCTTTAGTCACTTGAGCTGTTGGAAGACAAGCATTATCGTGAGGGAGGATTTTTTTCCTTTTCTATTGATAAAGCAATTTTCCCCAACTGGGCTCTTCCTAAAAATCTTTAGTCATTTGAGCTGTTTGAAGACAAGCATTATCGTGAGGGTGGATTTTTTCCTTTTCTATTGATAAAGCAATTTTTCCCAACTGAGCTCTTCCTAAAAATCTTTAGTCACTTGAGCTGTTGGAAGACAAGCATTATCGTGAGGGAGGATTTTTTCCTTTCTATTGATAAAGCAATTTTCCCCAACTGAGCTCTTCCTAAAAATCTTTAGTCACTTGAGCTGTTGGAAGACAAGCATTATCGTGAGGGAGGATTTTTTCCTTTTCTATTGATAAAGCAATTTTCCCCAACTGGGCTCTTCCTAAAAATCTTTAGTCATTTGAGCTGTTTGAAGACAAGCATTATCGTGAGGGTAGATTTTTTCCTTTTCTATTGATAAAGCAATTTTCCCCAACTGAGCTCTTCCTAAAAATCTTTAGTCACTTGAGCTGTTGGAAGACAAGCATTATCGTGAGGGAGGATTTTTTCCTTTCTATTGATAAAGCAATTTTCCCCAACTGAGCTCTTCCTAAAAATCTTTAGTCACTTGAGCTGTTGGAAGACAAGCATGATCGTGAGGGAGGATTTTTTCCTTTCTATTGATAAAGCAATTTTCCCCAACTGAGCTCTTCCTAAAAATCTTTAGTCACTTGAGCTGTTGGAAGACAAGCATTATCGTGAGGGTGGATTTTTTCCTTTTCTATTGATAAAGCAATTTTTCCCAACTGAGCTCTTCCTAAAAATCTTTAGTCACTTGAGCTGTTGGAAGACAAGCATTATCGTGAGGGAGGATTTTTTCCTTTCTATTGATAAAGCAATTTTCCCCAACTGAGCTCTTCCTAAAAATCTTTAGTCACTTGAGCTGTTTGAAGACAAGCATTATCGTGAGGGAGGATTTTTTCCTTTCTATTGATAAAGCAATTTTCCCCAACTGAGCTCTTCCTAAAAATCTTTAGTCATTTGAGCTGTTTGAAGACAAGCATTATCGTGAGGGTAGATTTTTTCCTTTTCTATTGATAAAGCAATTTTCCCCAACTGAGCTCTTCCTAAAAATCTTTAGTCACTTGAGCTGTTGGAAGACAAGCATTATCGTGAGGGAGGATTTTTTCCTTTCTATTGATAAAGCAATTTTCCCCAACTGAGCTCTTCCTAAAAATCTTTAGTCACTTGAGCTGTTGGAAGACAAGCATGATCGTGAGGGAGGATTTTTTCCTTTCTATTGATAAAGCAATTTTCCCCAACTGAGCTCTTCCTAAAAATCTTTAGTCACTTGAGCTGTTGGAAGACAAGCATTATCGTGAGGGTGGATTTTTTCCTTTTCTATTGATAAAGCAATTTTTCCCAACTGAGCTCTTCCTAAAAATCTTTAGTCACTTGAGCTGTTGGAAGACAAGCATTATCGTGAGGGAGGATTTTTTCCTTTTCTATTGATAAAGCAATTTTCCCCAACTGAGCTCTTCCTAAAAATCTTTAGTCACTTGAGCTGTTTGAAGACAAGCATTATCGTGAGGGAGGATTTTTTCCTTTCTATTGATAAAGCAATTTTCCCCAACTGAGCTCTTCCTAAAAATCTTTAGTCACTTGAGCTGTTTGAAGACAAGCATTATCGTGAGGGAGGATTTTTTCCTTTTCTGTTGATAAAGCGATTTTCCCCAACTGAGCTCTTCCTAAAAATCTTTAGTCACTTGAGCTGTTTGAAGACAAGCATTATCGTGAGGGAGGATTTTTTCCTTTTCTATTGATAAAGCAATTTTCCCCAACTGAGCTCTTCCTAAAAATCTTTAGTCACTTGAGCTGTTTGAAGACAAGCATTATCGTGAGGGAGGATTTTTTCCTTTTCTATTGATAAAGCAATTTTCCCCAACTGAGCTCTTCCTAAAAATCTTTAGTCACTTGAGCTGTTGGAAGACAAGCATTATCGTGAGGGAGGATTTTTTCCTTTTCTATTGATAAAGCAATTTTCCCCAACTGAGCTCTTCCTAAAAATCTTTAGTCACTTGAGCTGTTTGAAGACAAGCATTATCGTGAGGGAGGATTTTTTCCTTTTCTATTGATAAAGCAATTTTCCCCAACTGAGCTCTTCCTAAAAATCTTTAGTCACTTGAGCTGTTGGAAGACAAGCATTATCGTGAGGGAGGATTTTTTCCTTTTCTATTGATAAAGCAATTTTCCCTAACTGAGCTCTTCCTAAAAATCTTTAGTCATTTGAGCTGTGTGAAAACAAGCATTATCGTGAGGGAGGATGATTCCTTTTCTATTGATTAAGCATTTTCTTTTTCCAAATTTGTTTTCGAAGTTAATTGCAGTAGATATTAGAGGTGATGGTTTCATTGTCCAAGAATTCGTAAGTGACAACTACTTGAATATCCCCCATATAGTCAATATGATCTTCTTTGGATTAAGTCCACTTTTCACATTCTCAGCAGGTCTGTTTCCTCGACTGATCCATTGATGTGGGCGTTTAACATTATGATAAAGGATCTACTTCGCATCACCAGTAATAAAAAAAAAAGTCTAAAAAGAAAGGCACTTGAAGGGTCGTGTAAGCGATGACTTACAACAAGCGATTACAGAATCTTTTAGGTTGACATCAGCAGAAGAGGTTGAAAACGTGTTGTTCTCATATTTTGCAACAAAATCAAAAGTATGGCATCTATAAGCTTGTTGACTGATGGAACGAGGTTCGAGAAAGCAATGGTGGGTATGTCCATCATTAAATATTTCTTTTGGAATAATTTTTAATTTATGATATATACTACAAAATCGGACTTAACATTCGTTCCAACCTAATAACGCGTCTTAAAAATTAATGAAGGAACAAAATTTGTCACGGTGAAGATGAGGAGAAAGTGCATTGATCCATGCGACCACTACATCGGTTTAAGACCAATCTCTATATATAATGGACTCTTCTGTCAATCTTGCCCTATAAAGGCACAACAGTTCCCTAAAATGTATAGACCAGTCACACTTCTTGAATGAAGAATGGTGCACTGATGTGTCATAGATTCTCCTGAACAATATTATTCAGGTTTGGGATTCAGAGATTTTCTTGCCCTACCAAAGCTAGAGAGGTCACTCTATCCTACTATTTCACCCATGGCTGGATATATATATATATATATGTGTGTGTGTGTGTGTGTGTGTGTGGAGGTGGACTTGCCCATCGAGAGCGGTGGATGAGGGTTTAGTAACTTCAATTTGTCATGTGCTTTTTCATAGTTTTTCTTTTGTTGCAAATTCAGATGCCTAATTCGATGCCGAATCCTTTACACTTGATGGCAAAGACATATACGAGTAAGCTTTTTAAGTGAGCTTTTCTAGACCACTTCCCATGTGGGGAAAGCAGTGCCATCCTTAGAAAGTGCTGCTTTGTCGTGAAATAAGAATAAGAGGACGAGAATTACTCGCAGTTCTTCTATCAATAGTCGTTTATCTATTGCCACCCATTGGGTCCCCATGCTAGTCACGGTACTTGATGTAGCTTTAGTTCTATGCGTTTCCGGTAAGTTGTTTTATCAACTCCCTCTGAGCCCACGTTGTATTTGAAAAATCCACTGGGGGAGGATGACACTGTCCAGAACTTCTGACAGTCAAGGTGGTCGAGTGTAACAACTTGCCCGGTTGTTTACTAACAACCGGGCAACTCAGATAAGAAAATCTCTCCGTCAACAGATAAATATTTCTTGAAAATCA
This sequence comes from Sepioteuthis lessoniana, assembly GCA_963585895.1. Taxonomy (NCBI): domain Eukaryota; kingdom Metazoa; phylum Mollusca; class Cephalopoda; order Myopsida; family Loliginidae; genus Sepioteuthis; species Sepioteuthis lessoniana. The sequence goes on along the minus strand of OY757926.1, from coordinate 86,890,690 downwards.
ATTGTGTAACAGTGATATATATATGATAAATATATATAAGAAAATTGTACAGCTATTTTGTGTTTTTGAGAGAAAGACAAGTTATTTGGCTGGTGCTGTCTTTCTTTGTAAATCAATCTGGTAATTTTTCAGAGAGTATGGTTTTCGCTGGAGAGACTTTACCGCTTGGAGAGACTTTTTTTTTCTTTTGTCTTCGGTATTATCTTCGAATTCTATCCACCTTTTAACCACAGGAACTAATATTTCCGATTGGCTAACCAGTTATTGAGCATTTCGTATTTTCTACTACTTTATGATTGTTCAGCCAACCAAAAGTTCTGATCTACGTCTGTGGGAAAAGTATCCCTTTGACGTATTTGGTTTTAATTGGCCATCCAATTAAGCCACAATATATGGGCTTGGCTGATTAAGGGTCATTTATCCCTTTCATATTAACCAATTAAAGAAAAATGAATCAAAGATCTGATTAATCTATCCGAAACCCAGATTTAGCCTTTTAGTTTTAACAAGTGGATTAAGATTAATTTGGAATGTTATGAGTTTAAATGGGTCAGTGCACTAATAGACCTCAAATAACATTCTTGCTTACTTTGATTGTTTTGACAAATTGCAGGCGTGTAAAACGCAAATTTTCACTGACCTTTTAAAATGACTTTTGAATTTCTTTATCTGCACTAATAATGTAAAAAAGTCTTTATTTTTTAATATTTGTACATTAGAAAATTACATTTTCCTAATTTTTAAAGATAAGTTTTAATTTTTTTCATAAGATTTTAGTACCTATGAATATCTCCTATTTTCATACAATGTGCGAAGTTCAAACTGCGGGCTCCAAGGGGCATCTTCCACCAGCACTCGTCACCCTCTCTTCCTTGCAAAGGGATTTTGGAATCGTGCAAGAGCTCAACCTGGAAACAAAGAATTTACGCACGTACTACTAAACAACCTGCGCTTGTATATTGTTGTCAGTGGTAATAGCTTGTGCTGCGTAATGCACACCCTCTGCACTGTAGGAGCGTTACCTGTAAAGGTGCACTGTGTGTCATGCATCAGATCTTAGTGATTGCAAACAGGTGCTAGATGGCAGCTGACCCCAAGAAAGGGTTCATTTGCCCTTCGACGGGTCTTGTTTTTTGTCTTGCTGGGTAACTACCTCTCCTCCTGACTAGACAAGCTTGGTTGGGCAACCGGTTTAGTTGCTGATGACTCAACAGTTATATATATATATATATATATATAATGAATCATAAATACAAGAATAAAATCAATAAGTTTGAGCGTTTTATATTGAACGATAAAAATGAATGTGTTCATATTAAGAGCAAAGCCAGTAAAAAGCTTTTAAAACTATTCCACAAAATAAATAATATTGAATTCACCAAAACATTTACGTGGAATGTGATCTTCGGGAAATGATATCAGACGTGATCGTCAAGGGGCCATCGTATAGGACACAGTCTTCTGCACTTCATACCAGAATACTGAGAAGAGACCTGGAGACTTGAGGAGACATGCTGTCACTCACAGTCCAGTGGAAAACCATCAGCTAGCGTTGGTGTAAAAAAACTCAAAATTAGTTGAATAATAATGATAAATTCTACCACCAAGTTGGGGGAAAGAGCACGAAGACAAACCAACAACTAGATGCAAGGGGAACTGAACAATTTTGGAGTAAAATATGGCAACCAAGAGAACATAACAAAAAAAAACAAAAAACAAACAAAAAACAAACAAAACGAATGGATAAGCAACGTGTGAAAAGAGTTAGAAGGGCTCGAAAAAAGACCGAAAGCGAAAATACACATCGATTCACTCAGAACTAAAAATATCAAATTGAAAACGCCTGGCTATGATGGCATACATGAATTCTGGTTCAAAAATTCACCTCCATCCATGACAGACTAGCACTAGAAATGAACAGAAGCCTACAATAAGTAGACATACCCGAATGGATGATTAAAGGAAAGAGCACATTGATCCAAAAAGACCCCTCAAGGCAACCGTCACAAACAACTACAGACCCATAACGTGCCTACCTATGATGTGGAAAATACTAACGACACAAATAAGGGAAGATATTTACGACTTGCTGACAAGCTGCAGAACAGAAAGGATGGCGCAAGTGGACCAGAGGCACAGGAGAGCTTCTCTATTGATCAGTAAATCCTCAACGAGAGCAAAACGAGAAAGAAAAATCTAGCAATGGCCTAGATTGACTACAAAAATGCATATGATGTGATCCCGCAAAGCTGGATAATAAACTGCCTCAAAATGTACAAAATATCACATGAAGTCATAAACTTTGTCGAGAAAACCATGAAAACCTGGAAAGTGGAATTGACAGCAGGAGGGAAAAACTTACCTGAAGCGAAGATCCAAAGAGGTATATTTCAAGGAGATACACTATCACCATTACTATTTGTAATAGCGATTACACTATTCAACCAAATACTCGGGAAATGCACAAACAGATACAAACTTAGTAAATTGCAGGCAAAGATCAACCACTAATGTACATGGGCGACATCAAACTATTTTCAAAAAATGTAAAAGAATTGGAAATTCTAATATATGCAGTGAGAATATACAGTCAGGATATAGGGATGGAATCTGGCATAGAAAAATGCGCCATGCTAGTAATGGAAAGCAGAAAATGACACATTGACGGAAAGAATGGAACTACCAAACTAAGAAAAAATTAGAACGCACAGCGAAAAGGAATCCTACAAATACTTGGGAATATTGGAAGCTAACACCATCAAACAAGTGGAGATGAAAGAAAAAAAATTAAAAAAGAGAACGAGAAAGCTACTCGAAACAAAACTATATAGCAGAAACCTTATCGAAGGGATAATTACCTGTGCTCTCTTGCTCGTCAGATATTCGGGACCATTCTTGAAGTTGACCCGAAAATAACTTAAGCAAATGGACCAGAGAACAAGAAAACTAATGACCATACATAAAGCATTACATCCCAGAAATGACGTTGACTGACAATATGTCTCAAGAAAAGAAGAAGGAAGAGGACTTACTAGCATTGAAGACAACATTGACACATCGACTCGAAGACTATACAGAAAAGTGCGGAGGAAGACTGATTACAGCCACCAGATGGGCATTAACACAGTTCCTCACCCTCCCAATAGTCCAGACCTTGCTCACTGTGACTTTTGGTTATTCCCTAAGCTCAGAGGCTGTCGTTATGAGACAATTGAGGAGATGAAAGAGGCTGTTATGAAGGTCATTGACACGCTCACACAAGAAGACTTCTATGGGGCCTTCCAGAAGTTGTTGGAATTCAAAAAGAGTGAAAGTGTCTTTTTGACCACTTATATTTTACACACAAACATATAAGTATATATATTACACACAAACATATATATATATTAAAAAGAATAGTTCGGTGAAGAGATTTGTATTTTTTAAGAATCATTTATTCATTTCGTTCTTACATACGTGTATTTATTTCGTTCTTATAGACATGTATGTTTCCAGCTTGTCGCTTTCGCCAGAGAACTTAAGTGGCACAAGGGCATATGAATGGGTCACTCACTGCGACTCAAACTTTCTCGTGCAGACAAAAACAACAAGCTGAAAACATATATTTCTGTAAGAACGAAATGAATAAGTAATTCTTTAAAAAATACTAATCTCTTCGTGGACTTATTTCTTTTAAAATACTTTTTCTCTCTTTGGACCTATAACGAAAAAATCTTTTACACACACACACACATATATATATATATATATATATTAGTGATCATGGAGGTGTTCTTTGTGCAATAGTTATCGCCTTAGGAAATGAACACGGTGACCCGAGCTCAAATCCTAGACGAGGCTGTTTACATTTCACATTGCGCTAATGCCTTTAGGAAAGGTATGTATCAAACTATCACCCTCTAGCTATGGCGAAATAGTAGGACAAATTGGGCCCTTTAACCCTGCTTTGGCAACCGGTCTAGGAAAAGTTAAACTCTTAATTAAAATCTGTTAAACTCTGCTTAAAAAGTGAATTTGAGTTGCATCCAGTTCGTACGAAGGGGTAAGTATATATATATATATATATATATATATGTTGGCTTAGTGGGTAGAGTATTCGCCAATGGCCTGGACGACCGAATTCCAATCCCAGATCAAGTCATACCAAAGGCTCAAAAAATTTTCCTTGATGCCTCCTTGCTTAGCACACAGCATTATGAGGTACGTATCAAGGGTAAACAGGAGGAAATTAGGGAAAGAAGTTGTGCCCTCCCCTACTCCTCGGTGAAGAACCTATTGAAAAGGGTACCTTTGAGTCATCTTTGACAACAGTCATCAATTATATATATATATATATATATATATATATATATTGTGATCGCTTTCCGGATGAGCGTGTTAAATCGAGAAGTTCGACAATTAACAAAAATGGCCAGTCTGAGCTTTTTACATCCTGTACACTCCCAGTCTCACAAAATTTATCAACAAAACGCCGCCATTTTATCGACTCGTTGAGAAATGTCGACTGGGGAAAATCCCCCTAAATACGTCTATTATGCCTGGAATATTTATACACGAGAAAAAAATGAGATAAATCATCATTAGAAAGTGTCATAGATGATACAAAAGAAAAGTTTGGATGCTCAAATGAGACAATATCCCTTCAAATGTGGTTCTCTGTTTGATATAGTGTTGTAGCAATGCAATGATTGCTAATTTTATACTTGAGGTAAGAATGAAACAACAGGCACGCACACACACACACACATATACTGACAAACACATACACACTAACGCACACATACACATACATATAAACATACACACGCAATAACGCATACAAACACACACACACACATATATATATATATATATATATAGTAAGAGAGCTGATGTAAAGTTGGTTGGTTGGGTAGGTTTTATGGCATATGAACCTTTGTATGTTATTTAATGCCAAATCCTTTTTTTTATACAGATAATCAGTTTCGTTCCAAACAATTCAGTTTAGCATGAGTACACAGTCTAATTGTCAAAAACATTTCTATTTCAAGCTATTCGGTTTAGGTTTGGTTAGGTTTCTTTGTTTAATAGCATATCAATTTTTGTAGGTTATTTAATGCCAAGCCATTCTCTTAGAAGAACAGTAGTGGTACTATTTAACCCATAGCTGGGAGGATAAGGAGGTTCATACATTTCTCAAGGGTATTTACCCGAAAGTGAACGTAATAGCGCCACCGGAGTACGAACTCGCTTACTACGATTTCGAAGTCCATCGCTTTAACTATTACACCACGAGGACAAACAGTTTAAATTCAAACAATTCAGTTTAGTATAAGTATAGATTTTGTTATTTTAAAAAATTCAGTTTAGCGTAAGAACAGTTTCAATGTCAAAAACAGTTCAATTTCAAACAATTCAGTCAGCATAAGTACGCAGTTTAAATATAAGTACACAGTTTAATTGTCAAAGACATATCTATTTCAAGGTATTGAGTTTAGTCAAACAGTTCTAATTCAAACAATACAGTTTCAAACAATTCAGTTTAGTATAAGTATGAAGTTTACTTCTATTTAACCCATAGATAGGGCCCTATCAGGTGCTACCTCTCCGGAGCAGAGTGGACCTGACAGTAATAGCAATGAAGGAGTGCTTCGCATTCCCCAAAGCTCCAACATCACTAGAACCTCACCACCAGATAGTTTAGTGACATATCCAGGACACTCTTTTTTTTACATCTCTGCAGAGATGCAATCGTTGTATTCAACAGTCCCAAGCTGGTGTAAATATAAACATTGAAGACAGACAACAGCAAGGCAATGCTCGGAAGGCAGGAAACTAAAGTCCCTATTTTGTGTAGATTTCTGATTTCACAATGATTATATATATATTGTTTGCTTGTGTGTGCCTGTGTGTGTGTGTGTGTGGGCGCGTTGGTAGGTGAACAGTTTCGGACATAAATTCTTACATCCTTAAACTATGTTAATTTTCTTCCGGACCAAATTAAGCACCCCCCTCATATATATATATATATGGCATTTTATTTTTGATTACAGAATTTAAGTGCAGTAGATTTTTTTTGTGATACATAATACCATATAATATACAAAGAATCTATTTTCTAGATAAATCTATAAACTCCATATCTATACACCCCAGATATAAAGGATTTGAGGAATCGTTAATTACACAACGGATCCCGAGTTAACTCGCTCGGAAAACCTTATGCATTAATATTCAACTTTGTGGAGCCAAAAAAAAAAAAAAAAAAGATATAATAAAGCACAAAAAACAAAACAAAACAAACAAACAAACAAACTAAAAACGATCTGGCTAACCACATGATCAACAGGAGATTTCCATCTGGGAATTTTAGTTTAAAAGGTATTGATATATGGTTCTTTATAAGATTTCCTTGTAATTTGGTAATGGGTCAGCAATATCTGCCTGCAATAAAATTACTCATGTGAGTCAATAGTTTTTGACATTTTAGTAAGGTGAGGAAACACTTTTGAGCTCCAGAATTTTTTGCCGATGTCGAGGTGATGAACCACACTAGACTGTGAGATGCCTAGCTCGCCTGATACTCTACCAATGCTACTCACTGGATTTGGCTTTATTGCTTGGAACTCAGCCTCAGAATCCATCATTGTAACCTGACTGGAATTTCTTGAACCATTTAGTTACTGTACTGTGAATAACTGTGCCTTTACATTTCACACTACAAACTTATTTGGTTACTTCGGTGGCGTTATGTTTTCGTGCAAGGAGAATTTGTTGGTATTATTTGTTTTAATTTGGTTGGTTGTTGGTTGTTGAATGACTCCATTTGTTTTCTTTTTTCTTTTTCCTTTCAATTCGTTAGCGTATTCTTGTCTGTAGAAGGCTGCAAAAGAATTTCTAAAGGAAGGACGAAAAGAAACAAAGATACCTTTTAAGTTTCAACTCTATAGCGAGGAGATGTCTACCCGGACTAATAGAGAAGAGCCGCGTCTCCCAAATAAGGCGTTGAAATGTACTAGTTGTTTTGGTGGTTGATAAGTCCAAAATCAGGGTGATTGTGTCCAGTGGGCGTTTTTTTTAATAATGTTTGTTTCGCTGGTGTCGGTTCGTTAGCAACAGACATGACTAGGTATCAGGCTGTAAGACTTAATCAGTACAAGTGTTCACTGCTAGCGGCCGTTCAGTGGAGTCTAAAGTGAGGTCAAATGTCTCTTTTACACAGGCATGCGCCATCCCAATTTCCTGTCAGGGCCTTCTGGGAATTTCTACACTTTTTGTGTTAATCTTATTTCATTTATTATCTTTTTCTTTTTTTCTAATCTCCACAATGTCCCAGTTAGAACTTGTACAGCATAAGTTCCCAAATTTGATTACGCTGCACATTCATCTGTGCGGCTTTCATATCACACTTGCAGTGAAAAAATACATAACGGGTTAGCGTACCAACTATCACGATACTACTAACCACAGCAAGTAGTTTCCTTTGTTTTAACTGCTTCAGTCATGTTATATACTATTTCATACTAAAATATTGCAAAACCTTTGAACCACCTTTGTATTATTCATAATTTGTAGTCATATGTTGCTGCTAATGTTTGCGGAAGAGAATTTTGCTTTCGAATATCCAGTGGTTAAGGTGTTAAAAATATTGTCATGTAGGGAAAAATTACCATTGATTCGAATCCTGAAAAATGATCTAATTATACTGACACCCAAAATTGATTTAATTTTACCCATAACAATCCCTAGTCAGGATATTCAGAGCGTCGGGCATGAGTTTACTGATCGCGCGCAGCGAAATATCCCTTACAAAGAAAATTGTTTAATTGCCTGTCCGGTTGGACGTTTTTTTTTATAAGAAACTAGATGAGTGAGAAAGTAATTTATTCGGTATTGGAACAAGTTGCGAGAGTTCGAGCGTTTGCAAAAGTCATTATTTTGAATGCTGATTTTCAAGTAAATCATTCTCTGCCCTCTCGAAAGATTAACCCACAGTAATAGTCACTCCTCACCTCTTTGTTCAGCGTTAAATTTTATTTAGCCTTGGTTCGTCTCAAGGTTACTGTATATCAATAACCGCAAAATTTTAATCTCGTAGACTCTTATGTTAAACCCAATCAAACTAAGCAGGCATGTAAAGGCACCCTCAAGGGAGATCAGAGCTTGCTCGACTTGCGCTGACATAGAGAAACGAAAACGAGGCCAGTGGGCGTTTTATCCGGGTTCTTTACACACAGAATCATATTTACAAAACAATGTTGGGCGAGCCAAACTTTATTGAGTGCGTCCAAACTCTATACGAGCTGAGGCAGTAGAGCAGCTCCCTGCACTCTTTCGTTAAATGCACAAACTCATGACTCATTGCTATCTATCTATCTATCTATCTAAGAATATGTGAAAAATACAGGTAGAAGTCCAAGTCTTCATTCACCCATTTTGTTTATCGTCAGCCACAACAGCATAGTAGAACAATGTATCATGATATCTCGCAATAAAACCGAGTGAAATGCGTTTATGATTTCCCCCAAAATATTTGGTCAAAATAGTCATTGGTAAGCACTGAAACAAACATCGTTCTATATGAATAATTTGAGATAAGTGACGAGCTAAATATGAAGACTGGGATGGATACACTGATAGATAAAACCTGGTTGAGGGAAAGAGATTGACAAATATAAACGAATTAATCTCTCTCTGTGTGTGTGTGTGTGTGTGTGTGTGTGAGAGAGAGAGAGAGAGAGAGAGAGAGAGAGAGACTAGTCCACAAGTGAAACATTTCAATCTAATTTTTCATATCTTTTTTTTCTCTTACACAATCACAGACAGAGAGACAAAGATACACACACACACACACACACACACACACACACACACACATATATATATATATGTATATATATATATATGTGTGTGTGTGTGTGTAAATATATATATATATATATATTGAGAGAGAGAGAGAGAAAGAAATAGGGTGTAACATAAAAAGTAAACAAACAAGCTTCATGAAAAAAAAACTACCTCACAGAAGCGGATGTAGAGAGAGAGAGAGAGAGAGAGAGAGAGAGAGAGAGAGAGAGAGAGAGAGAGAGTAATGGAAAAAAGGGAGTATAGGCTTGGCATTTGTAACATTTGCATCAGAAAGTGTGTGTATGTAAGAGAGAGAGAGGGGGGGGGTTAATGGAAAAAAGGGAGAGATAGATTGGGCTTTTGTAATATTTGCATCAGAAACTGAGAGAGAGTGAGAAAGAGGGGGTAATGGAAAAAAGGGAGATATAGACTAGGCATTTGTAACATTTACATCAGCGCACGCGCGTGCGCGAAGGAGAGAGAGAGAGAGAGAGAGAGAGAGATGGGGTGTGGGAATAAACCTGAAGCGAAGAGCAAGAGAATGGGATGCTCTGGTAGCTTTGCTCTGGTTCCTGTGAGATGATGAGTGAGACTGCCTCATCAACTGACTATGAGATGTTCAGTTCGTTGCAGCCTTGACCGACTTCCGCGCAAAACTGCCTTCCCTTAGGTAAGCGCTAAAACAGAACAAATAAATAAAAAAAAAAAAACAACACAAATAATTGTTATGTAATGCTCTGGGTAAGTTGGGGCAGCGGCGGCGGCGGCGGCGAGAGGTGGGGAAGGTCATTAGCAGAACACACTGCTTCCCTATCCCTTCTTTCACCTAAAAAGCTCCTCGTGCCCTTGTACTTATTAGTTGTGCTACCCTATCCCAAAGTTAGTTGCCTTTTTTTCTGCATTATACACTTATATTAAAATATAAGGCCACTACTTGGTAGATGCTAATATTCAATTAGCCTTTACGCCCATGAAAAAACCATGAACCTATTTTTACATTTGGTCTGTTACAGGTATCTTGATAAATTTGACTTGTCACTGGCATGTCAGGATAGAAAGAAGAGAAAATGGATGCGTGAACATTTGGCCTAGTTACTCTCACAACGAAGGAACAATTATATAATTACCTTACTTATTCAAATAGTCGAAACAAAACACTTAAACTTAATAAGTTAACCACTACAGAGATCTATCTATCTATCTATTTCTTTTTTATCTATCTATCTATCTATCTATCTATCTATCTATCTATCTATCTATCTATCTATCTATCTATCAGTTCAAGCCACTTCATATCTCATCATCATCATCTTGTCGTTCCACTAGCACGGATATCCCTGACCCTCTCTCGCCACTTCTCCCCATCGTTCATCGCCTCTGGTAGGTCTTCAGGGTTACATCCCGTATCCTGACATAGCTGCTGAATGTATGTTCGTGCTGGTCGTCCTACTTTTGTTTGGCCATATGTGGGGGTCCATATGAGTACATCACTTATGAGCTCGTCCCTGCTTCTCCTGTCGTGTCCTGCATGTCTGGTTCGTCTAACTTGGATAGTTTTCGTGATGGGAGGTAGGTGGCCGTATAGTTGGTGTCTTGTGGGGTGTTGCCGCCAGGACTTGTTCAATATTGCACGCAATTCTCTTTCTATCAATTTATCGATTTTCTTTAACAAAAATCACTTTTCGATGAGAGAATTTTGTTTGTTTGGTTGTTTGTTTGTTTATTTGTGTTTTATGACATATCAACCCTTGTAGGTTACTTAATGCTGAATCCATTTTTATACAAATAAGCAGTTTTATTTCAAACAATTCAGTCTAGTATAAGTACACAGTTTAATTGTAAAAAACATTTTTATTTCAAGCTATTCAGTTAAGTCAAACAGTTCTAATTCAAATAATTCAGTTTAGTATGAGAATAGATTTTGTTTAGCCACAATTGAATGTTAAAACAGTTCCATTTCAAGCAATTCAGTTTAACATAAATAAACAGTTTAGTTCTATTTGATCCATAGATAGGGCCCTATCATGTACTACCACTCCGGGCCAGAGTGGACTTGGGAGCGATAGCAATAAAAGGGTACTCCCGATTCCCCAAAGCTCCAGCATGGCTGGAGCTTTACCATGAGATTGTTTTGTGTCATATCAAGGACACTCGTTTGGGGGGGTTACCTCTATGCAGAGATGCAGTCGATGTATTCTACAGCCCCAGCCGACTGAGCAAGAGAGAATTTGGTAAAAAAATTCAAGTTGACATTTTTCACCTTTCGTTATTTTCATGATTAAACCTATTATTTAAGCAGTTTTTCATTTAAATTCAGCCCGTTATGAGTGAGCCAAAAAAAAAAAAAAAAAAGAAACAACAAAGAATCTATGATTTGCTCAACGCCGAAACCAAGAAAAAAAAAAAAAAAAATCTCCGAAATAACTGGAATTTCTTTCAGGTCTTCATCAAGCCAGATCATAACCACCTTGATTACGCTCTATGAGGCATTTTAGAAAACAAAACACATGCAACTTCCCATCTAAATATCGGTTCGCTTAAGACTGCTATTGAGGAGGAATGGAATAAAATGTCTGAAGAATTTATTTTGAAGGCATGCAAATCATTTTAAAGACCTGTTGATACAATGATTGAAAAAATGGCGGCCCTCTTCAGTAAATTTACTGTTTTGTGTCTATCTTTTTATTTTGTTGTTCATTTTTTAAAATTAAAATTAATCTTGTTTTATAATAAAGTCGTTCATTATTATTCCTAATTTTGCTTCTGCACCCTGTATTTTTATGGACAACATTTAAAAATATATATTTGACATTTGCAATTAAAATGAAAAGTCTCAGCCGTAGATTACACCTATTTCTGAACTACATTTGTCAACTATATGTCAAGGCCGTTACCAGTTTCAGGACAGAAAACGGTTTTATTTAACGAACTAAGCAATCTAATTATAAAAGCTATTAACAAAATGATTTGTTAAGATAACAAACGACCAATTTGGAAATGAAGGACAAAACACATTTAAATGTCGCAATTTGATTTTTAAAGGGAAATATACAAATGAGTTACATTTATTAATTCATCAGCACAATCTTACATAATATGTAAAGTCACCCAATTTCTCGCACTAGAAAGATATATATATATATATATATATATATAAAATTAAGTCCAATGTTGACTTATATGGAATAATTCATTAATTGTCGGAATTTCTGAGACGAAGCTTGATTTTTATCATTTAGGGTTTTTTAGGTTCATTTTTATTGTTATATTCACAATGTTTTGGCCGATATGTTCTCCGGCCTTCTACAGATGCTTGTCGAACTCGGTAGCCTACATGGAACTTCGAACCACGTCTTTATTTAATCCACTGGGGTCACTTGTTTTGATTCCATTTACCATAACCTGGTATAAGTACTAAATATTCCTGAATTGTTACTTACAAGCAGTCAGGAATTGACCTTCGAGAACCAACGCCTATTACCGTTACGCTATGTATACTGCTCGTTATAGGCATTGGTTCCCTAAGCTCCTAAAGAGATAATCATCTGGAGGTTGCAGGTTCAATCCTGACTGCAGGCGAATAACAAAACTGGAATACATAGCTCTTATATCCGGTTACGATCAACGGAATCAGAACAAGCGACCATCGTGGATTAAATAAAGGACGTGGTTCTAAGTTCCGTGTAGGCTCCAGAGTTCGACAAACACCTGATTCACGTAATCAATCGTCTGGTGAGGAGTTCTTAGTCGTATCGCAAAGACATACCGGATGATTGCTTTCGTGAAACTCTAAGTAATGAGGTAATATCATATATATATATATATATATATATATATATATATATATATATATATATATATATTTGTAATTTTTGTTGTTGTTGGTCCATAGAGAGAAAAAAGAAAATATTTAAAAAAAGAATAGGTCCACTAAGAGATTTGTATTTTTTAAGAATTATTTATTTCCTTTTATATACGTCTATGTTTCCAGCTTGTTGCTTTCTTAACAAACCTACACGAGTGAGTTCGAGTCTCATTGGGTGCCACATTTATATGGCCTTGTGTCATATATGTTCTCTGACGAAAACAACTAGCTGGAAACATACTCGAATGTAAGAACGAAATAAACAATTCTTAAGAAAATAGAAATCTTTTAGTGGACCTATTCATTTTGAAATATATATACACTGAGGATTGTATATATATCTGCCATATGAGAATTATATATATATATATCCTTCTAAGACGTTTTTTTTTCATATTTGAACATTTTCGTACTGTCGAATTTGTTTCCAGTTTTTCTATATATATATATATATATATATATATATATATATATATATATAAATAAATAAATAAGTATATATATATATATATATATATATATATATATATATATATTTGAGTACGGAAAAGAGTGTGGGACGGTTGTATTCATGCCTTTCTCAAGGACATTTTTATAATATTTACGCTTTTTTCGCGTATGTTTTAGGTTTTAAAAGGGGGAGAAATTGGTATATTTTGTGATGTCATGATGAAAAATGGTCTAACTGAGATTAAGAACGGCTTTCGGTGTATCTAATCAGTGAGGGAATGAAAGTAAGTGTGTATGCACGCGCGTCTAAATCTGTTTATATGTGCGCAAGTATCAGAACAAATGGGCGTATATAACATGAAAATAAAACCATTGACATATATTTAAACATGCAAGAACATATTTTTCTGACATAAACATATATAGATTTACACATGCTGAGAGACACCCTTCTCAGAGTAGGACTGACAGACTAACATTCACATGTATGTGTAAAGAGAGACGAAGTCAGAAAATTCAATGTTTATTGTATAAGACTGTCACTCTTAAATTAGGACGCTATTAACAATTTTTTGGTAAAATATTCATTTTCTTCTACACCAAAAATAGAAGGGTTTTTATAATTTCCAGTGTAATATTTTTCAATGAAAACAGATGTTATTAGATATTATTCATTACGATACTCTATATCATTCAATCTCTTAAACCAAAAATATGAATCCTTGGTAATATAAAACTATGTACACTCCTTAAATATATTAATGTAATTTCCTTTTTGATTAAAGAGTTTTCGTGTCGTAAAGTTTAGAAACACACACACACACACACACACACACACACACACACACACATATATATATATATATATATATATATATATATATATATATGAGAGAAAGATCGAAAATTAATCCAGAGGTATGTAAATAAAAATACGACACCCCCAGCCACACCCCCTGTATTCTTTGGATTCGTTTTCATATTTATATATATAAAGCTTTTTAAGAAGTGATAAATTTTTACATTAAAAAAAAAATAAGGTCAATGTGTTTAGTTTAGAAAATTAAAATAAAATCTTTATTTTCAAAGAATCTATTATTTTTCTATTTTCATATTAGATAGAAAATGATATCGAATATATTTATATTTTGAAAAATTTATATCAGCAAAGCAACAAATCTAAAATTTCAAAATCAACAGCAAGTACGTCATCTTTCATGAAAAAAAAAAAAATTCAATAAATAAATAAATATAATATGTAAAAACGAAATTTTTTGATCAGATACATTTTGAAATAGAATACTATTAACGATAATAGAAAGCAAAGAATTGTCTCATGTTTTTCATTTAAAAATAATTTTCGAACGAGATCATCTCTAACATCGCCCTAAATATGGTAATAAAAATAGAATGATACACGGCATTTTATACATGTAGAAATAACTACATCCACTGATTATCTTGTTTCATACTTTGTATTTGCACACACACACACACACACACAATGTTGCACCTTTTTGTTGAACTTAAATATTTTATTGTATTAATTATATATATATATATATATATATATATATATATATATATATATATAAAGAGAGAGATAGAGAGAGAGCGAGAGAGCGAGATAGATAGATAGATAGATAGGTGCAGGTCTATCAATTTATTTTTAATAAAAAGTTACTTTTCTTTGAAATGAAAGTGACTAAAGTTTTATCATCTATATGGGAACATTACAGTGTAAGAACGGATAGTTTTAGGCATTACTTATGACCAAACCTTCCCACAATGATCATTTGAAAGGATTTGAGAAGACTTGAAAGCATTTATACACCGACGAGTGACATATTTTGATAGATAGATAGATAGATAGATAGATACTGAAACAGAAAGCTCTTTCAGTATCTATCTATCTATCTATCTAGAAAGAAAGAAAGAAAGAAAGAACAAAACTAAAAACAGTTGATATGAATGAACGAAAGAAAGTAATTTTCGCTCGTTAAGTGAAGGGCAAGTAGAAAACAAAACAAAAAATAATCTAGACATTTCTCTACCCAACCCAGAAAAGAAAGATGAAAAAAGGAATTTGAAGGAAGAGAATTAAAAAGATATATTAAAAAAAACCCAGCGTGAGTAGAGGAAAAAAAATTACGAAACTGAAATTGGTAAACGTGTTAATTGTAAAAAAGTGAAGTTGAGACAATTAGATATGTTGATCTGAATGGCGATAGAGAGAGAGAGAGAGAGAGAGAGAGAGAGAGAGAGAGAGAGAGAGAGAGCAACATTTTTCTCACTGTTAGTGTGGCTTTGAACTTAAGCGCATGCGCGTGTGCACAGGAACGCTGACGTAAGAAGGCCGTCCATTTTTTTTTTTTTTTAATTATTTGAGTACATTTTAAACGTTGTTAAATACATTAGCCAAGCCAGATCTATAAACGAGTTTTTGTTATTAATGTGCAGATCTTTTCTTCTTTCAACAACCGCAAACATTTGTCGACTGGTGGAATAAACCGCGTATTATATATTTTATCAAGGGTTTCTATTTTTAGCAGAATTTAAGTCGCCATGAGTAAACAATGGTGGGTTTATTTTGGTGTATAACTCCTTCAGACAGCAGTCACGCTCTATACAAACGAAAGAAAGAACGATATACTTACATTAGAGGTCCTGCCTATTGGCCTAGTGGGTAGAGTGTACGCCAATGGCCCGGGAGACACGAGGTTCAATCCTAGGTTTAGTCATATTAAAAATCAAAAATGGTACTCGATACTGCTTAACACTCAACATTATAAGGTCCGGATTAAAGGTAAAGTGGTGCAATCCATGGAAAAGGAGTAGCATCCGCCCCTACACCTCTGTGTAGTAGCTATTGAAAAGGGAGCCTTCTGGTCGCCTTTGACTACGGTCGGCCAACTTACTTACATATATATATGTGTGTTTGTGTTTTAATTTAATATATATGTGTGTGTATGTATATGTGTATTTTAAACATATACATGTGTGTGTGTTTGTATTTCAGTTTCATATATATATATATATATATATGTAATCGCACAAAAATGAAAAAAACAAGGTATTCAGAGGATGATTTTATTTATAGTTGAAATGTTTGGCAACGTTAAACGTTTGGGTTTTTACATTAAACCTTCATCAGGGCTGTTAACTGATGTTGTATCTTTTGAATAATATCTAATTTTAAAAAGAAACGAAAAAAAAAATGAGAAAGCTTTTAATATTTTGTTTATAGTGTTCTCTTTCAAACCAGTAGGATGTGATTAGTGCTCTAAATTCTTTTAAAGCGCAACTTATTTCCTTATATATATATATATATATATAATCATGCATTACTTCTTTCTCTTTTTTTCTTCACTTTTTTTATTTTTTCTCTATTGAATAGATGCTTGTAATTTTGAAAGAATTATGAACAGAAGCGTTACAGAATATATATATATATATATATATATATATATATATATATATATATATATATATATATATGTAAAAAAAACAAAGCGGTCCAAGTAAATATAAATAAAACTCACAGCAACAAACAACCTAACACAACCCCTGAGGACTAACAGCGAAATGATCGAAAGCGGTTGGGTTAGTATGGGACACTTTCTTCACCACCTTGACCCAGACTAAGAAAAATAACAAAAAGACTTGAACGTCTTCACTTGAAGATCTTGGAAAGAAAACACTCCATGGTCTTTAACCGAACATGCTTAAATAACAACTTGCTACCTAACTATACAATATATATATATATATATATATATATATATATATATATATATATATATATATATATATATATATAAAGTCGAATGCTGACCGATGATTGAAATTTCTTTTTTAAAAATCTTTTTGGTATGATTGTAATTAATTCAGCTCTGTTACACTAATCCCGCCTCATTTGCTATAATGTTACATAAGTTATTTATTTCATTTGACAATTTTTCTTTGCGTAATGCGCGGAGAGTTCCTTTGGCGTAGTGGCTTACGTGCTGGCTTGCAACATCGTATCAATTGAGTTCAAACCCCAGTTCTGCTATTGATTTTATTTTTGAACCCTTAACTTTGAGAAAGATATAGACTCCCTTATTCCTTCAGCTAGGGCTTAGAAAGTACCACTACTGTACTCCTTTAAGGATGGCTTTGGAATTAAATAACCCACGAAGAAACAGAAAGAAAACTCAAACCATTTTTTACGTAAACGTTCAAATTTACAGAATCTGCTGGAATTTCAAAACTGATTCTGAAAGTTTATAACAAAATCTTCCTGTTTTTATTTTCATGTTACGAATTTCGTACGTTCTGTAACGACCAATCAATTTTTTGATCTAGTGTTTTTAGAATAATTTTCTTGATTTAATTGAATATCAGTTTTTCCAATTCTCTTGGATACACCATTAAAAAAATTTTCATAATTGCTTCTTAACCAGCTGTAGCTAAAAATAAATTGCTGACTTCATTTTTACCTCCATATTCTTTGTTGTTCCTGAGTTTCTTGCTCTAGCATCGGCATTGAAATTTCTTTTTCAAGTTTCTTCAAAGTCTGGTTTCTCTGCTTGCAACAAAGTCTGTTTTCTTCCAAATACAAAAAAAAAAAAGCCTGGTTCTTCTAGGCGCAACAAAGTCTAGTTCCTCTGTGTTCCCAAGTAAAATAAATCACGAGATACTTTTCAAATTTCAGAATACGTGTTGCTCTATCTGGGATATTGAGCACTCGCATAGGAAAAAAAAAATGCCGGGTGACTGTAAAAAGTCTTTTATGAAGTGTTTGTTTGCAGTGTCTATCAACATTTTTCTCAAACAAGTGGCATAAAACTCACTTTAAACGATGTAAATCACGAAGCCATTGTATTCGGGTGAATATCAGGAGAAATACTTGACGAATACGTATGTATTATGCATATAAAAAAAAAGAAAAAAAGAAAAGGACAGAGAAAAAGAAAAGAAAAAGGAGAAAAAAGAGGAGAAGAAAGAGAGAAAAGAAAAGATGAGAAAAAAAAGAAAAAAGAAACATAAAAAGAAAAAAAAAGAAAAGAAAAAGAGAAAAAAGAAAAAGAAAAAAGAGAAACGAAAATGAGAAAAAAGAAAAAAAAAAGGAAAAGGAAAAGAGAAAATAGTAAAGTAAAAAGAATTCTCTAGAAATTCTTTTGGTTTCTATTTGTGGTAAAAGATCAACTTGCCAAATGTCAATACAAAACAGATGACAAGAATGTCCTTCAGTGGGCACATCGATACAATCAGTTTCACATGATTAGGCCAAATTTATTTTTACCGAAAATGTCTTCTTTATCGCTTGAGCTGATTCTAAGCCTTGGATTACGTGGTTACATATTGAATTTAAAGACCTTCTAAAGTATTTTTGAGAGGTTCACCTTTCTATGAATTGGCACGACATAATCTTTCATAAAGCAAAGTTCCAAGCAATAACCAAAACAATCAATCTGTCCAGTCGGTTAATTATAGTAAGTAAATTAAAGTTGGCGACCGTAGTCGAGGACGACGAGAAAGCTCCCTTTTCGATAGCTACTACACTGAGGTGTAGGGGAGGGTGCTACTCATTTCCCTAGATTGTACCACTTTACCCTTGATACGTACCTTATTGCTGAGTGTTAAGCAAGGAGGTATCAAGTACCATTTTTAAAGTCTTTGGTATGACGCGACATGGGATTGAACACAGGTCTCCCGGACCATTACTCGACCACAAGGTATTTCAATAAAATCGATATCATTTAAGATATTCTGTGTGATTCAATAAAATCGATATTTTTTCATAACTTAATATTTTGACTTTTAACAACGTGTGAAGAAAAAAACTCAAATTTTTATGTTCATTGTTTAAACGCATTTTTTCCCTTGTGAATTGCATTTATATACTTGATAAGGAAAAAAAACCCATAGAACATTAAACATCGAATTTTGAGTTCTATCTACGCAATCTCTTAAAAATTTGGGAAAATTTGAATGAGAACTGGGCACATGATTAATTACAAAATGATATCAATTTTTTTGAAACACCCCGCATATGTTTTTATTCAACTCACTTGAAATCCGCCAAAGGTGGCTGTTGGGTTTGATTTCGGTGTACTTTCTATTTGTAGATGTTCAAACTTTAAATAAAAATTTAATGCAACATCTTTTGCTGAAAACCAACCAAGAAAGCTCAACGCTTTTAAAAACTTTGGAATATTTTGATTATCTTCAGTATTTTAGTGTTTTCTTGGTTTTATTTTAATATCTACTTTGAAGGTAAATGTATAATGAGTGGTAATATATTTTGTATTTTAGCATATTTGTCTGTTATTTCGTTTCAAAGTTTATATATGTGACACAAGGTCAGTTTAACAGGTTTGAATTTATAGTTTTCCTTCTCTTGATCGGTTGCCATATCAAGGTTAAAGAGCCCTACTATTGTTCTTTTACAAGGATGGCTTACAAAAGTTGCTCTACCATTAAAGAAAAAAAACAAACCATATATATATATATGAAAGAAAAATGAAAATAATCCTATAAAAATATGAAAAAAATCAGAGACTGTATTAAATTATGTATGATAATATTTCACCCAATATATATTGCGAATAATCGCAATGAAAAGGCATTTTACATTCCCAGGACTGGAGCCTCACTATCAGCTGCAGTTTAATTTTATATCAGGACACTCGTTGAGGTGGGGGGTCTTTTCAGAAATATAGTCGGTATTTTCTACTGCCCCAGCCGATTGATCTGTTTCTTGTTTTCTTTCTATCAACTACACCTGGCAACCGTTATGGAATTAGCACACTTAGATCACTTGGAATTTTTTTTATTTAGCAGTAAATAAACTGATAACAGATAAGATACAAAACATTTTTCCTTTAATAGCTGAACATTCTGGCTTCAGAGAAAAAACCTTTAACAAACTAGATTAAATTATTTGATTTAATGGTATATCTTTTCGATATCAGTAATAGAACACGAACACACACACACACACACACACACACACACACACACACACACACACACACACACACACACACACACACACATATATATATATGTATTAGCATAGCGTAAACACAGACCTATTATGTTCTCTTTCAGACAAATACCCTTGGGAAAGGTATGAACTCCCTTACCCTCCCATCTATGGGTTAAATAGTACCACAACTGTTTTTCTAGAAGGATGGCTTTGGCATTAAATAGCCTACAACGGTTGATATGCCATTAAATAAAGAAACCAAACCAAACTAAACTCACAGACCCAATAGTGCTTGGAGGCTCACAGTTTATTAGCAATGCGAACATCAAATCAACAGCCCTTTGTCTACCATACCTTACTGCATATATATATATATATATATATATATATATATATATATATATTAGGGGAATTTTTTTGAAAAAAAAAGCAAAAGATTTTTCTTTATAAATATAAACTATGCATTGTTTTTAATTGGTTTAAAGCAAAAATTATTTTTCATCGCGCTGAAATATTTGTTTTAAAGCTATTCAAAAAATAGTGTTCCAGGCTTGAGCAGAGGCCTGTCATCAAATATTTGATGGCTAAGAAATGCAAAACATGTGAAGAATGTGTGATATCTACGGAGAAACATGTTTTAAGTAAAAAAATGTTTACAAATGAGTTAAACATGGGTTTGCCACTACAAAGGTGGGTTACAAAGACTGTCCATGGAGGGAAAACACATTGAAAATGTTAATGGCGCAACCGTCAGTAAAGAAGGTCACGCTGAATGTCTTCTTGGACATAAAAAAAAAATCCCTATTGAGTTCCTTAAAAAAAGATACCACTGTAAATAGTGCTTCGTATAGCAACCTCCTTTGACAAAATTTATTGAATGACCCTCGTATATATATATATAATCAAGTCGCGTAGCTGACACGGATTTCTCGGTCTCTCTCGCCAATCGTCCCTATTATCCATCGCTCCCGGTAGGTCTTCTAGACTACATCCTGTGTCCATACTAAGCTGTTGTAGGTATGTTCTTTTTGGTCGTCCAACCTAGCACGTCTGTGTGAAGGGGTCCATAGGAGAACGTTCTTGCTTCTCCAGCAGTGTCCCGCATGTTTTGTTCGCCTTAATGAGATGGTTTTAGAGATAGGTGGTAGGTGGCCGTACAACCGTTGTTTTGTGGAATGTTGCTCCCAGGATTGTTCAATACAACTCGTAACATTTTTGTGCAGCTTCTGTCTAGTGTCCTTTTTATACACTTCGTCAGTATCCATGTAGTGCATCCATACAGTAGAATTGACACAACCGCTGGTTGGAAGAAATCCTCTTTTATATATATATATATTGTGCAAGAGCAGAAGAATGTGTAGAATTATTAAACAGTGAATAATTTTGAAAAATTGTACTTTAAATTTAAGAATTTTAATTCAGAATAAACTGATAAAGTTTTTTTTTCTGTACGTATTTAAAATGTGTATTTTCCTGAGATTTCTGTGCTGTGTGACGAACGTTCTTTCTGTATGAGCCATAGTATTTACAATCGCCCACCTGTAACGTTAAAAGTAACGGTTGCTGCACACCTTAGTACAATTGTATTGATCAGCAATTTTAACTCAGAGTGAAATATCTATCACTTCTTTTCCTCGAAACGTTTTGCTATTCGATTCAGTCGCTGTGCGAACAACTTTGTAAGCAGAGCGGGTTCATTGATTGTGTGAGTGACTTGCTACTTCTTTAAGCCAAGTAAGCAATCTGAACAACTGAGAGAGAGAGAGAGAGAGAGAAGGGAGAAAAGAGCGGGAAAATTCCTATCGAGAAAGAGAAAAAATGGCGGAAGTGAAAGAAGATGACAGTAGGAGAAAAAAAAAGTCTTAAAAAACATTATATAAAATAAATAAAAGAATAAAAAAAGCAAAAAAAAGCCCCCCCCAAAAAATCGAAAAAAATCTTTCTCCCACACAGGTAGAAATTTGATTCTAAAATAAACCTTAAAAAAGGTAGAAATTTCAACTCGTAAAGTCATAATATGTTTTTCGTACCTTCATTCTTTTGTTACGGGAAATGATCCAATTTTTATCGTTGCTACCTGATCTACTATTTGCTCTTAGCTACCCCCACCCGGGCGGGTGGGCTGTTGAATTCGCTGACTGCACTCCAGCAGAGGGGTAAATGCTCCCCCCGCACTCAACGAGTATCCTAAGTATGGCACTAAACTGCATCTGATGGTAAGGCCTAAGTCCTGGAACTTTGAAGAATATAGAGTACCACTTTATTGCCATTAGTCTCAGGTTCACTTTGACTTGAATTGGTAATTCATGTCAGGGTCCTACCTATGGGTCAAAGAGAATTGATCAATCATTTACTAAATATTATTATTATTAGTTATTTGAAACCATAAAACTGTACAGATTATTTATATCACATAGGAAAACTGTACAAATAGAATTATTTGTGTTATATATGAATACTTTAAACCATTTAACTGTGCCCAAATAAATGAGCTCAAAGTACTATGACTCCTGATACATGGTGGTCCCAGTGTTGACCGACCAGCAAGAACTTCTTTACATCAACTCTGAGCAGGCAGAGGATGTAGTTTGGAAGACCTGACTGGATGGAAGTATGAGAGAGAGAGAGAGAGAGAGAGAGAGAGAGAGAGAGAGAGGGGGGGGAGAGTCGGGAAATCTGTGCTGTTAGCGTGACTTGATGATAATGATAAAAGCAGGTTTTGTCATTGAATAACTCACAAGGGTTGATATGCCATAAAAACACCAACCAACCAACCAACCTAACAACTAATGTTGTCATCTCCCTCAAGGGATATTTTATTTACAGTAACTTTATTTTCTTTTCGCTTTTTTAGTTGTTTTTCCCCCTCTTTGCCTTTTTAATCCTTCTTCTTCTTCTTCTTCTTCTTCTTCTTCTTCTTCTTCTTCTTCTTCTTCTTCTTCTTCTTCTAATCGTAATCGTTTTTTGAGATATTCTTTAAGTTTGTTTTTTAAAATTGTTCAAGGAGATTCATTCATTGTGTTGTCCATACGATTACCACAGCGTATCTGTCGATCATTTCTACAGCCTTCCTCACATGTAAAATCGAAAATGAAATAGTAATGTCTCTACATTCATTCTTTCTCAGATCTGAGAGAGAGAGAGAGAGAGAGAGAGAGAGAGAGAGAGAGAGAGAGATGTTAAGTACGACGAAACTTATCTCGTTGATCCGGGTTCAAATTCCCTTCGCGCTAATACCCAAGGGAAAGACATAAATCGATCTCTTCGCTTCCCATCTTTGAATAAAAGGCAGGTTGGACCCTTTAGCCTTGATAAGGCAGCTGATGTAGGAGGGTTGGTTCCTTGCTACTACTACCATGTAACCCAGTAAAGCTAAAACATTATTGAATTTGAAGATGAGGATACATGCGAGGCCTGTCTAGAAAATAATGAGAGTGTTTTGATCTTTTTTTATATTCGGGTTGGTAACTTTGTTTGAAAATTAACTAGTTAATGTTGAACTTGAAAACCTGTAAAAACAGTTTGTCTCTCAGAATTCACGTTCAGCCGAATTATCTGATTATTAGAAGTGTAAAAATGTTTCTGGTTAAGTGTATCGCTAAAATGAAACACAAGATCAAATTCAGTGTCCAACTTCAGTGACAGAAATATCAAACAAGAGGAACAAAAAAACAGTTTAGGGAATGTCAAACACCAAACACTGTTAAACACTTTCAAATAGAATCTAGAGTTTAATCTTTCATTAGACAGTGCCTTTTCAATGCTAATAATATAAAGGACTTATTTGAAAATGCCCACCGTAATCCAGAAAAAAAAACAGAACATCGAAGCGAGAGTCTTATTAGAGCAATACCCTTCAAATATTCTAATCTCGCCTTTTCAATGCTAATAATATGAAGGACTTATTTGAAAATGTCCACAATAACCCAGAAAAAAACAGAACATCGAAACGAGAGTCTTATTAGAGCAATACGCTTCAAATATTCTAATCTAAAATTTTTTTTTTAAAGAATTATAAAGTAATTTCCATTCCAAATAAATGGTAATTTTTAGGTCTTCGTCGGCGCTGAAAGTTATTTTTAAGCCTCTAAATTCTCAAAATTACGATGATAACTATGAAATACTAATTATAATACTTCACTCTTTAAATAGAAGAATCAATATTATCATCGATCGCTATCGTCGAATCTGGTTTAGTTATAGCCGTCCAACAAATTCAAAATTCCATTCATTGACGTGAAACCCCAAATCAACAAATTCTTCTACACAAAATGGCAACAACGCTGGGATAACAACATGCACAATAGATTCTTCCTGATAAAATCCTCTTCGAGAGAGTGAAAAGCAGCTTTCAGAAAACCCAGAAAGAAATGAATCATAATATTTCGATTGTGTATTGTTCACGCAAGACTTTTACGCCCTCTTTTATACTCAAAACGGAACAACAAGCACAACTTATGTTATGTCAAACATTCTACACTTTTAATACTTTCTCATAGAATATGGAGCATTTGTTCTCAGCAGACAACGCTTTTTTCAATGGAATTAATTTAATATAAAGGACTTATTTGAAAATGTCGACATGGATGACTTATTGTCAATCTTGAGCGAAATAAAATCACACCAAAAATTATAAACGTAAATAGTTATATACAAAGTAATGATTAGAAAACTCTCCAGGGGGGGGGGTTGACAAATTATTAAAACGAAATATTTACCCCTACCAAAAAAAAAAAAAAAAAAATCTCACTCTTAAACAACTATGTAAAATATAAACATACAATCTACGTAATTTCTTCTCCTCGAAACATAAAATAGCCCCAAAAGGGTTGAGATGCAGTAGAATTCAATTAATCAATCAATCAGAAATATTTGACGAGTTAACTCAGGCTTATGGAGATGAAGGTCTACTATGTACTATATTTTTAGGGCATATAATGTCGAGAGACTACTGAAGATAGTATGCATTTTAGTTAACAGGTCTCTTCACAAACAGAATAAAAGTGACGACTTGCATCTTACCCGATCGACGTTTGATTGGTGATAAATTAAGTTTGTTCAGCTGATTTTCAGTCTGGGTTGCCAACCGGAAAAAAATCAGTTTCATTACTTTCTAGATACTCTCTCTACGAACTACATTTTGACAAAAAGTACCATTACTTTTCTTGTCTGATTACATCTGATGGTGAGTCTGGAGACATTGGAAGGGTGAGGCACCTCTTTATTGGCATTACTCTCATATCCATTTTGTCATGGAGTTACAGAACCTGTTTGGGTGCGATCTATGGGACAAATAAATCTTTTTAAAATCATTCATATTTGATGGGACTGTGTGCAAGAGAGAGAGAGAGAGAGAGAGAGAGAGAGAGAGAGAGAGAGAGAGAGAGAGAGAGAGAGAAGAAAATACTACAAAAATATGTTAATATAATCGTACAAAGATCACGATTCTCAAACCGCCTGGCATAAAATAATCCTACACAGTTAAAATCAATCAATCAATGTTCTCATTCAAAATTCATTTATGTGATCAACAATTTTAAACAGACTACGTAATTGATCGATTAGTTTTAACGGCATATGAACCCGTCAAGAGTTATTTTATGCCTAGAGGTTACAGAATCGCGTTAATTGTACATTCATATTTGCAATTTGCGTGTAGTTTTTTCTTTAGAAGTTTTTTTAAAACTGTTCTATCGTATTCAAGTAATTTTTAAAAAGATCGATTTGACCCGAAGATGGGACCCTAACAAGTACGGGTCAGAGTGAACCTGGAAGTAATGGTAATGAACAGGTACTACACGCTTCTCAGATCAAAACTGCAGTCCCACCATCGAATTCAGTTTCGTGCGTTACCCAGGGCACACTCTTTTGATATTAGGGGTCTAACCCCCTTTTCATGGGATGCAGTTTATGTATTCTTATCCCCGCCGAGAGGAGACACATACTTTGTAAGAAAAATGCATAGAAACCGTAGAAAAACAAGCATTTTAAACATTTTATTGTTTTGTTGTGATGTAAATTTCTTAAATTTAAAAGAATACACATTTTTCAAAATTATCCAGTGTTTAATGACGTTACGCATTTTTCTGCTCTCAACCCATTATCAGGATATATTGTAGCCGTGTCTGTACTACTGTATAGTTGTACCATTTGTAATCCTCCAAAAATTTTGGAGAAAATGGTAAATTGAAAATACACAGGGATGCTGCGTGCTGTTTTGAATAAATCCTGGAAGCAGCACCCGACATTACAACGGTTGTACGGTTATTCACATCCAAGAAAGGCGAACAAAACATGCTGGATACTGCTGGAGAAATTAGGACGCATAGAGGCTTGCATTCATCGCTCTGAGCGAACACTGGATGTCGTCTGGACGAAGTACCAATCATAATGGCCGTTAGGGACGGATGGTGAAAGACATTCAAAGGAATCTGTGCTGTCCACACAAGTTGATGATATATAGACTACGGGAGCTTTCCTATTTTATAATCTTAAGTTTTTTCTCAATAGCTTTCTTGCTAATTTCTTTGTATCAGGGTCCAGTTGATAAAGAACTTGCCCCAGGTTCAGCTTCCAAGCGCTTTCGACTATATCAAGAGTTCGTCTTCAGGGGAACTAATTATGTATATTTACCCACCCCTCCGCTCGGGCAGGATATGACACACGGTCAATTTTTTAAGCGAAGTTTAACAGGTTTGAATTCAGAGTTTTCCTTCTCCTAGACTAGTTGCCCCACCAAGGCTGAAGAACATTGTCTGTCCTACTATTTACCCACAGCTGGAAGGAGAATAATTGGATTTATACCTTTCCCAAGGGTATTAGTGCTATGTGAAATGCAATCAGTCTCGTCCAGGATTTGAACTCGTGTCGCCGTGTCCATTTCCTACGACGATAACCATTACACCACGGACACCTCCCCAGGGGAACTAATTATGCATTAGTATCGAAACCATGCCAGAGTCATCATCTGATGAAGGCTTTCTTGATCATACAGTTGTTTTGTTTTCAGCAGCATGTTTATGTGGTGCTACGCTTTCTTTGTTTAATGGTATATCAACCTTCGTGGGTTATTTAATACCCAAGCTAACCTTATTGAAGAACAGTAGTAGTACTAATTAACCCCTACCTTTGAAGACAAGATGTTTCCTACGTTTCCAAAGGGCATTAGTCCTTAAGTGAATGTAAGAACTCGACCGGAGTTCAGACTCGATTACTATGATGTGGCAATTCAGGAAATTAGCCTCTACACAATGGAAACTTCTCACGATGGTGTTTCGAAAAGAGTGCGACAGTCATTTTTACAAATGGCATTTACAAACTATTATAACTTTTTTGTAGATCCGAAAGCAGTTGTTTTAGACGGTCAAATCTGCGAAGGTAGTTTTTCTAAGAGATTTTCTGGGTGTGTTTGTTAAACACTCGGACAAATAATTAGGAACTTCACTGGTTAACACTGACCAAAGTTATTTCGATCTAGGCACTCCCATTCTCATAAAACCAAACATTATCGACTTAGAAATCAGATAAAAGCTGTAGCTGTGTAAATACTATTGTATGATTGAACCACATGGATTTTAACGAAATGCTTAGAGAAAAAGCAAGATGGGAACTAAACATATTTACCCAACTCCTCCGCTCGGACACAAGGTCAATTTTGAATTCAGAGTTTTCCTTCTCCTAGACTAGTTGCCTCACCAAGGCTGAAGAACCTAGTCTGTCCTACTATTTACCCATAGCTGGAGGGAGAATTAGTGGATTCATACCTTTCCCAAGGGTATTAGTGTTATGTGAAATGCAATCAGTCTCGTTCAGGATTTTAACTCGTGTCGCCGTGTCCATTTCCTACGACAATAACCATTACACCACGGGCACATCCTAAATATGGGAACTAAACAAGTATACTTCGTACTGTTTTGAACAAATCCTGGTAGCAGCACCCTACAAAACTGTACTTGTATGGCTACTTACCTCCAATCTCACCAACCAGTTAAATAAGACGAGTATGTGTATTACTGGAGAAGAAAGGACGAACTTAGTGTCGTTCTCCTATAGACTAGTACACATGGACCAGCAGTGTCGGTCAACTAGTAAAAACTTACTGAGAGAGTTTCCGTTGCGTAATGGTTAAAGTGCGGGACTGCTGCCACGAAGAAAGCGAGTTTGAATCCCAGTTGGGCAATTGTATTCACTTTTTGACTAATAATCTTATGCTCCAACTATGGACTGAATAGTAACACTACTGTTCTTCTACAACTGTGGTTTTGGTATTAAATAACCCAGAGAGTTGATATGCCGTTAAACAAACCAACTAAACCAAAAACTTACTTTTATCAGCTTTATACAAATACTGGATGCCATTTCCAAGAGCGATGGTCGGTAGGGACGGATGGCGAGAGAGAGAGAGAGAGAGAGAGAGAGAGAGAGAGTCAAGGGAATCTGTAATGTCACCTGACCTTGATGATGAATTGTAATAATGAAGAATGTATCGACACCTTGTTGTGATAAAAAGCAAGATAAAAAGAATAAGATGGAGTTAAATTAGTTACCTTTATCAAAAGGAATCTGAGAGAAAATTTTCAGAAATAAATATCTGGATCGTTTTTTAAAAGTACGTTGTCCAGAAGAAAAAAAAGAAAAAGAAAAAAAAAAGAAAAAAATTTCAGAAAAATATCTAAATTTTCACACATTAAAAAAATTTCTGTTACCCTGACAACGAACTTTTCTTTGACTTCAATTTGAACATCTTTATTTCTGATTTGCGCATGCGTACGACCTTTGGAGATTTCAATTGAGTGGAAAAATCATAGCTGTGTTAATTACAAAGAGATATTAAAAAATAATAAAAATGGAAGTTCATTGTATTTTCTTTATATTCTTAATTCATTATCACTGACTATGCATTATTTGCCTGGTGGCGAAACTCACGCTTCTTTAAACACGACAAGTTAGCATGAAAGGAAAGTTATGGAAAGGTCTCATGCTGTTCCATTAATATTATTGGCTACAGATCTTCATTGCCAAGAGATGGCCGCTATTTTTAAGTGGGCGAATTCAGATTGACAAAACGACCATACATGGCTTCTTAACATTCAAGACATTTGCTGTATCAATGCTTTTTACTTTTATCAAGTTCACACACACACACACACACACACACACACACACACACACACACACACACACACACACACACACATGAATATATATCTGTCTGTTTGTCTGTCTGTCTGTCTATCTGTCTCTCTCTATATATATAGTGCAGAAGGAAAGGCCGATGACGTCAAACACAAAATAATGAGAACTCTGCTCCAACAAACTTTTTCCCTTTCACACTGAAAACAATAATACTAATTCGATTTTTCTGCCAATGTTAGCGAGACACGCCAAAAAAGAGCACATTGCAGCGAGATTTTTGTTAGCCTTATACCATGTCAATGCTTTAATTCAGAGAATAAACCCATTCAAACCCAATTTGAAATTTAGTTTTAATGGCTGGTTGGTTGTGTTTTATGGCTTATCGACTTTGTAGGTTATTTAATGTCAAATCTTTTTTACACACACACACACACACCCACGCACACACACACACACACACACATCTATAAACACATAAATATAAAAGGGCTATAGAATACACCAACTGCAATTCAAGGGGATAAGACCCTCCTCAATGAGTGTCTTCAATATGACACAGAACAATCTAATTGTTATGCTCTAGTGATGCTGGAGCTTTGGGGAATGCGGATTACCCCTTCATTGCCATCACTCCCAGGTCCACTCAGGCCCCGAGTGGTCGCACCTGAAAGGGTTCTTTCTATCTATGGATCAAATAGAAGTATTTGACATTTAAATTGTGTGCAAACAAATGACTTATGCTAAATTGAATTGTTAGAAATAGAACTGTTTGTACATTTAACTGTTTGTTAATAGTCCTTAGTTGTCGGGGGTGACCCGAAAGTTTCCTTTTCGATAGCTACTACACCGAGGTGTAGGAAAGGGCGCTACTCCATTCCCTGGATTGCTCCACCTTACTCTTGATCCTTACCTTATAGGGCTTAGTACTAAACAAGGCGGCATCAATTAGCGTTTTTTGAGTCTTTGGTATGACTCGACCTGGGATGGAACCCCGGTCTCCCGGAACATAGGCAAACACTCTACCCGTTAGGCCAATTGTTGGCGATACATAGCAATACTTGAAACTATTTAATTTTGTTGACATGCTAAACTGAATTATTAGAAATAGAACTGTTTGTTCATCTAACTGTGTGTTAACAAATGACTAATGTTAATGATACATAGCAATACTTGGAACTATTCAACCTTGTTGACTCATGTTTACATAACATATCTATCTAATATATTTCAACAAACCGGATTTGGTATTAAATAACCATCAATGGTTGATATTCCATAAAACCAAACCAAACCGAACAACACACACACACACACACACACACACACACATATATATATATATATATATATATATATACTCTTTAAGAAAAACAACGAAACCGGTCACATAGGATTATAAATTTATTTCCATCCTGTTACGCATTTTTGAAATTTCCAAAAACACAAAAAAAATTAACAGGACTTCCTCAGATCTTTTTGATAAAAAATTTTTAAACAGAAGTGGTCTTAATGAGGAAATAACTCTTCACCCCTCTTCTATCCCCTCCCACTCTTCTGTGTCTATTCTAGTTTTTTTATCAAAAAGATCTGAAGAAGTCCTGTTAATTTTTTTTCGTGTTTTTGGAAATTTAAAAAATGCGTAACAGGATGGAAATAAATTTATAATCCTATGTGACCGGTTTCGTTGTTTTTCTTAAAGAATCTAATGCTCTGTATTACTGTTACATTGAGCTCTTTACCAGGAAAATCTAAATATTCATTCATGAATAATTTCTTGTCCTGATGGAATTACTCCCAGCCCCGGTTTAACTGGACCAAAGGAATACTATATATATATATATATATATATATATACATTGATTTTTAAACGAATAGTCAAAGGAGACATTTTAAAAGGAATCTGAGTTAATTTGTTTGCACATAGTTAAATGGTTTCAAGTATTGCTATCTAATAGTAATAATTCAATTTAACATCAGTCATTTGTTTGCACACAGTTAAATGATTTCAAATATAGCAAAAGATTAGATATTTCTATTTGCAATTTATGTGTTACTGTTTCTTATGTTTTTTTTTCACACGGCCCTACCAATTAAGAATTATTTTCAAATTTATCTATTTGACCCAAAGATTGGACCCTATCATGTACTAACACTCCGAGTCCGAGTGAACTTAGGAGTAATGGTATTGGAAGGATACTCCACATTACTCGAACTCCTGAGTGGAGCCTGACTATTAGATGTTGTTTAATGTCATATCAGGACACTCGTTAATAGGGGTATTTTACCCCTTTGCTTGGATGAAGCTGTCGTATTCTACAGCCTCTCCCAGCCCACTGGGCTGAAGAATAATATTGTGATTGCGCTCGCTCTGATCTTTAAAGTTTGTCACGAGATATTCAGTATCACCCATAAACACCCCTCTATCATTTAAAAAAAATGAAAAACTAATTTTTCTCAAACCAAACACACCGGGGTTTTATGATTTCTTGTGGAACAAAATTGTGGTGTTTAGGGGTCAAAATGAAGACAAGCAGACAAGAGAAGTTGGCCGAAACAAATATATTACTATAATTGAAGAAATATACAGAATACAGGTGTATTTATAATAATTAGGAATGTCCTTCTGGTATTGTGAGGCAGCTTGGAGGTTATTGGTATTTGTCGCACGTCCCACCAACCAGACGAGTGTGGCACAAGGCCTTTTTTTAGGTGGATCCGGGCGCAGGGCCGTAGCCCAGATACGCCCAGCATTCCCAAAAATACCTCGACCGACTGCCACTGGAACCAGGACACACCAGATCTGCGAACCGATACAACGCGGCCGACCGAAGTGTGTCCCAGCTCAGCTCCTCCCAGAGAGTAGTGTATACGCTCCACTCTGCGTAGAGGTTTTGAAATTGCATAAATATATGTGTGGGGTTTACATATTTTTGGATTACTACATGCTCACATTTTTGGTTATAGTGTTTCCGTACTGTAGTATTCAGTTCTAGATAGGACCCAATAATATCCGTTTTTTAGTTAGTGTATAAAGTTCCACTTCTAAGTGTTGCTCGTGTTTTCTTTGTTTAATGGCATATTATCCTTCTTGGGTTATTGTTATGGCTCTGGAAGGGGTTACAAAGAGAACAGAACACCACGGTTATAGTATAGGTATATATTTACAAGAACAAAGGATGGTTACAAGAACATAGGAAGGTAAGCTAGTTCGCATAACCGCGCTGGGGCGAGGTTAGCTTCCGGATCTAGACTGACTTCGTATTGCTGCGTGTTCCGGTATTATGGAGAGTGGTTGAGTCCATTTGAAGGTGATTCCACCACAACAGTAATTTAATGCCAAAACCATACTTATAGAAGAACAATAGTGGTGCTATTTAACCAATAGCTGGGGAATAATTTGATTCGGTTTGGTTTTATGACATATCAATCATTGTTGGTTATTTAATGCCAAATCGTGTTTTTACATATATATTCAATATATGATTTGCAAACACATTTTATTGTACATACAGTTAAATGATCAAACAGTTCTATTTCTAACAATTCAAGTTATTTGTTTGCTATCAGTTTAAATGGTCAAAAAGTTCTATTTGACTCATAGAGAGGACCCTATCAGGTGCTACCACTCCGGGTCAGAGTGGACTAGGGAGCGATGAAAGGGCACTCTGCACTCCTCAAAGCATTACTGGAACCTCACCATGAGATTATTTACTATCATATACAGGACACTCGTTGGGTAGGGTCTTACCCCTCCTCAGAGATGCAGTCAGTGTATTAAACACAATGGCGGATAAAGGGGGTTCATACCTTTCCCAAAGATATTTGTCCGAAAGTGAACTCACCATGATGTGGCTGTTCAGAGCATTAGACGTTATGCCACGTGAACTTCCGCCAGTTCCAAGCGCCTCTCTCTCTCTCTCTATATATATATATATATATATATATATATATATTTATATATAAGATCCCGGGTGATACCAAGTCTTACTGCTGATACACACTAATACGTCTGTCGCCATAGTTTTCACCGTTTAAATAACAAAATATGAAAAGAAAAAAAAGCCGATCCAAATTCCAATCTCTAAAGAATCATCCAATCTTTGATTTATTCTTTCCATCATCATTTGATGATACAACATCTCACACGCGATTTCCAGTGTGAGTGAAAACTTTTGCAGGTCTAGAACTCGTAAAATAGTCGATTTACGAAAGACATAAAAGAACAGACAGTCGGTCTCCCAATCGGTGCCATATGGGGAGAGGCAGACAGGCAGGCTGGCTGCGTTGTTTAAAAAGAATTCTTACCCTGTTTCAAAGAGAGTTTTTTTTTTGCTTCAGAGTATTATAATATCACGGTTAGTCAGCAAGTCCTCGAAAATAAAAAATAAAAAAAATTTAAAAAAATAAGAAAACGAACAAAGACAAGTGCAGAAGGAAGCAATTATGATATCAGAAAATTAGTTAAATTCAGAAAATGACTGGCGATGGAATGCGGAATCGTAGTAAGCGAGTTCGAACTCCAGTCGCGCTATTACATTCATCATCATCATCATCATCATCATGTGGCGCTGATAGTTCGGATCTCCCTGACCTGCTCTTGCCACCATCTTTATCGTCCATCGCTCCCGGCAGGTCTTCCCGGCTACATCCTGTATCGGCACAGAGCTGCTGTATATAGGTTCTAGCTGGTCAACCTGCCCTTGCTCATCCCTGTGAAGGGGTCAACAGGAGTATGTCGCTTATGAGTTCGTTCTTACTTCTCCAGCAGTATCCTGCATGTTTGGTTCGTCTAACTTGGATGCTTTTCGTGATGGGTGGTAGGTGGCCATATAGCTGCTGTTTTGTAGGGTGTTGCCTCAAGGACTTGTTCAATATTGGTCGCAGCATGCTTGTGTAATTGCCGTCAAGCTTTTTCTCCAAAAGTTTAGTTAGAGTACATGTAGTGCATCCATCCATAAAGCAGTATCGATACGACCGCTGCTTGGAAAAAGCTGCGTTTTATTTTATCGGTCAGGTCTAACCTCCATATGACCGATAGCCTATTGATAGCTGTCCATACCTTTGCTAGTCATGTGTTGAAGTCTGTCTCAGTTGATGAGACACTGCTTCCTTGGTAGGTGAACTTGTCCACTAGTTTCCGTTTAGTGTGGAGATGTCACCTCTTTGATTAAAGCACACATATTCCGTCTTGTCTGTGTTGAAATGGAGGCCTATGCCAGCAGCTGCTCGTTCCAGACTATGTAGCAAGGTTTCAGCTTGGGACAGTGTATTTGCCTGAAGCGCTGTGTCATCGGTGTTATCTGCAT
Organism: Sepioteuthis lessoniana; assembly: GCA_963585895.1. Classification (NCBI taxonomy): domain Eukaryota; kingdom Metazoa; phylum Mollusca; class Cephalopoda; order Myopsida; family Loliginidae; genus Sepioteuthis; species Sepioteuthis lessoniana. The sequence continues at coordinate 86,856,132 of OY757926.1, read as the reverse complement.
CCGTAATTGTTTTTGCAAGGTATCTTCCGTGGCCGTGGTGTAGTCGTTATCGTCGTAGGAAATGGACACGGCGACACGAGTTCAAATCCTGGACGAGACTGATTGCATTTCACAAAGCACTAATACCCTTGGGAAAGGTATGAATCCAATTATTCTCCCTCTAGCTATGGGTAAATAGTAGGGCAGACTAGGTTCTTCAGCCTTGGTGAGGCAACTAGTCTAGGAGAAGGAAAACTCTGAATTCAAACCTGTTAAACTCCGCTTAAAAATTTACCTTGTGTCATATCCTGCCCGAGCGGAGGGGTTGGTAAATAGTATCTTCCGCTTCTTTCCTTTGCCAGCGTGAAACCGTTATCTTTCATTATATCAAGAGACGTTCTAAGCACGTAGTCTAGGCAGACGATAAAGAGGTATGTGGCTAATGTGTCTCCTTGCAGCACACCTGCTACAATGTCGAAGTAGTCTGTGTCTGCATCCGGGGAGCGGACTTTTACTTTTCTGTTTTTATATAGCACCATTATGGCAGCGATGGTTTCTTTGGGTAGTCCGTAGACGAGTAGTATTTGCTCCATCTTCCCCCTTTGTATGAAATCAAAGACCTTGGAAAAGTCGTCAAATAATATTGTTGTGTCAACGTTTTTTGTACGTACACCTTCTAGAATTCGACGGATAGTCAAAATTTGTGATGTCATGGATCGATTTCTCCGAAAGCCAATTTCGTTCTTAAGAACCAAAATGACTGTTAAGTTCACTTTCGGACAAATAGCCTTGGGAAAGGTATGAAGCCCCTTATCCTCCCAGCTATGGGTTAAATAGTATCACTAGTGTTCTTCTAGAAGGATGACTTCGGTATTAAATAACATACAGAGGCTGATATGCCATTAAAAAAAAAATAAAGAAACCAAAGAAACCCAAGAAAACGGCTTATATGATCTCGAAGCGCCAGTGGTGGAACAATTTTAGTCGTAGTAAGCGGACTCTTCTATCCGAGTTCATATCCTGGACAAGGTTGTTTTTATTTCACATAGCGTTAATACATCTACTCTTCCTCCTGCTATGGGTGAAAATAGGGCAGATTGGGTTATTTAGCCTTAGTAAGGCAACCAGTACAGAATGAAAACTGAAAATTCAAACCTGTTAAATCCCACTTAAAAATTGACCTTATGTCACATTCTATTCGCGCGGAGGCTTTGAGTAAATACATATATGATCTCGATCGATGACTTATTGGGTTGATTTGAGAAACGGATCAGGTACACACATAAAAATACAACCAAATCTTTTTCTTTTAAGCTATCTTTCTCGATCTTTATCTTTAGAACAGGTAAAGCAACCAATCTTGGAGAAAGAAAACTCTGTAGTTGGACCAACTGTCCACTGCTCAAGAATTGGCCTAGCTGAGTGGTTAGATCAGCAGTTCTCAACTGATTTTGGACCATGCTCGACTTTGGTATTTTTAACATTTTAATGCACCCTCATCGACTTACGAGCTTGAAATAGAAATGTTTTTGACTATTAAACTGTGTACTCATGCTGAACTGAATTGTTTGAAATAGAACGGACTATTTGCATAAAAATGGATTTGGAGTTAAATAACATACAAAGGTTGATATGCCATAAAACCCAAACAACCAACCAACCATCAGCATGCAGAAAAAACCTTAAGAAAATTCATAAACAATGTCAATATAAAGTTACTATGTACGCAATTCCCTAACCTCTTGGCATAAAATAATCATAGAAGGGTTGATACGCCGTTAAATCCAAAGAGCAATCAGTATCTCATTGTTCTTTAAACACTTTAGTAACCCCCCATCCATTCACACATTCATATCACAATTTTTATTCATTGTAATATTGTGACTGTCTCCCACCACCACTAGATCCTGATGCCTTGCTCTGTGACCAACAACAAAGGTCAATCATGACTACACTTGTGATAAATGCGAGAAACAGTTACAAATTAAGACTAAGAGATAAAAAAGGGTCAGTTTGTAAGATTCTGAGAGAGCGACAAGTAACGACCAATATATCGGGGTGGGTAGATCATGTTTTATCAAACAATAGATCTTTCCTTTATCGACTCGAAAATACCACTTCACGTCTCCATCTTTTTTTTTGAGAATCCCGATGGAAGTTGTAATAGCAATAATAAAGTACTTGGGATTTTTCTGTGACTTTTTTTTTTCCGTTTCCTGATTGTGAAGTTGTTCGAGATCTATTATTGAAAGCTACTGTAGCATTCAAATTTAGTTAAAAGCCGTTAAACGGCAGAAAGATACCATGAGTCATTTATTTGAGTGACAAGCAGTTGTTGGGAACAAAACGTAATTGTCTCCCTCTCTTGTGATTCATGAGTGAAGCGTCCGACAATCACGTGACCGTTGGTCATGTGACTGTTAGAGAAACGAGCTCTACCCTCTTTTTTGACCAAAAAGGTCCTAGGGATTGGATGTCTACTTCAACCTCTGCTATGGGAGAAGCACGTGCATACAAATCACCTTACGAGAACTCACGCTACACCAGACTCACGTAAGTGTAACTTGTGCCATTCATCACTTTGTTCTTAGAGCAACTATTGCGCTTTTGTTTAATATGGTTTGGGACAATTATTAGTAAATAGTATATGTTGACAGTTTAACTTTTCGTGCCGAATTATTCAGTGTTAGACTATCAACAAAATAGTTTTATGTATTATGGAAAAGTGTGGTTGGTATTTCAGGCCACTATCATACATCACATAAGATTCTTATACAGTAATCCAGAGGTCAGTTTGAATGCACATCGGTGATTGGTTAAAACGTCTAGTGATCGTGAACAATTTTATTAGTTAGTGAGAAACGCTTGACTCGAGCGGTTGAATGTTCTATCTCTGTTCACCAATCCTTCATAAGCCGCAACAAGTGATAAAAAGATAGAGTTATTAAAGTAATAGATACGTTATGTATACATAAAAAGGTGGTCGTATAGTCAATTATCATCCCTGCAGAGAAGAGCTTAGAACAACGGGAGATGAAAACAGAAGACAATGACATGAAAGAGATGACAAAATGGAAGACGACGAGAAGATATCGCTGGAACAACACGATGAAAGAGCAAGGGGAGAAGATGAATGCTAACCGTCTCGACAATTGAAATAAAGAAATAAGAAGCAGAATACTATATTTGATGTATACTCTGATTTTATAAGAGAGATTAGCTGTGTTAGTATGGATGCACCACATGGACGTTAATAAAACACATGGAGAAAAGGCTTGATGGGAACTATTACAAGCATCCTGGAAGTAACACCCCACAAAACAGTAGTTATCCAGCCACTTGCCTCTTATCTCATAAACCGTTATATACCGTACCCATGAACATTAATGGGTATGTCCCGTTTCTTATAAATATGTTGGACACTATTGTGAGAGAAGTTAATATGCTGATTAAGAAGCACGTCCCTAACAGCGGTTTACCTTCTTCTCGCTGCTGGTGAGTATTGTATTTTGCTAATGTTATAAAGATTTCTATTTCATTTCCAATCTTCATTTTGGTTATTTCTCATTCAGTAAACTTTTGTTAGGTTATAACACAAACCATTCAAGTTAGACAAACAAGATATGCTAGGCACTGCTGGAGAAGCAAGGATGAACTCATTAGCGATGTTCTCGTATAGACTTTCACATATGGTCACTCTAATGTTGGCCGACCAGCAAGTACATTCTTATATCAGCTCTGTGCGGGACTCTTGATTCAGGATTTGTATCTCATCAGTAATTTTTCATAACCCTTTTTGTTAAGTGGTGGTCAATTTGACTTCGCTAAAAGTTATTTTTCGCAAAACAAATAAATAAAGATAAAAAAAAAAACCCGCTCATTTACAGATAAAATCGCTTTCTTCTTTCAGTGCATAATTTACCGTAATTTGGTTCCTCCCTTTGACTGCTAACTATATGCAAGTGGCAGCTGAGCCAATTTCCACTATGTAAACAATAAAATATAAGATTATTTAACCCACTAGAATGCGGTCTACCACATAAGTAATTAATGGAGAGATCAGAGAATCTATTCATAGTATTTGCGACCAATTTAAGCTTATTTAACATGAAATGTACGATGTGAGTAAAATAATTCAGTATGAAAATAAATAAGTGAATTGTTAAATGAATAATAATAATAATTATTATAATAAGTTTAATAATAACTACAACAACGACAACGAATAGATCACTTAATCTCGACCAGAAAACCAGACCTAGTAATAATTATTAGAAAAAAAAAGAGAACCCGTCGAATACATTTTTTGTCTCGGCGGACTATAGAGTCAAAATCAAATAAAATGAAAAGAAAGACAAGTACTTAAACCTTTCCAGAGGACAAGAAGGTGACGGTGATACAAATTGTAATTAGTGAGTTTGGAACAGTCACGAATGGTTTGATAAGGGGGCTGGAAGGGCTGGAAATCAGTGGACGAATCGAAACCATCCAGGCTACAGCATTGTTAAGATCGACCAGAATACTGGGAAAAGTCCTGGAAACCTGAGGAGACGTGCAGCCACTCAGACTCCAATTAAAAACCTTCAGCTAAGGTTGGTGAGAAAAATTTGTTATAAATCTAATAAGTAAATACAAAGATCGGAAAAGAGAAATTGAAAGAAATGTTACACTTTCAAACTATCGCCATGCCAGTAATTATTGGAGCACTGGGTATCACAGGAACAGTTAGAAGCATGAACACGACATCTGACAGTCCCAGTCAACAAAAAATACATACAATTGCACTTTGTGAAACAGCTTATCAATAAAACTGAAAAATATCACTCAAGAAGAGACAGCAAAATAATATGAATACGTAAAATGTATATAATCCCATAGGTGCCTGTGATGTGAGGATCATCATTGTTGGAAATGGACACAGCAACCTGCGTTCAAATCCTGAACGAAGCCATTTGCATTTCACAATGGGCTAATATCTTTAAAAAGTATTAATCCAATTATTCTCCCTTCAGCTATGGAAAAAAGTAAGGTGGACAGGGCTTTTTAACTTTTGTATGGCAACCGGCCGAGGAGAAAGAAAACTATGAATTCAGACTTGTTAAACTCTGCTAAGAAAATTGACCTTGTATCACCTCCTGCTTGTGGGGGAGGAGGGAGGGTAAATACATTCATATAATCACTACCTTCCTTTAACCTCGGTGTTGGATAAAGTATCGGTAAAGGATTGTAAGAAACTGAAAAGAAAACTGAAAATAAATAAATAAATGAATAAATAATAATAATAATAATAATAATAATAATAATAATAATTATGAAAACGAATCATCTAATCTCGGCAAGACAATCGACAAAATTAAAAAGAAGCAAAAAAAGAGAACCTGCCGATTAGTGGACTTCGTCGTTTCGGCAGACCACGGGGTATAACTAAAAGAAAGCGAAAAAAAAAATGTACCTAGACCTTGCTAGAGAACTGAAAAACTATGGAGCATAAAGGAGTCGGTGATACCAGTTATAATTGGTGCGCTCGGTTCAGTCACCAAAGGATTGATGCGGGGAGTGGAGGACTAGGAAATAAAAGGACAAGTGGGGACCAGAATACTGAGAAGAGTCCCGGAGACTTGAGGAGACTTGCGGTCACTCAAACTCTAGTAGGAAACCATCAGGTAACGCTGACGTGAAAAACTCTTAGAAGAGTATAATAATAATTGTGCGAAGAAAAACTAAATAGACAACTTAGTGTCTGGTAGCCCAATCCAAACCTCAATAGGATATAAAGAAAGGCGTGATAAAATAGGACATTATATTCATTGGAAAATCTAAGAGTTCCATGGAATGCCAATATCTGAAAAATGGACGGGACTGATTGCATTTCACATAGCACTAATACCCTTGGGAAAGGTATGAATCCAATTATTCTCCCTCCAGCTATGGGTAAATAGTAGGGCAGACTGAGCTCATCAGCCTTGGTGAGGCAACTAGTCTAGAAGAAGGAAAACTCTGAATTCAAACCAGTTAAACTTCGCTTAAAAAATTGACCTTGTGTCATATCCTGCCTGAGCGGAGGGGTTGGTAAATATGATATCTGAAAAATGGAACAAATATCAAGAACTAATAACAGAAGCCAAAGAAGGTGCGATTCTCAGCCACATTGCCATTCAGACTTAAAGAAAACTGAAATGCAATAAACCAGATATAGTAGTTAAGAACTATAAAAGAAAACATTTGCTTTCTAACTGATTTCTGAATGTCAACAGATAATAAGATATAAGTCAAAGAATATGATAAGATAAGTAAATAAAAAGATATAAAAATAGAAAATGGAAAAATGTGATACCTTAAAATTACCGCAGTACCAGTAATAGAGAGAGCCAGGAGTCTCACCAAGAAAGGGACAGATAAAGACCCGACAGTTTCAGGCTATATGAAACATAAAAATTGCACTTTGCGGCACTGTTCATCTCTTTAGGGGAGTATTATCAATGTGATTTGAAAAATATCACCCGAAAGAATGGATGGAACTTAGAATACAAATAATCACTACATTCCTTCATAATTTATGGGTAAAGATTCCTGGAAGAGTTGTAAGGAATCGAAAGTTCCTTTGAGAAATCTACAAACAAACGTGTTGTCTTGAGTTATTTTGCATGTCCTTCAATGATTCGACATATAGTCAGAATCTGTGAGGTTGTGGATCGATTTCTTCAAAAAACAGTCTGATTTTATTCTAAGGATTTTTCTGGATATCAAATCGGATACGATTGAGAAGCAGGTCATTGTAAACCTTAGCAGCTATAGTAGTAAATGTTACGTCTCGGCAGGGGAGTTCTTAATGATTCCGAGGTCACCTTTCTTAACGAATTGGGGGGGGATGTCCATTTTTTTTCTTGTGTTTTGTTTAAAGATTGCATTACATAATCGAAGAAGTATATCGTCAAAACCTCTTGTTTTTATACCTTAGGAAGTATTTCACTGGAGACTGCAGCTTTTCTGTTTTTTATTTTTTTCAGTAGAGCCTCAGGTTCTTCTTTTGTATAATAATAATAATAATAATAATAATAATAATAATAATAATGAGGAGACTTGCTGTCACTCAAACTCCAGTGAAAAACCATCAGCTAATACTGATGTGAAAAACTCTAAAGGAGTAAATAAGGATTACAGCGACCAGACACAATACAAACAACACAAGGGTCAACAGAATAACAATGACAAGAAAACAAAGATGGGAATAAGAACAATTGAATGGTTATTTCAAGCGACAAACAAGCGAAACCTCACACGAGAAGACTCGGACTTGGCTAAGAAATGGAAACCTTAAGAGAGAAACTGAATCTCTTCTAATAGCAAAAAAAAAACAAAACAAAAAAAAAAACAAAAAAAAAAAAAACGCCATAATGACGCACCATGTCAAAGCAAAAATAGACGAGAAACATCAAAACAGCAGATGTGGTGATAGAGACGAAACGATCAATCACATAATAAGAGAACGCAGTAAATTAGCACAAAAAGAGTATAGGACTAGACACGACTGGGTGGGCAAGGTAATCCACTGGGAGTTGTGCAAAGAATTTAAATTTGACCATATGACCAACCCAGAAAATGAGATGCACAAAATTCTTTGGGATTTTGAGATACAACCGGATAACCAAATCACGACCAGACTTAGTGAGAGCAAAAAAAAAAAAAAAAAAAAAAAACAATTAAAAAAGACAGCCTGCCGATTAGTGGACTTTGACATCCCGGCAGACCTCAAAGTATAATAAAAAAAAAAGTAAAAACAGAGATTAATACGCCAGACTTGCATGAGAATTACAAAAACTATGGAACCTGAAGGTGACAGAGATAATCAAATCGTAATTAGCGCGCTCGATATAATCCTAAAAAGATTGGTTAAAGAACTGGAAGACTTGGAAATTAGAAGACAAGTAGAGACTATCTAGACTACAGCACTATAAAGCTCGGCCAGAATACTGAGAAGAGTCCTGAAAACTTGAGGAGACAAGCTCTCACTCAAACTCCAGGGTAAATCTATCAGCTAATGATGGTATGAAAAACAATAACTACAAACACAAACTTCTTGTGATACAAACAGATCACCTAATCTCGGCCAGACGACCATACCTTGTGATAGTCAACAAAAACCAGAGAACTTGCCGAATAGTAGATTTGGCCTTCCCGGCAGACCACAGAGTAAAACTGAAGGAAATCGAAAGGAGACATAAATACCTCGACCTTGCTAGGGAATTGAAAAAACTATGGAACATGAAAGTGACGGTGAAACCAATAGTAAATGACGCATTCGGAACAGTCATCAAATGTTTGTTACAGGGACAGGAAGACTTGGAAATTGGTGCACTTGGAACATTCTCCAAAAAAATGATAAAGTAACTAGAACCTTACCAACAAATGGTATATGCACAACCCAGCACCTGTCCTAGAAAATGACGCACATAAACTCCTATGGGACTTTGACGTACAGACGGATCACCTAATCTCGGGCAGAAGACCAGACCTTATAATAATCAACAAAAAAAAACCCAAAAAACAAAAAAAAAAAACAAAACAAAAAAACAGAGAATTTGTAAAATTGTCGACTTTGCTGTCCCGGTTGACCATAGAAAGAATGTGAAAAGAAGGATAAGAACTTCGACCTTGTTAGAGAATTAAAAACTATGGAACATGAAGGTGACAATTATACCAGTTGTGATTGGTACTTTTGGTACAGTAAAGGGACTGGAGGACTTGGAAGTTGGCGAACGAGTTGAGACCATCCAAACAACAACATTATTGAGAACGGCCAGAATACTGAGAAGAGTCCTGGAAACTTGCTGTCACTCAAACGTCAGTGAAAAACCATCAGCTAACGCTGATGTGAAAAACTCCAATGGAGATAATAATAATTATTATTATTCACTGATAATATAATAAATTGTTTGAAAGAGTTCTGAGGTAAATTGTATTAATGGACAATTTTAAAGATTTCGTCATGAAGGCCTTATGATATCCTGTTTAAACGAGTTGTAGAGAAAGATTAACCCTCCCAAATCAAAGGCCATATTAAGGTAGATGACGATTTTTCATATGCCTCTGCCGATGCTTACCGACCAAACCCGAAACTCACGTAATTTTGCGGTTGGAGATTTATTTGTTGAACTTGATAATAAGTGGACTAGAAAAGTAGAAATAGACCCTTTTGTGATTTTTACCTCTTTACTATTTGTGACGATATTTTTCCTGAAAATTCTGAGTACAGTTATCTAATAGCATGTTTAATACGATTCAAATACAGATCACTTTAAAACAACAACAGCAGCAGGAATAATAATAATAAAAATAATACCAAGTTTTAGTTAACAAAGATAAAAGACTTATTAACAAGTTGGCTTCACATTCCTAGCATGTCACAGAGTTGGAAATAAAGGAAAAAAATCTGTATAAATACCTGAATCTTGTCAAGAGGGAAAAAGTCCTGAAATATGAAAGTGACAGCGATGCCAACCAAAGAAGGTACTGAGGAGACCCGAGGAGACATGAAAAGAGCTGAGGAGACCTGAGGTGACTTGAGAAGACTTGAGAAGACCCGAGGAGACATGAAAAGACTTGAGGAGACCTGAAAAGACCTGAAAAGACCTGAGGAGACCCGAGGAGACATGAAAAGACTTGAGGAGACCTGAAAAGACCTGAAAAGACCTGAGGAGACCCGAGGAGACATGAAAAGACTTGAGGAGACCTGAGGAGACCTGAAAAGACCTGAGCAGACCCGAGAAGACATGAAAAGACTTGAGGAGACCTGAGGAGACCTGAAAAGACCTGAGGAGACCCGAGGAGACATGAAAAGAGTTGAGGAGACCTGAGGGGACCTGAAAAGACCTGATGAGACCCGAGGAGACATGAAAAATCCTGAGGAGACCCGAAGAGAACTGAAAAGACTTGAAGAGACCTGAGGAGAACTGAGAAGACTTGCTGTCACTTGGAATTCATTGAGCTCTACCAGTTACTACTGGATTGAAAAACTTGTGAAGGAATAATAATAATCATAATAATGGGCGTTTTAAACGACTAATAAACAACATCTCACGTGACAAAACCTGGACGTAGATAAGAAAAGGAAACTTTAAGAGAGAAACAGAATCTCTCCTAATAGCAGCACAAAACACCTTGAATGCAGATGACATGAAAAAGTAAGTTAGCAATTTTTGGAACTCTTATCATTACTACTTATTTCATTCCGAATCTGTCTCGATTTCGAATCTGTCTCGATTAATCAGAGAACTTGAAGTTGATTACATATATCAGGAGTATTGCAGTCTTCTTCATACGGTGATACCAATTGCAATTTGTGAACTTGGAAAAGGCTTGGAAAAAATATGGAGGAATTGGAAATCAAAAGAAGAAAAGAGAACTTTCAACACTATATTAAGATCAATTAGAATACTGAGAGGAGCTCTTGAGCCCTGAGGAGACTTGCAGTCACCCAGAATCCAATAGAAAACCACCAGCAAACGCTGGTGTGAAATACTCTCCAGGAGTGAAATGATAATAATAATAATAATAATAATAATAATAATAATAATTGTGCCAATAAAAACTGAAGAAATTGACAATTCAGTGTCCAGTTGCCTAATCCTAACACCCATAGAATATAAAGAAAGGCAAGATAAAATAAGATTTCATATTCCTTGGAAAATGTGCAACGAATACGGAATACTGAAATCTGAAAAATGGTTTAAACTCCAACCAGAATCAATTAGAGAAGCCAAAGAAACTACCATTCTCTGAAACATTGCTATCCAAACTAACAGAAAAATAAAGATTAATAAACCAGATTTTGTGGTTGAGGACTATAAAAGAGAACTTTGCCTTCTAATTGATATTTAAGAGCCAACAGATATCAGCCAAAGAATATATTAAAATAGATAAACAAAAAGATTAGAAAATGAATTTGATATACTTGGAACGGTCCTTAAAGTCCTGGAAAAAAGTCTAGAGGAATCAGAAGTATAGAGACCCTCCAGATTACAGCATACAGAGATCGGATAGAATACTGAGGAGAGTGTTGGAGACCTGAGGAGACTTGGTGTCACTCAGATTCGAATGGAGAATTAAAAACTCGCAAGGAGTAAAATAATAATGGAAAAACTCGTCAACTCGTCTAGGAGAATGAAATTTTTTTTATTGAAACTCCACAAAAAACATGTTTATTACAAATCTGTAGATTTATCGCAGTCATGGTGGGACTACCGCCTTTTGCTTTTGAAGAAGCGCAGAACATTTGCATTTTTCTTTTTTGTTTGTATAGCGCTATACTAGATAAAGGAATAAGGTTTTAAATCGAAAGCAATATGGTTATATGAAAAATCAACATTCAAACACCGACCTCTTACATCGGAAACTATCTCAGGAATCATGACTAATGGAGGCTCTGGTGTTCTTTTGTTGGTGGTAATTCGAACTGAATGACCTTTTATGATCCCATTGGGAGCTTACCGAAGAAAATAAGGTAGGCCGTAGTTTTGCGGTAAAATTGAATAATTGTTTTGGGCGCCTTATACAGTTTACTCAGAAAGGAGTGGATTCTTAAATGGATATAATTAGACAAGAAAATCTCGGTCAGGAAATACCAGATATTTCTTTTTTTTTTTTTTTACTTTTCTTTGATAATTCTACTCTTGCAAGCGTCTTATTTTATTTCTTTTATATCAGTGCATGCTTATTATGGAAAATTTAATCCCGAGGAAAGGTGCTTCCCAAATTAAAAATCAAACAATTGTATGTGATCGCGTTTCTTGACTGTCTTTTGGGCTCATCGAAGTGGTAAGATATATATATATATATCTATATATATATATACTTCAGAGTCTTTGTTTAATGGCATGCATATCAACCTTCGTATATATATATATATATATATATATACACACACGCAAAAACACACCCACCCGCCCACGCGTGCACACACACAGACATATATATATATATATATATATGTGTATGTGTGTGTGTGTGTGTGTGTGTGTATGTATTTATTTATATCCCATCCTATCCACATTCTTCTCACCTCACTGCAGGACTGAGGCGTTTTCCAAAATCTATATGGGACAGTAAGAAGTATCGAGCCCATGATATGTTGGTAGGGCGGTTAAAGTCTCTCAGATTGGTTGATTTACTAAGTCTAGAAAACCTACTACACCCTAATATTTACCCAAAGCAGAAAGCGGAAAAATGGATTCATAACTTTCGCACACACACACACACACACACACATATATATATATAGTAATATGGTTTGCTATATTAATAAGAAAATGTGCTCGATATCAGTGATAGAGTCTGTGTAGATCTAACTTCGATTAGCGTAGACACTGAATCAAAAACGCTTGGTGATTGTCAGTTACTAGCCAAAACAATCACTAGATTAAGATCTCTCTCTTCCTTTCTCTCTCTCTCTTTATATATATATATATGCGTGTGTGTATGTCCGTGTAAAGATGTATGCGCGCGTGTGTGTGTGTGTGTGTGTGTCTGGATGAGTGCGTGAATGTACGCGTGTGTGTCTAGGAGAATAAAAAACTGATGTCAAAATCTGAAGAGAGTTGTTCAAGGGACTCTGTGGCACATTGTTACACCATTCTTCTGTTATCAGCTCATCCCAAAATGTGTGGCTGGTTCTACACAAACCTAGGCCACGACAAACAAATCTGCCGAGTGAATTGTCCAACGGTTTGCGTCTTTATATGAACTGTTGGGTACTCGTACGTCGAAATCGATGGAAGAGTTCATTATATATATATATATATATATATATATATATGTGTGTGTGTGTGCGGGTGCATGTTTATGTGTGTGGTGACTGATTTCTTTGATATAATTTTTAACGAGGCTTTTATTCGTAGATAACATCCCGTTTCTTATAGTACATTTGCTTATCCCAAACAGAGTAACCTAAAACAGAATATTCGGTAGGAAACAGACAAGTCAATTAATACAACATGACATTAATTGTACACCGTACAAGGAGAGAACTAAGTTTCCGTCCCACGCCATAAAAAAGTCACAATGTGTTCAAGGAACAGGAATACCAATCCATACGGCAAAAAGGTGGAAGTCACTCTTCTCAGATCTTGAAGATAACGGTGGGAGGCACTATATGCTCGCTGCTGAAGAGCGACAACTACGTTTCTCGTTTCTGAAGTCCTGTTCATGAAAGAGGTGGATTCCCCGGTTCGTCTTCTCTCGAGACCAAAAAGGACTCGGGACCTGAGAGTTCTTAAAACAACGTGGCAATGGAGATCATTCAATTTAGCCTCCCAACAATATTGATGTTGGGGTCTTGCAAGGAGATACACTGGAACCATATCTGTACATAATCTGTCTTGATTGCGTACAACGAACGTCAATAGATCTTAAGAAAGAAAATATCATGGATACAGACTATGCAGGTGATCCAGCGCTTCTTTCGGGACATATGCTCCAGCCGAATCTCTGCTGCATAGCCTGTAGCAGGCAGCAAGAGGCATTCGTCTCTACTTGAACTCTGATAAAACTATTCTTGTGCTTGGAATAAAATGGTGCAATCTCCTCATTAAATGGAGAGCTTCAGAAATTAGTTGACCATTTCGCATACTTCGGTATCAATATCTCATCTACTGAAAGCGATGTCAATACAGGCATACATAAAGCATTGACTACTATTGATAGGTTGACGACCATTTGGAAATCCGATCCCTGATAAATATAGAACGGGAATTTATCCCAGTTGTAACAGGGTCAGTACTATTGTACGGCTGCACCACTTGAATTTAACGAAACGCTTGGAAAAAAAAAAGCTAAATGTTAACTACCCCAAGGATGTTACCTGCTGTTCTGAACAAATTCTGGATGCAGCACGACACAAAATCGCAGTTGTACGATTACTTACCTCCCATCCCACATACTCTTCAAGTAGGACGAATCACACATAGTGGGCACTGTTAGAGAAACTGGGACGAACTTATTCACGACGTTCTTCTTCGGACTCCTTCACTTGGACATACTCGTTTTGACCAATCAGCAAAGACGTTTATCAGCTTTGCACAGATACTGGATGCTGTCTTGACGACTTACTAAGTACGATGATTGATTAACACAGATAACCGGAGAGAATAAAGGGAATTCGTGTTAGCTGCAGAATTTAATAAATCATATATATATATATATATATATATATATATTTGTCACTCCGTAATATTGCTAGTAGGTTTTATAGGGTTGTATTGCCAGTCCTGTGCTAACTTGCTTTTGAATTCAGAGTTGCCCTTGTCGTAGACTGGTTTCCTAAAAAAACTTGAGAGCCTTCTTGGCTCGGCTATTTTATTAATTTTTGGAGGGAAAAAAATGGATTCCAGCCGTTCTCAATGGAAATTTGAAGGGATTTAAACCAGGTTTGTAGAGTAGATTTTCCTTACCACTAGAACAACCGCATCTTCGAGGAAGTTGAATTCCTGAAATTGGCGAGAATAATGTTGGCAGAAATTTGCTGTCTCTTGATCCCTAATGAAAAATAACGTAATTCTCAGATAAGAAAACCTAAAGAGCCTAGCAAAATAATTAGTTTTAAAACTATGAACCATGTAAGAGTACTGAATAGAGTACTGAATTAGTTTGGAGACTTGCTGTCACTTGACTTTAAGGGAAATCCATTCGTATATTCAGTATAAAAATCTAGATAATAATAATAATAATAACTACAACAATTGTATAGGCAATTTTGGGGTGGAGGGAGAATCCACTAGATACGACACGTCGTGAGTCACGTGGGCGTGGATTTGTAAAAGGAAATATTTATTCTATTTTTGGTGGTGAGAACATGCTCAGGAAATCCTAGATTTCTATCTGCATTCTTTATTTCTGCTTGAAATGGAAATCACGTGATATATGACGTTAGTGAATGGTGTTTCCCACATTTTTCTGTGTCAGAAGAAACACCCTACTCAATGTGTGAGATATATATATATATATATATATATATATAGATAGATGTATAAGTTAGTTGGCCGACCGTAGTCGAGGGCGACCGAAGACATTTTCAATAGCTACAATACCGAAGTGTAGGAGAGGCTTAAACTCTTTTCCCTAGTTGCTCCTTGTACCCTTGATTCATACATTAAAAGGCTTTTAAACACAGATGCATCAAGTAACATTTGGTATGACACGACCGGTGAGTGAACCCTGGTCTCCCGGACTGCTGGAGAACACTCTCACTATATATATATAGAGAGAGAGCAATGAGAAACAAGAAAATCAATAAATATATTCCGTTATAAATTTATTATATATATATATATATATATATATATATATATATATATATATATATATGTATGTATGTATGTATGTATGTGTGTGTGTGTGTACTTACCTACTTCCCCGACACGGGTTAGATGTGAGATTTTTTAAACGAAGAAAGTTGAGTTGATTTCAAAGTTCTTCTAAATTGGTGTCCAAACCAAGAATATTTTCTCATATCTGGAGGGAGAAGATATATATATATATATATATATATATATATATATATATATAGTAAAGTAAAGTTGGCGACCGTACTTGAGGATGACCCGAAGTCTCCCTTTTCGATAGCTACTACACCAAGGTGTAGGGGAGAGCATTGCTATATATATATATATATATTTTTATATATAGAGAGAGAATTGAAAAATCCAAAAGTGATGAATTTATTACGAATGAAAGTCGACGTTAAAAATTAATATGTATGTTTAAACCCAAAACGTTTTGTCGACTTTCCTTCGATTACTTTGTTTTTTCAATTTTTTCCATCCTGTCGGATTCTTTTCCATTATTTACTCCTATATATATATATATATATATATATATATATATATATTGAAGGACAAGTAATTCAAAGAGAAAAATTTAATGTAAAAGAAAGTCAATGCTATAACGTTTCGCTTCTAATGAACCATCATCAGGGCGAGGAATGATGATATCTATGACTTCCTTTAACATTAAATGGATTCCCTTGTTTCTCAGTTTTTCTCTATATTGTCCTATCCATTTCCTCTATTTACTTCCGTATATATATATATATATATATATATATATATATATCCAGAGAAGATGAGTTAGATATGATTCACATTGAGAACATATAAGATGATTGTTATAATTTTCCTGGAGAGCTAAATGTATGATTATTGATATATATCTGAAATAATTTTATGATAGCCAAAGAACGGTCTGTTGAGTTTATATATATATATATATATATATGCATGTATATAAGAATGCTATTCGTGGTGTGTATATATATATATATATATATATATATATTTCTTTAGGAAAAACCAAAAACCGGTCACATTAGGATAATAAATTTATTTCCATCCTGTTATGGGTATTGATATGAATCAATAACACCAAAAACTACAGATCTAATGGATAAAATAATTCAGAATAGATACAGGAAGGAAGGGTGGGAGTGGTAGTAGATATAATAGATTAAATTTTACAATTTTAAAATTTAATTTAATAGTTTAATAATTCCAACCGGTAATAAAAACTAAAAACCGGAAGTGAGGGAAATGGGGAGGTAACTCTTCAGCCCTTTTCTACCCCCTCCCACCCTTCCCTCCAGTGTCTATTTTGTATGTCATTTAATTTATCCATTGGATCTGAAGAAGTCCTGTTATTTTTGGTGTTATTGATTCATATCAATACCCATAACAGGATGGAAATAAATTTATAATCCTAATGTGACCGGTTTTTTGTTTTTCTTAAAGAAATTATTGCTCTGTGATGTCTGTTACATTGAGCTCTTTACCAGGAAAATTTAAATGTTCATAGTTGAATGATTTTTGTCCTGACGGAATTATTCCCGCCTCCGGTTTAACTGGATTGAATAACACACACACACACACACACACACACACACACACACACACACACACACATATATATATATATTGTTTCAGAAAGAACGCAACTGAAAAGTTTCCTTCGCTTTGATTTTTTTATTTAATAGCATATAAAAAAAACTGACAATTGATTCATTTGTAAATATTTGATTACAATCATAACCAAGCATATTTTCGACGTTCCACGGCAATTTTTAATTGAACTTATTTTTGATGTAATAATCATTCGTTTATAGTTGAACGGTTTCAAGCGTTTATTATATGATTACACGATTTAAATGATTAACTATGTATAAAGCATTGCGTCCGAGAGATGACGTGGACGGATTATGTGTCGAGAAGAGAGGGAGGAAGAGGAATTGATAACATTGAAAACAGCGACGACGCATTGATACGACATGAAGATTATATAGAAAAGTGCGGAGGAAGACTGATTACAACCACCAGAAACAATACTAACGTTACGAGGACCAGCAGAACGACAATAACCAGAAAACAAAAGTGGGAAGAAAAAAACCAACTCTATGGATGTTTTAAGCGACTTACAAACGACATCTCACACGAGAAAACGTGGACGTGGTTAAGAAAGGGAATCTCTTTTAATAACAGCACAAAACAACGCCATAAGGACTAACTATATCAAAGCGAGAATAGATAAGACACAACAAAACAGCAGATGTAGGTTATGTAGTGATAGAGACGAAGTCATCAATCACATAATAAGTGAATGCAGCAAATTAGCACAGAAAGAGTACAAGACTAGACACGATTGGGTGGGCAAAGTGATTCACTGGAAATTGTGCAAGAAATTGAAGTTTGACTATACGAACAAATGGTATCTGTACAACTCAGAATCTGTCCTGGAAAATGAGACGCACAGACTAGGAGGATTGTAGACTGCTGTCCCAGCGGACCACAGAGTTAAATTGAAAGAATGCGAAAAGAGCGATAAGTACCTCGACCTTGTTAGGGAATTGAAAAAACTGTGGAACATGAAAGTGACGATTATACCAAAGGATTGGTACAAGGACTTGAGGACTTAGAAACAACGGAACGAATGGCGACTGTCCAAACTACAGCATGGTTGAGATCGGCCAGAATACTGAAAGGAGTCCTGGAGAATTGAGGAAACCTGCTGTCACTGAAACTCCGGTGGAAACCATCAACTAACGCTGACGCGAAATACTCTCAAATTAGTAAACAAATATTTAGTTTGCCTACTTTTATATGGTTTAAAGAGATTAGTGAGTTTGATTGATTTTATCGGCATATCAAACCCTCTTGGGTGATTTCATGTCTAGATTGGTTTGGTTTTATGGCATATCAACCATTGTAGGTTATTTAATGCCAAATACCCTTTATACATATATATTAAATATTTATGGGAACATTGGGTGATGTAATGGTTTGGAGTTAGACTATCTAGTCTTCATGAGTGAGTTTGAGTCTCATTAGGTGCCTCATTCACTTAGCCTTGTGCCACATCTAAGCAAAAGGCTTAGTAAATTACTATATAAAATATGTATGAATTGGTTTGGTCGGGTTTATGGCATATCAACCATCGTAGGTTATTTAATACCAAATCCTCTTTATACATCTATATTAGATATATGTGTGGGTTTGGTTGAGTTTTATGGCATATAAATTGTTGTCTACTGTCAAATCGTCTCAAATTATATATATTTAATACATATGTATTGAGAGGATTTGGCATTAAATAACCTACAACGGTTTATATGCCATAAAAATCAACCAGTCCCGAACATATATATTGAATATACATTGAATATATATAATTTGGTTGAGTTGGGTTTCATGGCATATCAACTACAGTTGGTTATTTAATGCCAAACCCTCTTTATATATATATATAAAGAGAGAGAGAGAGAGAGAGAGAGAGAGAGAGATCTATATGATTGTGAACACATTTTGTGGATAACATTCTTAAACGAGCCTGAGCTCTTTTTGCGCATACTTAAATGGTTTCAAGTATTTCTCTATAACAGTCACAATATAACATCATTCATTTGTTTGTACATAGTTTGTTATATTTTACCCATACATAGGATTGTATTGTTATATAATAAAGGTAATGATTTTTTATTAATCATTTTTCGTTAATTATACGTGGTGCCTTCAATATGTTTCCACACTTTTTTGTACAGACATTTAAAATTGTCGTAGACTCTTGAAAATTCACTATGCTATTGCTATACATGTTATAAGATAACTGACCAATTTTTATGATTTTAGGTTCAAATGAACAGCTACAGCAGCAATTGGAATACACCCTACTAAAACCTGATTGTCAATGCTGGTGAATTTCAAAAATGCAATCTGGACGTGAGGATACTTTAGAAGAACGATATGCAATAAAATTCTGTTTTACACTTGGAAAAATGCCACAGAAACGTATGGAATGCTTCAGACTGCTTTTCGACCATCTTGCATGAATCGAGCATCAGTTTTTGAGTGGCATAAGAGATTCAAGGAAGGCAGGAGATGTGTGGGAGGAGTAAGGAGTTGATTGGCCAAAGGGTTAGGGTTACTATGTTGAGGTTTTAAGGGAGTTCAAGAAAAGATTCCATCGGAAGAGTCGAGCACTCTTCAAATCAGGCCAGTGGCATTTCCATCACTAGGACAAAGGACCAGTCCACAACTCCATCCTTGTCACAGACTATTTGACCAAGATGGGCATCAGCACAGTTCCTCACCCTCCCTAAAGTCCAGACCTTTCTCCCTGTGACTTTTGGTTATTCCCTAAGCTCAGAGGCTGTCGTTATGAGACAATTGAGGAGATGAAAGAGGCTGTGACGAAGGTCTATAACACGCTCACACAAGAGGACTTCCATGGGGCCTTCCAGATGTTGTTGAAACGCTAGAACAAGTGCATTGCAGCTGGAGGAGATTACTTCGAAGGGGACTAGAGTTTCATTTGTCTACAATCAACAAAAGTACCCATACGAAAAAAGTCTGGAAACTTATTTAATGACCCTCGTATTTTATTATTTAGTTTGGTAAGGCTTTTAACTACTCGGGTCTCTTAGTTCAGGTACATAGTCCGATGGTGCAGTCTTACGCCCATACAGAAAGCATACGACAATCATTGTCTGTCATAATAAACCCCCATACAGGAAACGGGGCTGGAGTCGTACGCCCGCGTGGAAAGGATACGACAATCATTATCTGTCATAATAAACCACCACACAGGAAACGCGGCTTGGGTGTGGATGACGTCATGGCCAGAAGTGATGGTCCCGAGAATTTGAGGATTTTGAAAAGAAGTAGTTGATTTTTCTGTCATTGTCAATTTGTCTTAACAAGACCCGTGATGTGGTAGTATTTTCGGTAAGATACATATGAATATTTTTTTTATGAATGAAATTTAGAGTAATTCGAAAAGGCTCATCGTAAAACGTTATAATTTTATATTGGTATATTTTTTCTGCGATATGTTGTCGGGAGAATGCTGATATACCTTTAGATCCGTAGTTAGGCCTGTGGGAGGGGTTCGATGTTTGGACAAGTTGTGGAAATTGGAAGCGTTCAGTAAAGTCTTCCTAGAATGAAATCAATATTTTGAGGTACTGGAAGAAGCTATACCTGGTTTTGTGAGGGATTGAGAATTTTGAGGTACTGGTTTGTGGCCAGACCAGCGTTTTGTGAGGTCCCCTCGGAATGAAGTCGAGAATTTTGGGGGTTTGGTAAGAGACCAGACCATTGTGTTGAAGGGGATATTTTGGAAAGAGGGGATGGGAAATTAGGAAGTATGTGTGCAAAATCTTGACGTGTCTCGTGGTATGCACCGGAGAATTAATGGTCTCGGTTTTGAATCGTTCTTGTGGGAGAAATGTAGTGGATCAAATTGAAGAATAAATAAAGTACCCTCATTAACTATTGAAAAAGACAAAGAAGATAGACCGAGGGGCAGTGGAAAATGTAGTGGACAGAGTAAAAATTCGGGTTGGTTAGGAAAGAAGCCCCAGGATATTTTATCTCACCTTTGGAAGTAAGCAAGAAACTAGTGTTGTGTTGTCGTGGTGAGAATAAGTAAAAACGAATGGCTGGATACGAGCCATTCTTAAGTAGAGATACTTGTTGAAAGAAAATAAAAAAAGGTACTTGTTAGCTAGAAGAGATGAGAGATAGACGAATTGACGGTAGTTGAAGAAAAAAGTGGACGAAAACGGGAACGGCTCGTGTTAGTTGGAAAAGAGAAAAAAAAGTTTACCGTGAAATTTTACCACATTTGCCTTGGTTTGATTACGAGCTTAGTTGTAAAGGACGCTTAATGGAAAATGTACGGGGGGCGAGGACAATGATTGTGTATATCATTAAGATATATATATATATATATATATATATATATATATATATATATATATATATATATATATATATATAAATTAATGACAGAGATTACGAGAGAAAAAGGTTAGAAGTAATGAGTTACGGATAAAGAAGGAAAGCTAAAAGAGTAAAAAAACAGATAATGAGCAATTTCAGTGAAAAAAAAAAGAAAAACTCTAAGATAAAAAGATATATGCCAATTGGTAAAGTAAAATAGACATGGAATCATAAGAAGAAACGAAAAGTAAAGGAAATATTCACTGATAAGAAAAATAATATAATTACTTAAGTTTGAAGGGGATTCAGAAGAAAAATAGACATTTGGACATAAAGTCAGAAGGGGTGTCCTTGTGGTGTAATGGTTAAAGCGATGGACTGCAGAATCGTAGTAAGCAAGTTCCTACCCCAGTCGCGCTATTACGGCCACTTTTGGGCAAACCCTACTCATCCTCCCAGCTATGGGTTAAATTGTACCACTACTGTTCTTCTTAGAGAATAGCTTTGGCATTAAATTACCTACAAATGTTGATATGCCATTAAACAAAGAAACCAAACCATAAAGTCAGAATAACTATTGGTAAGGACTACTCGTAAGTAAGAAAAGAAAAGAAAAAGACGGAGAAAGAGTGGAAGATACGAGAAAGAATAACTGCTTTGTCTTTCAAAGGAAAGCAAGAAAAGAAGAACCGGAAAATGAAAAAAAATATTTGGAAAAAAAAAGAAAAGAAAATGACGAACGATGCAAGCACTTTTTATTGACTTTTATTTTTTTGACTGTTGAATGATTCATAGTGTTGTTTTTTTTATATGCTCTATTAAATTGTTGTTCTTGTTGTTCCTGTAATTTTATTGGTCAAGTCGACATAAGTAAGAGTGTTAGGTTACATGATTGTTACAAAAAACGAAATCGGAAAGGAAGAAAACAGAAAAACAAAAGGAAAATCCTTTCTTATCGATACACTAGTTTAAAATTTTTTTGGTCATCTTCTATAACAAAATAATTTTATTTTGTGGGGAGGAAAGTTGTTTTATATTATTAAGGTAATGATTTTTTATATTAGTTATTTTTCGTAAATTATATTTAGCGTTTAGTTTGGTAAGGCTTTGAACTACTCGGGTATCTTAGTCCAGGTGCATAGTCAGATGACGTAGTCTTACACCCGCATAGAAAGGATACGACAATCGTTATCTGTTATAATAAACACCACACAGTAAACGGGACTCGAGTCTTACGCCAGTGCAGTAGGATACGACAATCATTATCTGTCATAATAAACCCCCAAACAGGAAACGGGGCTTGAGTGTGGATGACGTCATGCCCAGAAGTGATGGTTCTGAGAATTTGAGGATTTTGGAAAGAAGTAGTTGATTTTTCTGTCGTTGTGGCGTCAAGTTGAGTTTTTCCGGATCCCTACCGACAGAGATCTTAAACAGCACAAGATGCGACGCGCGTGGGGTGGAGTCAGCATTGTATGGTCAGCATTGACTTTTAAGAGTTGTATCTCTCTTCTCGTATCAGAGGACCGAAACCAGAAATTAATAAACCCGTTCCTATCCAAAACGACAGAGTCCACCTGAATTTGTATATGTATCTGTATTGTTATTATTAATATCATTATTCCTATAGAACACTATCAGATGCTACTACTTAGGGTCGGAGTAGACCTGGGAGTACTATACTTTTCCCAAATCTCCAAGGCAGGAGCTTCACCACGAGATGCTTTAAATATCATATCAGGACACTCATGGGGGGGGTTGTTACCCCTCTGCAGATATGCAGTCGGTGTATTCTGGGCTTTTATGCCTAGAGATTAAGGAATTGCGTACATCATATGGTTATATTTACATTTTTTGTGGTTTCTTAATTCTTTTGCACACGGTTAAATGATTTCAAGTATTCCTTTCTAATACCAATAGTTTGCAAACAGATCTGTTTGACTTATAGACGAGACAAATCCAGTTTTGTATAGTTTCTTTGTTTCATTGCGTATAAATCTTATAAGCGACCGTTGCCCAGTCGGCTGGGGCTGTAGAATACACCGACTGCATCTCTGCAGAGAGGTAAGCCCCCCCCCCCCCATAACGAATGTCCTAGATATGACACTAAACAATCTGATGCTGAGGTTCCTGTAATGCTGGAGCTTTAGGGAATGTGGAATACCCCTTTATTGCCATTGCCCCCAGGTTCACTCTGGTCCGGAGTGGTAGCATCTGATAGGGTCCTATCTGTGGGTTAAATAGAACTAAGCAGCGTATTTATGCTAAACTGAATTGTTTAAAATAGAACTGTTTCTGACGTTGAAATTGTACTTGAGCTAAATTGTACTTACGCTAAACAGAGTTGTTTGATATAGAACTGTTTTGAAATCTAACTGTGTGTAAACAAAATCTATACTTATACAAAACCAAACTGTTTGAATTAAAACCGTTTGACTATATTGAATAGCTTGAAATAGAAATATTTATGACAATTAAACTGTGCACTCATACTAAACTGAATTGTTTGAAATAGAACTGATTGTTTGTATAAAAATAGACTTGGTATTAGATAGCCTACAAAGGTTGATATGCCATATAACCAAACCTGACCTGAATTGTTTGAAATAGAACTGTTTTTGTCATAGAAACTCTACTTAAGCTAAACTGAATTGTTTGAATTAGAACTGTTTGACTAAACTGAATAGCTTGAAATGTTTTTGACGATTAAATTCTGTACTTACAATTAAACTGTGTACTTATGCTAAACTGAATTGTTTGAAAATGAACTGTTTTTGACATTGAAATTTAACTTTCCTTAAACTGAATAGTTTGAAATAGAGTTGTTTTGACATTTAATTGTGTGTAAACAAAATCTATACTTATACTAAACTGAATTGTTTGAATTAGAACTCTTTGACTAAATTAAATAACTTAAAATAGAAATTTTTTTTACCAATAAACTCATGCTAAACTGAATTGTTTGAAATAGAACTGAATATTTGTATAAAAATGGTCTTGGCATTAAATAACCTACAAAGGTTGATATGCCATAAAACCCAAACCAACCAACCAACCAACCAACAATACCTGTCCGGGTCAGTGTATCTGAGAGTAATGGTAAAAGAGGTACTTCACCCTTCCCAGAGCATTAGAACTGCAGCCTTACAGACACTTAGGGGGATTATTTCATTCAGGTCTGTAGATTCTATTTTATTCAATTCTAAACAAATGCAGTCGTTTTGGGATCCTAAAAGTAAGACTGAAGGATGTCGAAAGAATTGTATGTTGTGAAAATGACTGGACTGGAAGGTGAAGGTCGTACTGGTAAACATTGTAGCACTGGGATCAGTTCCAAAGACCCAGGCTAAAAATTAAGGAGAAAGTGATTCAGTGTATCGAATCACTTAACTTGGCAATGAAGATCTAAAAGTTGAAGTCGTTTGATGACAACCAGATAGTCCTGTTGCTAAAATACAATTAACTTCTTCTTCTTCTTCTTCTTCTTCTTCTTCTTCTTCTTCTTCTTCTTCTTCTTTGATCTGACCCAGATGGGAGTGGACGACGACTACTACTACTACTACTACTACTACTACTACTACTACTACAAGTACTACTATTACAAAAACTACTACTACTACCATCATCAACAACAACTTACACCAGTAATAACATCACCACCACCACCACCTGTTAGAACAAGTTCAGAAAACAGAGACTTCTGTTTTGTTTGTTTTGTTCATTCCGGACTGAAATTTGAATCATGTGATTTATGACGTCACTTTTCTTCCGTTATAAGAATTTTTACCTGTGGGAAAAGGGACGAGCTCTTTACGGACTCACGCCCACGCACTCACAACAATACGTCTCTCTCTCTCTCTCTCTCTCTCTATATATATATATATATATATATATATATATATAAACTATTTAGAACAG
This sequence comes from Sepioteuthis lessoniana, assembly GCA_963585895.1. Taxonomy (NCBI): domain Eukaryota; kingdom Metazoa; phylum Mollusca; class Cephalopoda; order Myopsida; family Loliginidae; genus Sepioteuthis; species Sepioteuthis lessoniana. Next base: position 86,830,978 of record OY757926.1, on the reverse strand, counting down.
AGTATGCGTACCCTTATTATATATTTATAAATGATAATAGTGACCTGTGAAAAGTGAATTAATTTTTTTCGTTGATCATTAAGAATAAAAAATATAGTGTATCAAAGAGTTGTGATGAAAAAGCCTTTCCCTGAATTGCTCCACTTTACCCTTGATACGTACCTTATATCGCTGAGTGTTAAGCAAAGAGGTATCAAATACCATTTTTAAAGTCTTTGGTATGACGCGACCTGGGATTGAACCTAGGTCTCCCAGACCATTGGCGAACACTCTACCCACTAGGCAAATGAGTTGTTTGGTTGTTTAAAAGGATTACAAAAATATTAACATTTCTATGAGTGTATGTTTATAATATCTTAATTTCAAAAGTTTCCGCCAGTTCACCATCCCTGTAAATTAATTCTTAGAATCTTTCACAGGTGGTTGACATAATATCAACTTTTCTTAGAAAAGCACTCCCGCTAACATTTTTTTAAATCACCTGAGTAAGATTCCGAGAATGTCTTGACACGAGTTGTGAAGAGATGAAGACTGTTTGAAATTGAAATATAAAGGTATTCTCATGAAAGTTTGGTTTGGTTTCTTCGTTTAATGGCATATCAACCTTTGTAGGTAATTTAATGCCAAAGCTATTCTCCTAGAAGAACAGTAGTGGTACTATTTAACCCATAGCTGGGAGGATAAGGGGGTTCATACCTTTCCCAATGGTATTTGTCCGAAAGTGAACGTAATAGCGCGACTGGAGTACAAACTCGCTTACTACGATTCTGCAGTCCATCGCTTTAACCATTACACTACGAGGACACCCCCTCTAATGAAAGTGTAAATATATACTTTTAAAAATCAACTGGTTTGTTAAACTTATTGTAATATCTTTCTAGTCTTCCCTGATATTAGGTTTCCCAGAATTCTCACTCTTTCTCTTTATCGATTTAGAAAGCCTTGTGTACAATTGCGAATTTAATAATTTGCAATATCTATCTATCTATCTATCTATCTATCTATCTATCTCAGTTTCTTCCTCATCTATCTATCTATCTATCTATCTATCTCTTCCTTATCTATCTATCTATCTATCTATCTATCTATCTATCTATCTATCTATCTCAGTCTTTTCCTTATCTATCTATCTATCTCAGTCTCTTCCTTATCTATCTATCTATCTATCTATCTATCTATCTCAGTCTATTCTATCTATCTATCTATCTATCTATCTATCTATCTATCTATCTATCTATCTATCTGAGTCTGTTCATATCTATCTATCTATCTATCTATCTATCTATCTATCTCAGTCTATTCATATCTATCTATCTATCTATCTCAGTCTATTCATATCTATCTATCTATCTCAGTCTATTCATATCTATCTATCTATCTATCTATCTATCTATCTATCTCAGTCTCTTCCTTATCTATCTATCTATCTATCTACCTATCAGTAAGTTGGCCAACCATAGTCGGGGGTGACCCAAAGGGTTCCTTTTCAACAGTTACTACTTCGAGGTGTAGGGGAGGGCGCAACTCCTTTCCCTGGATTGATCCACTTACCCATGATTCGTACCTTATAATGATGAGTATTAAGAAAGGAGGCATCAAGTACGATTTTTGAGTCTTTGGTATGACTCAATTTGGAATAGATCTTCGGTTTCTCGGACCATTTATGAACTCTCTAAAAGGCCAGTTATACACACACACACACATATATATATATATATATTTGTGTGGGTGTATGTATGTTTTGGTTTATTTGTTTAACGGGATATCAACCTTCTTGGGTCATTTAATACCGAAGCTGTCTTTATAGAAGGATAGTACTGATACTATTAAATCCATAGCTGGGGGAGGTAAAAGTTGGTGACCTTAGTCGAGGATCCCTTTTCGATAGCTGCTACACCAAGGTGTCAGGGAGGGCGCTACTCCTTTCTCTGGATTGCTCCGCTTTACCCTTGATCCATGCCTTATAATGCTGAGTGTTAAGCAAGGGGGCAGCAAGTACCATTTTTTGAGTCTTTGGTATGACGCAACCTGGGATTGAACCCAGTTCTCCCGGACCATTGGCGAACACTCTACTCACTTGGCCAATGAGCTGGTTATATAAGGTCTCAAAATAAACAGAAATTAAATCTACTATTTTTTAAAAATAGGATAAAACCTGATTTTGCTTTTGTTTTTCCTGTTTTAATAATATTTATAGGACAATTTATTGAAATTTTCTCTTGAAATACAATAAAATGGACCCCCATAAAAAGAAATGATGGAATTTGGCAAAATTAAAACGGAATAAATGGAATTTACCGAAAGTAAAAACGGAATTAATAAAAATTTGACTCGGGAAGTTTGTCCCCTAAATTTTCTATTAATTCACACTTACTATTTTACGTTTTCATTTTGATGAAAAAAAAAATAGCAGCTTACCTGGTGTATCGTATTAAAACTGGTGGAAACAACGCTGTCCTCCCATATCTTACCTTTGGCCTGCTGTTCCTCTCTCTCTCAGAACTTAATGGCCATTTTGAGTCCTGGTGTTTGAGACCTGTGTTTTCAAGTGTAACTTTAAAATTAAATTCGTAAGTTAGGCTTTTGTTAATGTGTCTCACCTTGCCGACAATTTAGATGAAAAAATAGATCTCTTAGACACGACCTACTTTTGACAGTTATTGAGTCAAGTTAATTCATCTTTTTATCGATGGATATAGGTATGAAAATTAACTTAAAATCGGTCTGATAAAAAAAAATGCCTGATACTGTCGTTTTTCCTTTCTTTTCCTTGATATTTTTTTTTTATTTTACTTACTTTTTTTTTTCTTCTTTGTGTTGGCATTTAACTCCTTCTGGCAAAATCTGAGTTATCAGGTCAACATTAGGTTTGTCCAATCAAATAAATTTGTTGCGTTATCTGAAAGTGATCAGCCATTTTGGATTCATCGGAGCGGATCTTTCTAATTGACTGAGGCTTTTTAACAGCTTGAACACTAAACGACGGTGCCAAATTCCTGCTCAACAATGTCTGTAAGATAATTACATTGAGAATTGCGTTGGTTGGGAACTACAAAAAAATATCTATGAAAAAATAAATTAAAGAAAAAGAGAAACACCTAACAACTTGCAATGAGGAAAAAATAATGAAAAGAAAACAAAATGGAGGGATAGGTCACTGTAGCCATTGTCTGTTTCTTCTAATCACATCTAGCGGGAAAAGAGTGTTGAAAGGAGATGAAATCGACTATTCATTGTTTTTTTTGTCTACTTTCGTGGGTAGGTTTTTATTGGGTGGAGTTGCTTGATCCCTGATTCTGGTACGCTTTTCAATCCAAAGTTTCATTTTCTCCTAGACTGGTTGCCTAATTAGTTTTAAAGGTTCCAGTCTGTTCGACAATTTACTTGGGAAGCTGGGAAGAGAAAATTCCTACCCTTTCTAGGATTTGAACATAGATTTCTGACTCAATTTCCATCGACAATAACCGTTACGCTGCGAGCGCCGCCAGGAATCCACCACGACCGATTGATTGATCTTAACGGTGTGTCGATCCGTCATGGGTTATTTTAAGCCCAGAAGTTAAAAAATCGTGTTCATTATACGTTTATACATACATACATACATACATACATATATATATATATATATATATTGTATTTATTTCTTAAGCGTGCTTTGTACACAGTTATATATCACGTATACTTATCAGATACAAATGATTTATTTGATCCATAGATGGGACCCTAACAGGTACTACCATTCTGAGTTCGAGTGGAACTGGGAGTAATGGCAATAAAAGGGTATTTTACAATGTCTAGAACTCGAGGACTGGAACCTCACCACCAGATGCAATTTAGTGTCATACCAATGACCCCATTTTTTAGGGGGTCTTAACCCTCTGCTGGGGATACTGTCAGTATATTCTAAGATATATTCTTATATGATAAGAAAGTTAAAGCGTTTTTGGTGTAATGGTTATCGCTGTAGGAAATGGACACGGCGATCCGAGGTCGATTCCTGGACGAGTCTGCTTGCATTCCACATAGCACTTAACATCCCAGGAAAAAGTATGAATCCAATTATTCTGCCTCCAGGGAGTAGAGTAGACTAGACTCTTTAACCCTCATATGGCAACCAATCTAGGAGAAGGAAAACAGTGAATTCAAATAAGTTAAACTCCGCTTAAAATTTGACTTTGTGTTACATCACGTTCGTGCGGAGGGGTTGGGTGAATGAAAATAAAGACATTTACCAAATATTTGTGTGTGTATGTGTCGGTGTTCATATTTTTTGTTTCCATTATAGTCGTCACATAAAATCTCATTTAGTATCTGTTTAATTTCGCTTCTCTGTGTTGGAGACTTTTTTTTTCAGCGGCAATGATGAACAAAATCTAAACTTTTACGTACATTGCAAATTGCACCCTTTCATTAAAACTTAATATCGAAATAACTTTTTAGTTTTGTAAAACTTACACGCAAAACTATTGTTTATATATATGAAAAAAAAACGGGATATTAAAACCTGCTTTTTAAAATATTCATGTCAATTGATATTCTATGACTGTAATAAACAATCTTTGTTAGTACATATAATACGTCTTGCACGTTGATCATGCGCATTCGGTTCCGGTTCGGTTTCTTTGTTTAATGGCATATCAACCTTCGTGGGTAGTGAAGCTATTTAAACCATAACTGGGAGGATAAGGGAGTTCTTACCTTTCCCAAGGGTATTTATCCGAAAATGAACGTAATCTTGTGATTGGAGTTCAAACTCGCTTACTACGATTCCGCTGTCCAGTGCTTTAACCATTACACCCCCGATTATGCACATTAACGATTCAACATGATGAAGACCGTCTTGATGTTAGTTTTGGAGCAGGAATATGATCAGAGATTCAATAATATTTGAGTAGATGTTCAGATGGGATCCATTCTTTGGTACCATAAATGTTCGATTCCAACAGTTTTCTCCCTTGAAAATTAACACTGAGTTATACTCTTTCGTGAGTGGTTTCCTCCCAGCTACAAATTTGGACGTTTTAAGACTGGAATTAAAAAGTCTCATATTTTTGTTCAGATTTCTGTTTTGTAGTACCTTTTGTAAAAAAAATTCTTACTGATAACACAACAATATTGGAACAACAAAATAAAAAACAAATATTACAAATTCTTGAAATAAACGTTCCAGCCTCAACAAAATTAATTTTGAAACCAGTGCTTGTGTTTTTAGCTACTGTTACCATATATAGAACTAAATTATAAAAAAATCACACCAGTATAAATAAAACACTGTATTATACTTTTGCAATATACACCCACCTGATGATGGCTTGAGAAAAGAACGAATGTACTTGGGGGCCAGTTATATACGGCAAATTTATTAGCCAATTCCAGCCGGATATCATAACATCTATACAGCGATTTGAAAGGATCGAAACAAAAATATGGAGACAAATGATGTCTATGATATTTAAGCAAATATGCCTCAAATTATATATATATATATATATATATCAACAGGATCTGGTTTCAAATAACCCATATAGGTTAAAATGCCATAGAACATAACCAAATGTATTTTTTGCATCTTACTCACAAAATCTATCCAGTTTGAAATCAGATTTTGTAGATTGAATTTCATTGACAGGGAATGTTTATTACCGAAGATGTATCAGTTGTTGTATTGTCATATGCTAATTCATGCAGAAAGAATCACAACGACACAATGATTAAACAGACGAGTGAAGACTTCTTTAACAAAATATGTACCTCTCACTTTATTGTAAGGGTTCGAAAAGGTTTGCGTGTGAGAGGGAGTTGGAGACCGAACATAAGTGCAACATTTTCACCCTCACTCTTATGGCTATCAGCGTTGTGTCTTTCTCGTTCTCCTGATGCTCAACCGGAGGCCCGGGATCTCACTCTGCTGGCTTTCTCTACATCTTATCAGCAACTTCTCTAGACGCCAACTCACCAGGGCCCCAAGGGCCCCCTCCTCCGGGCTTCTCTACCACATCTTGTCTTCTAACTCGTCTAATCTCCAACAGTCTGACTTTTTGTCTTGACCGAGTTATATAATAGTTCAACGCCCACTCAATCGCCTACTCGATCTTTGGAATGGCATGTTTGATCATCATCAAGCGGAAATAACTGTCATTCAGTTCACAGGTCACTCTCTCCCGGTGCATCAGTCTATGAGTGTACCATGGGAATTTTAGCTCGTCCCATTTTGTTAGCCAATTTCCGCCCACGCGATTATCATAACTGCCATTGGAATGTGTCACTTCCTTTCGGTGCATCACTTTGGAATGGCAAGTTTGGCCGGGTCGAAGGTCAAAATACAACATCAGTGAATGGAGCCTTTTAAAATGTTTTTATCATATATACTCTATACAATGTTTATATATATATATATATATATATATTTGGGGAGTGAGGGAGCGTGGGAAATGAGTGATCTTCACTCTTAGCTAGATACATTTATGACCCCTTAATGCTTGTAAAATCTTTCATTCGTTCGTTCAGTCCCACTTAGCATTCACCAAAATACCGCATTCTCTCTACGGTGTAACCATGTTTAAAACCCCCAGTGATGATCATCAATGAGAATTATGTCTACAATTTTAATGTTTTGGTTTGTGGAGAGGATAAAACCTTAAAGAAAGTGGTGGGATAACATGATATAACTTGTTGGTTGGTTAGTATGTCCCTGCTAACCCCTCTATTTTTGGGAGTAAATGTAATCGACAGAAAATGTTTATTGCTGAATATGTGTCACTGTTTAAAGTTGTTTAACATCCAAATTTCAAGTTGCAACTGAATAGCGGGATACGGGGTGGCCGAATCACAAAATCACTTGATGTATGGGGAGGCTCAATAATAACGCGGCAAAATCTAAGTTGTAATTCGAGAAAGGGTTTTCAAAATTGCACACACACACACACACACACACACACACACACATATATATATATATATATATATTTGAAAAAGTTTTTGTTGGTTGGCAAGTGTTTCTATGGGAAATCATCTGGAGGTTTCAGGTTCGATCCCATCAGTCGGTAAGAATAACAAGGAATATTAACTTTCACTTAACACTTGTGCCCAGTCATGGTAAACAGAACTGAAACAATCTAACCCTGTGAATCAAAAAAAGGTTCAGTTTGAGAATCTGTGTGGACTCCAGACTTCGACAAGGAACACCTGAAGAAGACCGAAGGACATATTGGCCGAAACGATGTGATTATATCAATAAATATGAGGTCAATAGTTCGAATTTTCCAAGTAATAACAATAATCAAACTTCATCAGAAATTTAGACAAGTAATATATATATATATATATATATATGTGTGTGTGTGTGTGTGTGTGTGTGTGTTAAGTGTAATATCATTAATTCATAATAAATTACCTTCACCTGATCCTTAATATTAGACGTTGTCATGAAAATAATTAAACCAACAGGTTTCTTTGATTTAGCGATGGGATTTAAACATTGGCGTTCAAACAGGGATTGTCCAATAACAGTGCAACATCTCAGTTTAAACAATAACACCCACGTTTCATGATTTTCTTTCGCAACGGCCAAAGAATAGTCAAAAGGTTTTCTACTCGAAAGATACAACAATGGAGATCTCCTACATTCCTTCAATTATTTTATATCTTGTGATGGAAGAAGATTTGGATTGGTTTCTTTGTTTAATGGCATATCAACCTTCGTGGGAAGCTATCCTTGTAGAAGAAAGGTAGTAGGATTATTCAAGCAATTGCTGGAAGGAAAAAAGACAAGTTAAATGTAAAAAAAATTAACAAGACGTTTCTTATCTATAAAATATATAATAATTTGGGTTTGGTTTTATGCTGTCATTTAATGCCAAATCCATTTTTATGCATTTCTATAATGGGGGAGGCGATGACTACTACTGACAGACTGTTGATTATATATATATATATATAAGCCGGGGTTACTGTCGGAGCTGATATGATGCAGAAATAACCCGAAATCGGCAATGAAGACAGCGCATCACTGAAGACCTCCCTGATGCATCTAAGATGTATGATTGAAATATATATATATATATATATATATATGTGTGTGTGTGTGTGTCATCAAGTCGTGGCGACTGCTCCGAGATCCCAGATTCTTTACCGCCATCCATCATTCTATTGTTCACAATTTATCTTTTAGATTGCAATATCCTCTCAGAGCTAATGTCGGTGAATTTTTGCTGTTTGGCCCAAACTAGAGTGTCCATCTAAGATCTTCGCTTATAAGTTATATAATATATAATGGTTATAAAGATTATGATATATATATATATATATATATATAAGAATATTCATATATATAAGATCTTCGTTTATTAGTTATATAATATATAATAGTTATAAAGATTATAACATATATATATATATATATATATATAATATCTACATAAGAATATTCATATATATAATATTTCACATATATATATATATATATATATATATATATATATATATATATATATATATATGTGTGTGTGTGTGTGTGTGTGTATTAAATGTGCCTGAGCTCATTGTTTTGCATACAGTTAAATGGTTTTACTTACTTTTATCTAGAGCAAATAATTCTATTTGCTATTAATCATTTGTTTGCACACAGTTAAATGTTTTCATGTTTTGATATTTAACACTAAAACTTCAATTAAACATCCATCATTTGTTTACAAAAAGTTAAATGATAAAACAGTTCTATTTCAAACAATTCAGGTTTGCATAAGTCAACAAAATTAAATGCTCCCAAGTATTGGTATGTATCAGTTACTATTCAATTAAACCTTAGTTATTTGTTTACACACAGTTAAATGATCAAACGGTTCTATTTCAAGCAATTCCGTTCAGCACAAGTCATATGTTTGCACTCAGTTTAAATGTCAAACAGTTCTATTTAACCCATAGATTGGACCCAATCATATGCTACCACTCCAAGCCAGAGTGGACCCGGAAGTAATAGCAATGAAGGGGTACTCCGCATTCCCCAAAGCCCCAGCTTTACTAGAGCCTCAGCATCAGATTGTTTAGTGTCATTCCAGGACATTCGTTGAGAATGCTCTTAATCCACTGCATCGGTGTATTCAACAACCCCACCAAACTGGGCCATAATAAATAAAAGTTGTGAGTTTCTTGGTTTTCAACTCAAAGGTTAAAAAGAAATGTGTTCAGAAGAACGCTTGATAATTTATTGAAATTGAATTTTATATAAAATTTGTAAAAATTGAAATATAAAAGAAAAGAAATCTGTACATTTATATTTTTTCAATTTTTCAATTTCCCAGTCAGGGTATTTTAGATTACGCTGACTGTATCCCCTACCGATGGATACCCACCTAAAAAAAGAGGTGTTCTAGGTATGACACTAAACTGCATCTGGCGTTGAGGCTCCATTTCTGGAACCATAGGGAAATGTATCATTGTCATTACTTCCTGGCCCACTCTGACCCGTGGTAATAGTAACTATTAGGGTCTGTTCTATGGGTCAAATTAATCTACTTTAAAATTATTTGTATTAGATAGGAATACTTGATACCATATAACTGGGTACATACGAATGATTATTATCAAAGGGAAGTATTAATGATGGAAAGACTTGAAACCTAACGATTATAATTATTAGTTACTTGAAATCCTATAAATCCTTGTAAATTATTGGTGTTGAAACCATACAAATGTGTGGAAATTATTTGTATTGGATAGGAATACTTGATATCATATAATCGTGAGTAAAAAAAGATCTTAAGAAACAATTATACTCTCTAGCGCTCTAGGGAGTGTGTAGTACCACTTCATTGTCATCATACACAGGTTCATTCTGGCCAGGTGTGGTAGGGTGACTGCACACCCGCCTTCCTCAAACACTTTCAATCCGCTGAACGTTCTCTTTGGCTGGTTATGTCATCGGATGGCACGATCGATCCGTTTATCTGCCCACGTTGTGTTTTTTTATTCAGACAGTAGTTCAATCACTAATCGGAGTCGCTAGTCGATGAGTTGATAGATGAGACTGAACAATTAAGAAAGTAAACAAAAAGTCAAACACCAGCAAACAAAGAACAGAACACGACTTTGTAACAATGATAATATGTAGTAAAATAGTGTCTTTAAAAATGGTACATATATTCATCCTTCGCAGCGGTTCGTAGTGATAGATAGAGGTCTAATTCCCGAATTACCAGTCAGTCAATTTCTCGGCAGTCAAAGTTAGCCACAAGGCCTCTTGTATCATCGTATACGTTTTAGGCTTTTCTCTTCTTGCTTTCTATTGTCTGACACAAGGCATTCTCAAGTGGCGGTTATGTTCGCAAAGTGATTTCAAGTAGCGTATTATTTTCGCTTTTCTCAGTCTTTAGCTCTCAGCTTCTCTCGGTGTTGGGGAGTCTCGTAGAAGGCCAAGACTCACATTATCGTTGTGTCCGTTAGCCGATTCGCGCTGGTCTCTAAAGTATCTTATTATCTCGATTTTTTTCGCTTCTCTTTCTTAGCTAGTCAGGTACTGGGTCATATCAAGGCATCACATTATCTCAGTTTCTCTCTGCTTCTTTATTTTCACGAGTCTGGTATAGAGTTATCTCACAAGTCGATCTCAAGTATCGTATCACATCAGGCTCTCTCTGCCTCTTTCGTAGTGTCGTATTATCGTAAGCTCTCTTGTTTTCTCACAAAGTGTCGTATTATCTTCTGTTTTTCTTCGACATTCTACCCTGGACAGTCTGGCGTAAGGCTAGAGCTCAGAGCGACGTGAAGTCTAGTTGCTGCCTTTTGCCGGTCTCCTCTGGTCTCCTTCGAAAGACGAACTCTCTTCCTTCAACGTTTCCCCTCTCATTTGTGGGGTGGTAGTTGGCGAAGCTATCGACCATATCACTTTTCTCCTCATTTGGTTTTCCATATTTAATTCTACCCGCTTCCACTCGCTGTGCTTTCAAAATTCGATCTCTACTTATTGCTATACAAAAGGGCTGGTCTTTCCTCCTTCTTGGGTTCTATTAATTAATTCTGTTCTTTCCACCATGTGCTTGGTTTCTTCCTACCTTTACCTAAAAAGGGGGCATGGTTTTTCTCTTCTCCTGACGACGTGTCATATTAGTCCCAAATTTTCCTCAGTTGAATTAAAAAAATGTTATTTCATAATTTTCTTTCCCCAGACAACCCAGCTAGATGTCGTGATCAGCCGGCTTTGACCTCCGAGTTCAATTCCCTAGCCAATTTCACATGCCACTTTTTTGTAGGTATAACTTAGTAAAAAAGTTGACGACCTTCAGTCGAGGGTGACCCGAAGGCTCCCTTTTCAATAGCTACTACATCGAGGTGTAGGGGAGGGCGCTACTCCTTTCCCTGGATCGCTCCACTTTACCCTTGATACGTACCTTATATTGCTGAGTGTTAAGCAAGGCCGTATCAAGAACCATTTTTAAAGTCTTTGGTATGACGCGACCTGGAATTGAACCCAGGTCTTCCGGATCATTGCCGAACACTCTACCCACTAACAATCACTTCCTTCCCTCATGTTTTTCTGTAAAGAAAAAGAAAGAAGAAAACCGATACATTTTTACGTTTTCTTTCTCATCAAAATAACATGTTTTTAACTGTTTTAATTTCATCAAAAGATACAAAAAAATATCCTCAATTTATTCGTTTAAAAATCCATTTTTCTTTATTTTCACTTTTTTAACGTACTGACTTTTCTCCTAAAATTCATTTCGGTTGATTCTTATTTTTCTGGTGAATAAATTTTTTCGACTAGGCCTACAGTAATATTTGTTGTTGTCGTACCTATGTGTCAAATCGATCTGTTTAAGATTTATCAGAATTAGATAAGAATTTCTGATACTATATAACGGTATATAAATTAGTTATATTAAAAATAGTTACTTGAAGCTATAATTGTCTACTAAGGATTATTATTATTAGTTACTTGAGGGCATATAACTGTGCGAATTAGTTATATTAAGAATAGTTATTTGAAGCTATAATTGTCTACTAAGGATTATTATTATTAGTTACTTGAGGGCATATAACTGTGCGAATTAGTTATATTAAGAATAGTTATTTGAAGCTATAATTGTCTACTAAGGATTATTATTATTAGTTACTTGAGGGCATATAACTGTGCGAATTAGTTATATTAAGAATAGTTATTTGAAGCTATAATTGTCTACTAAGGATTATTATTATTAGTTACTTGAGGGCATATAACTGTGCGAATTAGTTATATTAAGAATAGTTACTTGAAGCTATAATTGTCTACTAAAGATTATCATTATTAGTTACTTGAAACCATATGACTAATCGCAAATAAATGATTATTATTAAATAGAAATATTTATTTAAAACTATATTATTATGTACAAATAATTAGTATTACATAGAAATACTTGAAACCATACAACTGTACGCAACTATAATTAAATCGAAATAATTACATGAAATCATATAATTATTAGTATTCGATAAGAATACTTGAAACCATACAACTTTATACAAATTATTAGAATCATATAGGATGACTTGACATATAATTGTGTGAAATAAAAATTCTTAAGAAACAACTTAAAAAAGATACAAATATGAACGTACAATATGGCCGATTCTCTAAACTATAGTTATGAAACAACCCTAGACGGGTTGACATGACGTTAAGATCTATCAGTCAATCAAAAACTTTTAAAATTAAGGTCATTTGGCCAAATAGAAATAAAAAGCTTTTTGAACAAAAAAGATCGGAAAACAGATTAATATTTAAAGGTTCGTTACTAACAATAAGACGACACAATTATATTTGAAATCTGAATAGGAAAAATGGCTCCTTAAATCATGAATAGGTGATCCTATTTTTTTTGTTGTTTTTTTTTTCATTTGGATTTGGATATGAAAAGGTTAATCAGATTTATTAAATCAGTGTGTCCTCTTTATTGGCTTCATTTGAAGGGAAGGAAAAATGGCAACAGGCAACCAAAATATTTGTGAGTCAGAAAATGCGTATATATATATATATATATATATATATGATCAGAATTTAGAAATGAACTTTGAACTAGGATATTATCTATCTATATGGCTACATAGCAAGTTTGGTATTTTTTAAAATTCTTTTCATTATCTATCTATCTATCTATCTATCTATCTATCTATCTATCTCAGTCTATTCATATCTATCTATCAATCTATCTATCTAAGATCGATATGTCATTGAACAAAGACACCGAACTGAAAACTATCCAACAGCTGCGTAATTTTATTTCATTCTGTTTGTTTCTATCTATCAATCTATCTATATGTGTTAATACCAAAAACTTCTTTCTTTCTTTTGGCCAATCGACTGCTTCTCTCCAAAGGGGTAAGACCTCCCCAACGAGTGTATTTCACTAAACAATCTGATGGTGAGGTTCTAGTAATACTGGAGCTTTTGGGAATGTGGAGTACCCCATCATTGCCATCACTCCCAGGTCCACTCTGGCCTCGAGTGGTAGAACCTGATGAGAGTCCTATCTATGGGTTAAATAAAACTAAACCGTGCTTTCTTGACTTTTCTGTTTTTTGCATTTAAACTCCGTATTTATACTAAACCGAATTGCTTAAAATTGAACTGTTTTGACATTTAAACTGCGTACTTATGCTAAAATGAATTGCTCAAAATAGAACTATTTTGACATCTAAACTGTGTACTTATGCTAAACTGAATTATCTTAATTAAACTGTTTTGACATTAACTCTGTGTATTGCCCAGTCGGCTGGGGCTGTAGAATACACCGACTGCATCTCTGCATAGGGGTAAGACCCCCTCCCAATAAGTGTCCTGGATATGACACTAAACAATCTGATGTTGAGGTTCCAGTGACGCTGGAGTTTTGGGAAATGCAGAGCACCCCTTCATTCCCATTGCTCCCAAGTCCGCTCTGGCCCGGAATGGTAGCACCTGATAGGGCCCTATTTATGGGTTAAACTACATACTTATACTAAACTGAATTGTTTAAATTAGAACTGTTTGAGTAAATTGAATAGCTTGAAATAGAAATGTTTTTGACAATTAAACTGTACTTCCATTTAAACTGCGTGCTTACGCTAAACTGAATTGTTTGAAATAGAACTGTTTTTCGACATTAAAACTATACTTACACTCAACTGAATAGGTTAATATAGAACTGTTTTGACATTCAGCTATGTGTAAACAAAATCTGTACTTATACTAAACTGAATTAGCTGAATTAGAACTGTTTGAATAAATTGAATTGCTTGAAATAGACATGTTTTTAACCTTTAAACAGTGTACTCATGCTAAACTGAATTGTATGAAATAGAACTGATTATTTGTAAAAACAAATGGATTTGGCTTTAGATAACCAGCAAAGATTGATATGCCATAAAAACCCAACCTTTCTTTCTTTCTTTCTTTCTTTCTTTCTTTCTTTCTTTCTTTCTTTCTTTCTTTCTTTCTAATATTTAAAAACATTATTTAATTCTCTTTCTTTCTTTCTTTCATAAAATTTTTGCCATTATCTATCTATCTATCTATCTCTCATGAGTTATAATAAATTTTTTGTGTTAGAATTTTATATTTTTTGTGTTAGAATAAATTTTTGCCATTATCTATCTATCTATCATGAGTTATAATACTTACTTTCAAAATGAAACATGGAAAAACTAATGAGATTTATAACTGCGTTTCGTCCATCTTGATAATTGCTCGTCGAGTCTTGCTGGAATTGCTTTATCTCGAATTTCTTAACACAACTGACACAAAAGTCATGCGTTCTATTGTAACTAAGTAAAGAAAGTTGACAATAAAAATTGGAACTTTCTTGCCGAAGGTGTTTCATCACAATAGGATTAAGAATTTGTTTATTTGTTGAACTGGACATAAATTCTCTATGGCTTATTTAACGCCGAAATTTGATACATTTTAATTGTTGGATTGCAATCATTTTTAATGTTCCCTTCCATTTAAAAAAATATATTGCACATTTGTTTGTTATAATTTGCTTACACAGTTCTATCTATCTATCTATCTATCTATCTATCTATCTCATTCTGTTCATATCTATCTATCTATCTATTATTCTGTTCATATCTATCTATCTATCTATCTATCTATCTATCTATTATTTTGTTCATATCTATCTATCTATCTATCTATCTATCTATGATTGTGAATTGTATATAATTCTTTACATCTAAGGTAGTTTCTTTCTTCATATCAATTTATCTACATCAGTCTCTTCATATCTATCTATCTATCTATCTATCTATCTATCTATCTAATTCAGTCCATTCCTCTCTCTCTCTCTCTCTCTCTCTCTCTCTCTCTCTCTCTCTCTCTCTCTCTCTCTCTCTCTGATAATCTGAATCTTCCTCACATTGCAGTTTTTATTTTCTCTCATAGTCTCTCTTATTCTTCCTTTCCCTAATTCTATCTTTCCCCCCTCAATTTCTAATGTACATCTCTCACTTTTCTTCATCTTTTTATCTTGGCCTTTCAGTTATCTTATGTTCATATCTATTTAAACAATCATTTAAACAAAATATGGTTTCTAACATTCCTATCTAAAACTTTTCAAACGGATCTATTTGACCCTAACATGTACAATAATTTCGGGTCAGAGTGGGCCTGAGAGTAATACCAATGAATGAGTACTCAACACTCTCTAAAACTTCAGAACTGGAGCCACATAATCGGATGCATTTTCAGGACATTAGGTCAGGGAAAAACTGCAATCCAAAAATAAGTGAGGATTAGAATATGATATAGATTTAAATAGCTTGTGACGAACAGACAGATAAAAATCGACTGGGTTTGTTTTTTTCTTCGTGAGTTATTCAATGCCAAAGCCGTCACTTGTAGATGAACAGCAGTGATCCAATTTAACCCATAGCTACAGGTATAAATGGATTCATGCCTTTCCCAAAGATATTTATCCGAAAGTGAACTTAATAGCGCTAAGGGAGTTCGAACTCACTTACTCCGAGGCGCCGTCCAACCCTTTACCCATTACACTACGGAGACTGCCCCAATCAGATTTACAAAGTTGCATATAAAATAGTTAAGAGTCTGTATAAATATGAAAAGATCGAAATCGATAAAACAGATTTTAACAGATTAAAAAAAAAAAAAAAACACGCACAAGTGTGAACAGATTTACGAGGATCATTGAATAAGTTTCCAGACTTTTTTCGTATCGGCACTTTTTTGATAGTACACACATGAAACTCTACCCCGCTTCGAAGTAATCTCCGGCAGCAATCCACTTATTGTGGAAGGCCCCATGGAAGTCTCCTTGTGTGAGCGTGTCAATGACCCTCATGTCAATGACCTTCGTCACAGCCTCTTTCATCTCCTCGGTTGTCTCATAACGACAGCCTCTAAGTTTTTCCTTGAGCTTAGGGAATAAGCAAAAGTCACAGGGATCAAGGTCTGGACTATTGGGAGGCTGAGGAACTGTGTTGATGCCCATCTTGGTCAAATAGTCTGTGACAAGGATGGAGTTTTTGACTGGTGCATTGTCCTGGTGGAAATGCCACTGACCCGATTTGAAGAGTGCTGGCCTCTTCCGACAGAATCTCTTTCTGAACTCCCTTAAAACCTCAACATAGTAACCCTAACCCTTTGGTCAATCAACTCTGGCGTATTGACTTCCTTACTCCTCCTACACCTATCATCATCCCTCACAGACTCCCTGCCTTCCTTGAATCTCTTATGCCACTCAAAAACTGATGCTCGATTCATGCAAGATGTTCCAAAAGCGGTCTGAAGCATTCCATTGATTTCTCTGGCATTTTTTCCAAGTTTAAAACAGAATTTTATTGCATATCGTTCTTCTAAAGTGTCCTCACGTCCAGATTGCATTTATGAAATTCACCAGCATTGACAATCAGACTTTAGTAGGGTGTATTCCAATTGCTGCTGTAGCTGTTCATTTGAAGCTGAAATCATAAAAATTGGTCAGTCATCTCATAAGATGTATAGCAATAACATAGTGAATTTTCAAGAGTCTACGACAATTTTAAATGCCTCTACAAAAAAGTCTGGAAACATATTGAAGGCACCACGTATATTTTAGATTTGATGGATGTTGTGATGATATACAATAGCAGATTCCTGGTTGAACACATCAGAGGTGAGGTTGTGACAAATGGAAAAGCAGCGCCCTCGCCTAATTGATAGATATAATTAGACTGAACAAGACATAAGATAACTGCGTGCAGTATAAATTAAGCAGGGTGGGCTGAAGAGTTCATTTGATAACATCATATCTACTGTTGACGACTTTTTTGGCCACTGGGATCCAAGCACAGCAACACCGATGGAAGAAGGATGTGAATCGCAAGGGGAACTATGTTAAAAAGTAACCTTCATTCCCAGAGAGTATTTTAGTCAGCCTATGAACTTTTCTGTTGACCCTTGTAGTATGTTTGTTATTTAATGGAATATCAACCTTCTCGGGCCATTTAATGCCTAATT
This sequence comes from Sepioteuthis lessoniana, assembly GCA_963585895.1. Classification (NCBI taxonomy): domain Eukaryota; kingdom Metazoa; phylum Mollusca; class Cephalopoda; order Myopsida; family Loliginidae; genus Sepioteuthis; species Sepioteuthis lessoniana. Next base: position 86,813,505 of record OY757926.1, on the reverse strand, counting down.
CATCTTTTTTTTTAAAGGTCAATAGTGGTACTATTTAACCCATAGACGGGAGAATTAGGGGTCTCATTCCTTTCTCGAGGGTATTTGTCCGAAAGTGAACGTAATAGCGCGACTGGAGTTCGAACTCTCGTACTACGATTCCGCAGTCTAGCAATTTAACCATTACACCACGGGGACATCCTCCCCTGATCCTTGTAGTCCCATAGAATTAAGGATAGATACATGAATCAATATAAAAAAATGAACTTATTACTGATGGTGAAAAACAAATGATTAATACGATCGATTGATATCATGTGATAATTATCAAGAACAAATCATAAGGAGTAAGGAACCCCAAGTAGAAATTACATTTGCCAAAAATAGAAACAAACTGTCACAGACACCAGTGCCTTCATAGTTATTTTAAACAGTTAAACAATCATTATCTCAAACACGTCCATTAGACAGGACCCTAATAAGGGATTTCCATGTTGAATTAGATTGGTCTACATAACAATAACAATGAAGAGTTGAATTCACACACCCGAAGCTCCAGAACTGGGGTCTCACAACCGGCGGTAATTTATATATTACCAAGGTATATATCACAACCGGCAATAGTTTATATATTACCAAGGTATATCTCACAACCGGCAGTAATTTATATATTGCCAAGGTATATCTCACAACCAGCGGTAATCTATATAATACCAAGGTATATCTCACAACCGGCGGTAATCTATATAATACCAAGGTATATCTCACAACCGGCGGTAATTTATATATTACCAATATATATCTCACAAAAGGCGGTAATTTATATATTACCAAGGTATATCTCACAACCGGCGGTAATTTATATATTACCAAGGTATATCTCACAACCGGCGGTAATTTATATAATACCAAGGTATATCTCACAACCGGCGGTAATTTATATATTACCAATGTATATATCCCAACCGGCGGTAATTTATATATTACCAAGGTATATCTCACAACCGGCGGTAATTTATATATTACCAAGGTATATCTCACAACCGGTGGTAATTTATCTAATACCAAGACACCTCTAATTTATCTGAAAGGAGATCTTTCGTAGTCAGCATAATCAAGGCCCTACTGACAAAGTGAGAATTTTGGCCAAGGTATATATTTTTTTTACATTGCTATTATCAATAAACTGTTGTAATTAAATAAATCTATTAAATAACAAAGGACATTTTATATTTTCAGTACTTCGTTTATCCCTTATCGGCCAAGTAAGATCGCCTATCACAAAACCAGATCAAGAGTGTATTGATAGATTGATTTCAATGGCATGTCAATCTGTCCGAGATTAATTTTTGCCTTGAGGTTAGGGAATTGCGTTCATTGTACGTTTATATATAAATCTTATTTTTTCTTAGTATCAGTAGAGAAAACATTTTTTGAATTAGGTTTTTTAATTTATGTTCAGTAATTTGTTGTAGCAAAGGATAAGTCTTATATATACATTTATATATATGGAAAGCTCTTCGTAAGAATTGAGCACTCTGGTATCCAGTAAGGCAAAATGTAAACAAGCGAAAGCTACTACATAATGCCTAATTATTCCCGAGCTGACGTATGTCGACTGATGGCTGAGCGGTATGATACTTACTCTAATGTAAAGTTGGGCGCTTTTCAATCCCAGCTTGAAGCGTCCTGTGTGTCTAGCCACACTGATGAGTTGTGATACAACGAAACAGTCTGTCTGTGGATGACAATATATATATATATATATATATATATAAATTTGACGAAAAAAACTTCAATTTAGTGTTTCCGTTTTAAATTTATTTCAGGTCATTATGACCTTCTTCAGATGGAGTTTAATACATTAGTGCTTAGGATATGATGTAGACTTTTAAACTTCTTTTTCGGCTAAAAGAAACAAAAACACTTATTTATTTCCTAATGAAATTTCTTTATATTTTAATGTTAAAGTATTCCTCTTTTTTTCGTTTTATTTTAAAGAATTCGTTACTTATAGTTTAAACTACTATTTATCTTTTTAAAAACCGGTGACTATTGGAAGATGTTCCTTGTGAGTTGAGGATCAGTTTAACCAAAAATTCAAAAATCTTTTAATCAAATTAAAGATAGCCATTGGTTTCTAATTTTCTATGGAATTAATGTTTGTATCAAATATTGAATAATATTGTCCATGTATTTTCTATACATATTTCATTGAACAATATCGACATCTTTTGTCTACATATCTTTTCATATGTCCTTTCCTGTTGCCGCATTGATTGTATGGTATTCGGCGGAAATTGTTTGATGAAACTCCCATAACTAATTATTACTATAGTACTTTCTGTCCGATCTGGGCCTTCATCAGGAGTGTGTATATTGCTAAAGCGATGTGACGGTTGTGTGTACATTACTACTTTGCAAGTGTTTATTACTTATACTGGTGGGTTTTTGTTGCGTTTTATTCATTTCTATGAGTAGTAGCTGTAGTTAATGACATTTAAATACATTAGTACTGGATTCAAAATTGATTCTATTGAGTTTGGGTTGTTTCATTCTGATATGGAGCACCTCGAGAATTTGTAATTTTTGTTTGTTATTGTGTTGTTCTAATATTGTTGTGTTTTTGGTAAGAATTTTTCAAAACTCAATTTTTGGGCAGAAATGTTTTTTCATTTACATATACATAGATAAACACACACACACACGCACACACACACACACACACATATATATATATATATATATATATATATATATATTGAATTGTTGGTTCTTAAGACCTTTTTGCTGTTTGTTATCGTTTACCAAGCATTCTTATCAAATACAAATGATTTACATAAAGTTCTATGGTTTCAAGTATTCCTATCTAATACTAATAATCAAATGGTTTCAAGTAATTAGTTCTATTTGTGTTATGGCCCTGGAAAGGCTCACAAAGAGAACAAAACACCACGGTTATAGTATAGGTATATATTTACAAGAACAAAGGATGTTTACAAGAACATAGGACGGTAAGCTAGTTCGCATAACCGCGCGAAGGCGAGGTTTGCTTCCGGAACTAAACTGACTTCGTATTGCTGCGTCTTTCGATATTATGGAGAGTGGTTGAGTCCATTAGTAGGTGATTCCGCCACAACAATTTGATAATAGTGATTTGTTTGCACAGTTTTGTCTAGTTCCTAAGTAACTAATAATAATTATACTTTGTAAACAGTGATAGTTTCAAGTAACCATTCTTAATATAAAATAAATTACAATTGCAGTATAAGTTACTGTTATAGTATTTCTGTCTAATAGGGATACCTTTAAATAGATCTATTTGACACATAGATGAAACCCAAACAAGTTTTACTACACTAGGTCGGAGTGGACCTGGGAGTAATGGCAATGAAGAAGTATTTCCCTCTTTCCAGTATCTGGAGCCTCACCACCAAATGTATTTTAGAGTCATCCTAAGGACACCCCGTTTTTTTGTGTGGGGAGGATCTTATCCTTCTGCATGGGATACAGTCAGCATATTCTAAAGAACGCTGACAGGTGTGTTGTTAAATCTTTCAAGTGGTTATTTCGAAATTTTTCATTCTGAATCCCAAACGTTTTATGCTACGTTTGAAAATGGATGAGTAAATCTAATTTATCAATTCAAGAAACACCCGGATTTTCTTGGCACGTGTAGCAATTCAATATCAAATCGAAACGCGACAATTTTGGCACTCATTTCAAAATCATATATTATCTTTTTTCAAGACTACTCTGTCGGTGGGCTTTATAATATTCTGTCCGTATCCCCAGCAAAGATGTAAGACTTCCACCCCACCGAAAGGGAGTGTCCTTGCTGTAACTCTTTATAATATGTTGTCCGTATCCCCTGCAAAGATGTAAGACTTTCCTCACCAAAAAAAGGGGGTGTCCTTGGTGTAACTCTTTATAATATTCTGTCCGTTTCCCTTGCAAAGATGTAAGACTTTCCTCACCAAAAAAACGGTGTGTCCTTGGGGTAACTCTTAATAATATGTTGTCTGTATCCTCTGTAAACATGTAAGATTTCTCCCCGCCGTAAAGGGGTTGACATGATGTAACTCTTAACTACATCTGATAATGAGACTAACTATTATAGTAATTATATCCAAGCTTACTTTGACCAACAGTGGTAGCATCTGTTAGGGTTACATATAGATCTATTTAAAAATTATTCGTAGTCGATAGGACCGTGTGCTCCCTCTTAATAACTCTTAAAAACAAGTGGATAAAAATGTGAATAGGAATAGGATTCCTTAAACTTTGGGTATATAATAACCCTCGACGAGTTGATATGCCGTTAAAATCAATCAATCATTTAAGTTTACTTAAGCCGTTATTCTTGACATTGTCATCTAGGGTAATGACTGCATTGTTATCTTTTAATACGAAAATATCAACCCAGTCGGTTAGGGCAGCAGAATACTCCCACTACACCTCCACAGAGGAGTAAGGCCCTCCCCTCAAGAGTGTCCTTGATATGACACTAAGCAGCATCTGATGGTGAAAAATGTTAAATTCCTCAGAGCACCATCCTCAAAATTGTTTAGAAGGAGAGTTGTAGAAATTTAACAAAAAAAGTTGAATTTTTACCACTGTTCTTTCTTTTTGAAAAAGATTTTCTCTCAAGACTTAGTTGCATAGTGTAATGAGAACTCTGTAAGTTTTCTGTTTCCTACGGAAAGAAACCATTTCCCTGCTTCATTTCTACTGCGGAAACCAATTAAATCTCAATTAGTTAATTGTAAATTTTACAGCGTTCCTTGAGGACCAGCGGGATCTGCAAAAAATCAGACTTTGCTTTCAACGCTTCACAATAGGCAGGCTGACTGGCATCCTGAATTCAACCTTTCTCTGACTGACTGTGAAACAGATTGGGACCCATGAAAAAGCATACGACTAACAGACTATTAATTGCATGACGAAAGACTCGCAGACTGGGGCCGGTGAAAATGCAGACTTCTAACAGACTATTAATTGCATAACGAAAGACTCGTAGACTAACGAAAAAGCCCCACCCAGTCGTTTATTTACCCACAAAAAAAACTGTCATTGTTCAACTTTAAAAATAAGCCAAGCTATTTTTAACTGATTTGCAAATTCTAAAAGTAGCAATTCTTGGAACTGATTGACTGCGTACAAATTAATTAATAATGTTTAATAGAATTATTAGAGTTAAATAGCTATACTTGAAACCAAGTAATTGCGTGCAAATACATCCATTAGTGTGAAAAATATTTGAAACCACTCCAACGTGTGCAAACAAATGATTAATAGAATTATTAGTGTTCGATAGAAATATTTGAAACTATATAACAGTGTAAAAACAAATGAGCACTGGCTTATTTTAAAAAGTTACCAACAAATTATTTGTTTACAAATCATATATATTTAATAAATATGTATAAATAGGATTTGGCATTAAATAACCTACAAGGGTTGATATACAATAAAACCCAATCAACCAGCCAAAAACAAAAAATCATCCAACGTTAAAACACAGATTTTTTTCTTGGTTGATACAGACCAACAATTTCTGGCAATATTTTCACGCTTAAGTCATGCTGAAATTAAGAAGTGATGAACCTGTTCATGACTTGGATGAGTGACTACTTAGGAAGCAGCAGATAACGTAAGAGAAAAGAAACGATAGTGCTATACATCGGACGCTATCGTCTGCTCCATTGGAATTAAAGGTTGAAAGAAAGAGTTGCGTGAATTGAACAAATTATGCGTTAGGAGTTACTGTAACAAAATATTGCCTAATATTGAAGTAAATAACGGGAGGTTTAGTTGATCAGACGTTACCTTTTTATTTTATTTTGTCAATGAGCAATAATTTACAAAATGTTTTTGTGTGACTATTCCTTCTTGTAGTTTTACGGTGTAAGTAAATATTTTTCGATTTCCTTTAAAAAAATTGCTTGTGTCGACTTTTGATACCTGATTATCATTGTGAAAATCGGGACTATTAATTTTGTCTTTGCGGCAGAAGAATTTAAGAGTCTGTTCTCTTTGATTACTGAACAGGTACTGAATAGGAAGAAGATAGCTGGTATCCAGACCCACCCGATTTTAGCGATAAAATAGTGAAAAGTTATTTTCGGAAATTATGATACACGTGTATATTTTTCTATTCTTAGATTTAATGAAACAATTGGGTTAGAGATTGTTATCAAAGAAAGGAACGGATACTAAAGAGAAAAATAAACAGAAGGTACACATACACACACACACACACACACACACACACACACACACACACACACACACACATATATATATATATATATATATTATTTAGAGGTATTCCCAGTTGCATAATGACTAAAGTGCTGGATTGCAGTCTTGATGTAGTAATTTACTAAGCTTTTTGCTTAGATGTGGCACAAGGCCATATGAATAAGGCACCCAATGAGGCACAAACTCACTCGTGTAGGTTTGCTAGTCTCGTTTGCTAACCATTACACCACCGAGGCGTCCCTACAGCCTTGAAGTAAGCGAGTTTGAACTCCAGTCGAGCTATTACGTTCATTTTCAGACAACTACCCTTAGTAAAAGTAGTAAATCATCTTATCCCCAAACTACAGCTTAAATAGTATCCCAGCAGCCCTTCTACAAGGATTCTTTTGGGATTAAGCAATATACTGTTAAACAAAGAAGCCAAAACAAAAGTTATTGATTTTAAAATTTATATATAAATATATATATATATATATATATATATATATATGTTACGCTGAAAGCATTGATTCTCGTTAGATAACCGAGGTTAAGCAACCTCTAAGCCGTCTAACTACATATGTAGCCATTTAATAACAGCAGGTACAGTAAGGAACCTTAACCCTTTGTGCAAGACTAAGCAGAGCTACCACTCGAAAAGAATAAATTGAATTTACAAGAGAAAATGTTAAGAAAATTTAAAAATAATTTATCGGTTTGTTTTATATTATATTATTTCTTCCCCTTTTTTAACGGGTTTTACGATCTAAAACAGAATATATAACTATTGTAAATGTTACTTTGTGTGAGTCTAAGATAAGTAAATTTCTTTATATACTGCTCTTCCCTATTTTATACCGCACTAAAAGATACACATTCATCTATGAGATGATAACTCGTTGCAAATAAGAATATTTCATGCTTTTAGCAATGGAAAATCAAAGATGGCAAACATTTCAATTAGTTTGTTTAATATTAAGTGAAAAGGGTTGAAAATCTTAAATTGATAAAACTAAAAATAAGGAAAAATATAATCGTTTAAAGTTTTAACTTTGTTAAATTCAAAACTTGGATATTTTTGTGAGAAGGAAAAGGCACATTAGCAAAACTTGAGAATTGTAGTACCAGATTTGTTTAATTCTACGACAATAAAACTACGGTCAATTCGAAGAGGTCAAACCGGAGAAGTCAAAACGGAGAGGTCAAACTCCGTGACCAACAAGTCATCTTACTCGGATTGTCTGTAAATATCATATCCTAGAGAAGGAGAGAATGTTATACAATTGATAACAAGCGTATGGCAGTTGAAATCATGGGATACAGCATGGATCATCGGCAAACTTCACCTTATTGGTGAACGATAAAGATCAGATAGTACAGTCAGAAAACTACTGCTATAAGAGTGGCGTCTATTGCTGAGAAAAAGTCACCGAGAGATTATGATGACTTAAATTTAATCCAAACATTCAAAGCTCATAGCCCTTTATGCGCGTCAAAAAAAGGCTACTTCTGCTGAGGTAAGAGCTCTGGCTCCAGCGTTCGAAAAATCAACTAAGGAGCCCAATCCTAACTTACTTAGAGAAAAGAACACAATCAGCATCGCAGCTTATAACGTTGGAACTTTAAATACCATAAACCAACTATCCGAGTTTAATGAGTCTGCAGCTGATAAGAATATGCACCCAGTGGCCAGTGTTGTATAATTAAGGAATTTTTTTTTTATATTAATCCTTTTTCGTTAATTATATTTTATCATTCAGTTTGGTAGGGCTTTTAACTATTCGAGTCTCTTAGTCCAGGTGCATAGACATTTGGTGCAGTTTTATGCTCGTGTGCAAAGGATATGACAATCACCATTTGTCATAATAAACCCCCAGACAGGAAATGGGGCTAGAGTGTGGATGACATCATGCCCAGAAGAGATGGTCCTAAGAATTTGAGGATTTTGAAAAGAGGTCAGTTGGGTTTTCGACTGTTGAAAGAGAGAGTTGGGTTTCCGACCGTTGAGGCGTATGGTTAAGTTTTCCGGATCTCGACCGACAGAGATGAATTGAGATCTTAAACACCTCAAGATGCGCCGCGCGTTGGGGTGGGGGTCAGCATAGTATGGTTAGCATAGGCTTTTAAGAATTGTGTCTCTCTCCTTGTGTCACCATGGACCGAACCTAGAAGTTAATAAACCCGTTCGTATCCGAAACGACAGTGTCCGCTTGTGCCTGTATATGTATTTTTATCTGTATCATTGTTATCATTAACATCACCAAATCGATACGATATTATGCAACACCAGCGGAGGTGCCCGTGGTGTAATGGTTATCGTCGTAGGAAATGGACACGGCGACACGAGTTCAAATCCTGGACGAGACTGATGGCATTTCACATAGCACTAATACCATTGGGAAAGGTATGAATCCAATTATTCTCCCTCCAGCTATGGGTAAATAGTAGGGCAGGCAACTAGCCTAGAAGAAGGAAAACTCTGAATACAAACCTGTTAAACTCCGCTTAAAAAATTGGCCTTGTGTCATATCCTGCCCGAGCGGAGGGGTTGGTAAATATGATTATACAACACCAGCGGGGCACATGGTACAGTAGATAAAGTTTTTTGATTGAAATTTGCTTCTGCATGAAATCACCCGGAGGTTGCAGGTTCCATCCCAACTAATGGTAAATAACAAGGAATATTTACTATTGCTTCACACTTGTACCCGATGAAGGCTCCCGAGTTGTACATGAAGAAGGCCGAAGAAAAAATCGGCCGAAACGTTGTAAGTATAATAATGAAGATGGAGACAATAAGAAGAAAATATAAATAATATGCGTACAGGAACGTATATATTACTACAGTGAAAAATAATTGAAATACCATAAATATATGGCCCCGTCGGCTGAGGGGTGCTGTAGAATAAACCGACTGCTTCTCTGCTGAGGGGTAAGACTCCTTCAATGAGTGAACTGGATATGACTCTAAAAAAGTTGATGGTGAGGTTTCAATAATGAAATTTTGGGGAATGCAGAATACCCCTTCATTGCCATCGCTCCCATGTCCACTCTGGTAGTACCTAATAGCGTCCTATCTATGGGTCAACTAAAATTGTTTGACATTTAAACTGTGTACATATGCTAAACTGAGTTGTCTGGGATAGAACTGCTTTTACATTTAACTGTGTAAACAAATGATTGATGTTTAATTGAATTGTAAGTGATACACAGCAATATTCGAAAACATTAAACTATGTGCAAGCAAATGATTAATAGTAAATAGAATTATTCATATTCAATGAAAGTAAGTGAAACCATTTGACTGTATGGAAAAAGTGAGATCAGGGTTGTTTAAAAATGTTATATACAAAATATGTTTAGAAATCATATAACTAATATAGATGTATAAAAAGGATTTGGCATTAAAAGACCTACCGTGATTGATATACTATAAAATCAATCAAAACTATAAATCTGGTAATTTAGTGGTCATTTGTTTCAGCATTTACATGGAAGAACTTTGGTCTACCAGTGGAGATGCTGGAATACTTCTTTGTTCTCGTTCTCTAAAATCACAAAATAGCAACGAGAAAGTTTAACCGAGAACGATGCGTGTTACATTTTAAAGAAACTCCCGTACAACAATTGAGTCTTGCAACAGACCCACTAATGCCAGTGAGGAAATGGACATCACCATTTTCTATAATGAGCTATCTTCCCTTGTTCGACATATTCCCAAACACAACGTTCTGATTATCTGTTGGGACATGAAAGCTCATATAGGCAAAACCAAAATAATAAATTCTTTTTACACAACTCCCCAAACAGAAATGTGTATCATCTTGCCGTTTTTTTTTTTTTTTTTTCTTGAGAACAGACTTGTATGCCTTAATACCAAAACTTCAGAAGAGGAATTGAAAACTATCCAAATAACTCAAAAGCACAGCTAGATTATATATTTATAAACAAGAAGTGGATAAAGAGCTCTAGGAACTGCGAGGCATATTCCTCTTTTGAAAGAGTATCATCCTATAACAAAATCGTCTCAGTAAATATTGGTCATAGTCTACTCGGAAATAAGAAACAAATAGATTTATCTGTACCATATGATTGGTACTCAATTGCTTATAGTAATTTATGCAATCACTATTATGAAAAAAAAAGCAAACCCCCCCCCCAAAAAAAACAAGTTTGGTATTCTTTTGAAGACATCTGAAAGATATATTCCAAATGACAACGATGAAAATTTTGCTATCATCTACCAAGAAGCAGCAGTGGAGTGCTTACCAACCAAAGAGCAAAATGTAAAGATTCCTGGGAATCAAAAACAGTCAGAGAAAAACGAGGGAAAAATCTACACGCGCACCGGTTCAAGTTTACTGGGAAAAATTATTTTAGTATTTTTTTGTGATTAGAACAAGTTAGACCTATACATTCACCGAAATAATTTTTTTTATTTAAAAGCAAAAAAGAAAACACAAAATAAAAAACAACAAATTGAAAAATATAACAAAAACGAAATAAAACAAAACAAAAAAAAATTCTACATTTTCTAAGGGAGTTCGCTTTTATATTTTAAATCAATGTAGAATGATCACTCATTTCCGGGAAAATGTCTATTTATTTCTATTTGCCTTGATTATGTATTAAGAACTTTAGTAGATTTTATGAAGGAAAAGGATTTCACACCATAAAAAGAGGCAGACGATACCCTGTAGAAACTATCATGAACTCGCAGATGAATTAGCGCTTATCGCAAATACGCCTACGCATATCTTATCTCGGCTGGATAGTCTGAAGCAGGAAGCAAAATGCATTTGTCTCTACTCAGATGAAACAGACTTCCTTAATTTATACAAGATGAACCCATCTTGGCATTGAATGGCAAGTGTCTGAAATTAGTAGACCATTTCACATACCTCGGTAGCAATATCTCATCAACAGAAAGAGATATCAATGTACACACGGGAAAGGTATAGTATGCTATTGACAGGTTATCAATCATATATAAATTTGATATTTCTCATAAAACAGGAACTTTTCGCGTATAGTTGCACCACTTGGACTTTGACGAAACGATTAAAGAAAAACTAGAGGGAAACTACACAGAATATTACATGCTGGAAGGAGCACCCGACAAAACAGCAACTATACGACCACTCACCTCCCATCTCACAAGCCATCCACGTAAGATGAACAATATATGCTGGCCATTCCAGAAGAAGTAGGGACGAACTCATGAAAGACATTCTCTTATAGACTCCTACACATGTATACAGCAGTATTAACCAAATAGCAAAGAATTATATATATCAGCTCTGTGCTAATATTAGTGTCGTCTAGAAGATCAGCTAAGAGCAATGGCTATTAATACAACTGTTATATACCCTAACAGTGAACAGTAATGGGTATATCCCATTCTTCATAAAATTGTAATGGTGGGTAATTTTACTGACTGTCTCTGATGGCGTCGAGGCTGCCTGGCGTGGGTGTTGGGGAAACCCAGCATTCACGTCACGCGACCGATCCTCCACGAACGCCAGGAAGCCGTCCCACCAGGCTCTAACCCTCCTAGGTTTATCGCCTTGGTTTATCGCCATTATAGGAGAACGTCGATGGGGTCCGAGGCATTTTTGGAGTCGTCAGGCGTGTCTGGGCCACAGCTCTGTGCCCGGACTCATCTTAAAAAAGGCCTAGTGCCGCACTCGCTTGTTTGGTGGGGTGCATGAAAAATAGTGTAATTAGCCGACTATGTAGTCACCCCTGGCAGCGGTTACCTTGTTCACGCTGCTGGCGAGTATTGTATTGTATGCTATAAAGATTTCTATTTCATTCTCAACCTCCGTTTTGGTTATTTCTCATTCAATAACCTTTTCTTAGGTCACAACAGACTTGATGAGGATGAGTGAATAACAAAACACGTTTATAGCATTAAAGTTAAGCAGTGATAAGCCTGCTCGCTAGATAGATGGGGGACCACTTAAGAATAGCAAGTATAGTAAACTAACTGATATGACAAACTCAGCAGATCTTAGCATATATTTCAAGTCATATTAGAGTATCGGTTCTTGCCAGATCAATGAAGTTAAGCAGGATCGAGACTGTTCAGTTTATAGATGGGTGACCACTTAGAAACAGAAGGTACCATAAGCATGTCAAGACCTGTAATCTAGATTATGTAAGGCTGTATTAAGTCAACGGATTATTAGAATAATCCAAAACGAAGTAAACCGAAGATAGTGTTATGCTTGACTATCAGCAAATTTATTTCTGTATATTTCCACCCCCCCTTATTAATAAGCGATCCTTTTATTCATTAGCATCCAAAACAAAACGAAAAAAGAATAAAAAAAAACCTTCTCAATGTTTAAAAGGAAATTTTCTTCTACAAATAGTGTAAGCTAGACAAGAGGTTATTGCGTATCGTTACAGTGAGCAACTGGCTTGTTTGAATGATACATTGTAACAATAAAGACACGAACAAGTGCCAATGCTGCCCCCATGATGATTCCTGTATCGATCTGACAGGTGATTTTTGACAAGATCTATATACGCTGATACTCGTCTTCCTTGATATTATTTGTAAAGATTGTATCTACTTCCCATTTCAAGGAGGGGGGAGCAAATTAAAAATCAATGCATTGATCGAAAGTAGTAGACTATATTTATTCAAGTGCAAAAAGAGTCGATCAGACCGAAATGGTCCGAGTTGAAGGTCATTTGATGAGGCTATTTTCGCAAGAGTGGCCAGAGTAGCGGTCACTTGATTGATTGTTTCGTTGAGGTCATTCTGTTCATGTTTAATGGTTTTATTATATTGAGTAATTTGGTATTCTATCTATCTATCTATCTATCTATCTATCTATCTATTTTAGCCTATTGATATCTATATATCTTAGCATATTCATATCTATCTATCATATGACTCATAGATATGTACATCCTAAATTTTTTTAATTAAAAAGTAAATTTACGTCTAAACCAAAGAGACTAGGACCATTTTATTTCTAGTAGAAAATTACACTCCTAAAATAGGTGTTATTAGGTATGATTTAATACCAAACTCTTCAGCACTGAGAATAAAATTGCAACATCTCTGTAACTAAATATACACTTGAATGAATATTTTTAATCGATGTACTTATTTTTGTACAGCTACATACAAATCTTTTTTGGGTTACGATGTTTCTATGCGGCAGAATTTGCAGATAAGTAATGTCTAATAATATCCGTTTTCAATGTCCGTTTCTACTGGAAATAAAATAAAATTCTGACATCTTTGCTTCGGAAAAAAAGTAACTTTTTATATAGAAGTTGTTAAGGAGATATTTATGGGTGATACTCAAGGTATCTATCTATCTATCTCAGTATCTGTCTATCTATCTATCTATCTCGGTTTGTTCTGCATATCTAACCATACAAATGGCTATGTCGTAATTGAAAATTTCTTTTTCTTTGTTTTTGCCAAGAATAAGATGTTCATTTACACCAAACCAGCCCGACCCCACTCACCTTGCACCCTTTTCCTTTGGTGTATTGTCTTGCTCTGTAAAACTTGCCGTAAGCTATTTGTGACGACTGCATCAAGAAATACTGCTGCAAAATTCGATGGCTGTGTGGGCAAGTGAAGAATCCTGTGAGTGAGGTTAGGAGGGTGGGGGAATAACGAAGGGGGATGGAAATGCGACGGGGACGCGGAACGCGTCAAATATCTGCTTTTTTTTTCGATCTATTGAGATCGAATGAGCCAATGCAGGTGAACCGTGCTGTCGGGTGAGAGGCTTTACGTACACACAGGCACACAGATAGAAGGATGAAGAAAGGGATGATAAGAGAGAGAGAGAGAGAGAGAGAGAGAGAGAGAGAGAGAGAGAGAGAGAGAGAAGCACAGGAGACAAAGAGCTGAGAGAGAGAGAGGGTGAGATAGAGAGAGAGAGAAAACATCTGAGAGAGGGAGAGAGAATATCTGAGAGAGAGATAGAGAGAGAGAACGGGAGAGAACTGATTAGAGAGAGAGAGAGAGAGAGAAGCACAGGAGACAAAGAGCTGAGAGAGAGAGAGAGAGAGAGAGAGGGTGAGAGTGAGAGAGGGAAAACATCTGAGAGAGGGAGAGAGAATATCTGAGAGAGAGATAGAGAGAGAGAACGGGAGAGAACTGATTAGAGAGAGAGAGAGAGAGAGAGAAAAGCACAGGAGACAAAGAGCTGAGAGAGAGAGAGAGAGGGTGAGAGTGAGAGAGGGAAACCATCTGAGAGAGGGAGAGAGAATATCTGAGAGAGAGATAGAGAGAGAGAGAGAGAGAGAGAACGGGAGAGAACTGATTAGAGAGAGAGGGGGGAGTGAGATACAGAAACAGAGCCGCTGTGAGAGAGAGAGAGAGAGAGAGAGAGAAAGATAGCAATTTAGAAACAGAGAAAGCAGCAGGAAAGAGAGAGAGAGAGAAAGAGAGAGAGAGAGAGAAAAGAACCGATGAGAGAGACAGTGAGACAGAGACAAAGAGAGAGACGGAGAAAGAAAGAAAACATCAGGGACGGAGAGAGATAGCAAATTAGAAACAGAGAAATCAGCTGGAGAGAAATAGAGAACTGATGAGAGAGAGAGAGAAACAGAGAGAGAGAGAGAGAGAGAGAGAGAGGATTAAAGGTTATATAAGAATGCCTCTGGAAAGAGAGGAAGAAAGTCATGACTTGGGAATGGAAAATACAGAATGTTTTAAAAATATTTATATCATTTTGTAATCTCATAACTTGATTAATTCTCGTTCCAGTAATCTCAAATTTGAACAGTACGAGTTGAAACAATTCAAAATTCTATTTTCTGTTTTGTTTTTTTAAATTCCGTTTTAGGAATACAATTCATTAAAAAAGAAAAAGGGTTTAAATATTAAATACAGAACTTTTGAATTTTTTTTTTACATATGCTATTAAAATTTGACATAATCTAAACGTGATTATAAAAATGATATAATTTTCTTCTAAAAGCAAGTGTACGTCTTAAATATAAATTTTTTTTAAACACCTTGTTTGTCTGTATCTTTGTTACATATGTATATATGTATGCATGCGTGGGTGTTATTACCGGAGCATTTGAGCGCCTGCGCATGCGCATCCACCTGTTTATACACATGAGTGCGCATGTACTGGATGTAATGGGTAAACTCGTCTAAATTACACAGAAATGAAAATAATTCTGGTATCTCATTTTATCAGGTATATTTACTAAAATTATATGAAAATATCTTGAAATACTAGGATGAAATTTATGCAAAGAAATTGCCATTGGTTTCAATCACAGCCACCAGTCGACTTCAGAATCTCCAGGAAGCCTTCTTTACGGTCTACTTATTTAGATTGGTTAGTGCTGCCGTTATCCTTGCCTTCAGTTCATCTTTAGAGTTGCATAGAGTTTTGTGGGTTTCTCGCTCAACCGCGCCGTACGTATAATTATTAAATGGATTGTAATCTGGCGAGTTGATGTTAGAGGTGATGTGGTCACAGAAATTTTCTCACAGCCAAGACTGAATTCTCCTGTTTATGTGACATAGAGCAGACTCCCTCTCGAGCCACGTCAGCATAAACTCAAAATACTTGATGTAGGCAACCGTGTTGAGCCTGAAGCCATGTAGAAAGATGAATGGAAGCCTATCATCACCATCACTAGTGGCCACCCCATACATCATGATGTGGACTGGATATTTGGTTTTCATCAATAGGAAGATGAATATATCTTCAGATCGAAACCCAAACGCTCAGAAATGTTCGTATTGGAGCTTCCGGTGCCAATGCCAAGTTGTACAGCATACCGTTTCCAAACTTCTTGAGGAGTAAATTCTATCATAGTGCTACTTTCTTCACAGACAGTGTCCGACTGACTCTTGTTTGCTGCACAGTAGACAAGACTTCAAAGAAACAAATTCTGTCTGTGTGTCTTTCTGTGTTGGGTTAAGTACATTTTCAAAACCAAATGCACTACTAAGTGTGTCAGGAACAGCGCAGAAGCATTCACCAATTATTTTTATCTGCTTTCAAAATTTGTCGCAATTAAAAGCAAATATTTAGTAATCTTTTTTTTTTTTTTTTTTTTTCAGCTAACACTATTTCTACATTTATGTTTTCACATACAATCACGTGACTGCACTAATTAGACGTCATTATTCGACTCAGATATGATATTTCATGAACTCGTTTAAAGATTGGCCAATTAACTATAAAACAAAAGAGGAAAAATTTACATAGACAAGACATAGATAAATACCATCATTTAGAATTGGTTTTGTTTTGTTTCTTTGTTTAATGGCATATCAACATTTGTAGGTTATTTAATACCAAAGCCATTCTCATAGAAGAACAGTAGTGGTACTATTTAACCCATAGCTGGGAGGATAAAGGGGTTCATACCTTTCCCAAGGGTATTTGTCCGAAAGTGAACGTAATAGCGCGATTGGAATGCGAACTCGAGTACTACGATTTCGCAGTCCATCGCTTTAACCATTACACCACGAATTCCATTACACCTTTGGAATTGGTATCTTTGTTTAATAGCATATCATCCTTCGTCAATTATTTAATTCCAAAGCCATCCTTGTTGAAGATCAGCAGTGATATTACTTAACCTATAACTGTGGAGGAGAAGGGAGTTTAATACTCTTTCTAAGAGTATTACTTCGAAAATAAACATAATAGAACAACTGGAATTCGAACTTTCTTACTTCAAGGCTGCAGCTCATCA
Source organism: Sepioteuthis lessoniana (assembly GCA_963585895.1). NCBI lineage: Eukaryota > Metazoa > Mollusca > Cephalopoda > Myopsida > Loliginidae > Sepioteuthis > Sepioteuthis lessoniana. The sequence continues at coordinate 86,796,573 of OY757926.1, read as the reverse complement.
CTTTAGCCAATACGCCATTCTTATACGATTGGTTGTTTTATTTTACTGTATGTCAATTCTTTGTTGGTTTATTCAATGGTAAACTCGTTTTTGTAAGTAATACTATGATTACAAATAAATATTAATAAATATTTGCCCAGTCGGCTGGGGCTGTAGAATATACTGACTGCACCTCTGCACAGGGGTAACCCACCCAATGTGAGTCCTGGATATGACACTAAACAATCTGATGGTGAGGTCCTAATAATGCTGGGGCCTTGGGGAATACGGAGCACCCCTTCATTGCCATTGTTCCCAGGTCCACTCTGGCCCGGCGTAGTAGCACCTGATAGGGCCCTATATATGGGTTGAATAGAACTAACGGCATACTTATGCTAAACTGAATATCTTGAAATAGAAATGTTTTTTGACAATTGAACTGTGTTTACATTTGAACTGCGTGCTTATGCTAAACTGAATTATTTCAAATAGAACTGTTTTTGGCATTGAAACTGTATTTACACTAAACTGAATTGTTTAACATAGAACTGTTCTGATATGTCACTGTGTGTAAACAAAATCAGTTCTTTTACTAAACTGAATTAGCTGAATTAGAATTGCTTGACTAAACTGAATAGCTCGAAATAGAAATGCTTTTTTACAATTAAACTGTACTTACATTTAAACTGCGTGCTTATGCTAAACTGAATTGTTTTAAATTGAACTATTTTTGACATTGAAACTGTACTTACACTAAACTGAATTGTTATATATAGCTGCTTGAATAGTTTGAAATAGAAATGTTTTTGACAATGAAACTGTGTACTCATGCTAAACTGAATTGTTTTAAATAGAACTGATTATTTACATAAAAATGGATTTGGCGTTAAATAACCTACAAAGGTTGATATGCCATAAAACCCAACAAACCAAAGCAAACCAATAATAAAGATATATGAACAACTATGAATTGAATTAGTAATTGACTAAGCTTTGGGTTATTCTGGCACAAGGCCAGATATATGGAGCATGGAGGGAGAACTGAATTCACTTGTAATTGTTTGTTAGTCTAGCATGCTTGCTATTACATCATTCGAAGCGTCCAAATCATAACTTGATGTAACCATTCTAAACAAAAATAATGTATAAAGAAAAGACATCGATAAACGCCATTATTTGATTGATTATTTTGTAGTAACGGCATGTCAACACTTTCAAGGTTATCCAATGCCGAAGTCAGTCCTTTTTCCCTCGTAATTTTTGGTTTCAAGTAACTAGTAATCGATTGTTAGCAATAATAACTTGAAGTATTCTTAATACAAATAATTTGCACACAATAATATGGTTTCAAGTATTTCTATCAAATGCTAATAATTAAAAGACAATTATATCGTTTCATGTAACTTATGTTAAACACCCTTAATAAAAAAATTATAACTATGTTGCATATTGACCCTTGACAGAGCCGGATGTTCTAGCTGTGTAAAGAAAGTGATTGCAGGACGCATCTGTGTAAACAGGAAGGCAGTGATACTTAGGTGTAAGCACGTCACGTGGTTGATAGCCAGAATACGTGAGCGTTGTGAAATTATATATACACAGGTACCCACAGAGTAAAGGTTAGTCTCAATCTTGCAGCCAGAAAAGATACGGTCAGTTACGGAGAGCTACCGTTGGACGATACCCAGGGAGGAGAGGCGGTAACCCAGAGCAGTAACAGGCAGCCAGAAAAAAAAAAGGTCAGTCACGAAGACTGGCCGCAAGGCGCCCGGTGGGGCAACGACCCGTAGTGGCACCTGACCGGAAAGTAGAAGAGGCAAAGATGTAAGACGCTGAAGATAACACAGCGTGATATGGTCAAGGGAAGAAGAAGTTATAAGTAAGTATAGCCGAGTTCAAGTGTTCAAATTCTTCAGTCATCTCCCTACTCCGTCTGTCTCTTCTCACGCTGCAGAAGAGTTGGTCCCTTACGTGAAATACAGATGTAAGTTTCATTTTTTATAAAGAAACGTATTATTGCATCTTCATTATACCGCTATACAACAACTATTCTTAACATAAATAATTTGCACACAATAAAATGGTTTCACGTTGTGTCTAATGCAAATAATTGAAAGATTATTGTATAGTTTCTACTATACCTGTCAAATACTAATACTAACACTAAAGAATTTCAAGCAATTATATTGTTTCAAGTATTCCTATATGATAGGAGGTGTCCTGGTGGTGTAATGGTTAAAACGATAGATTGCGGAATTGTAGTAAGCGAGTTCGAACTCCGGTCGTGCTATTAAATTCACTTTCGGACAAAAACCCTTGGGAAAGGCATGAACCCCCTTATCCTCCCAGCTATGGCTTAAATACTACCACTACTATTTTTCTTGAAGGATGGATTTGGCATTAAATTACCTAAAAATGTTGATATGCCATTAGACAAAGAAATCCAACCTATTTGATGATAGTAAAATGTTTGCACACAAATGATTTGGTTTTATGGCGTATCAACCATTGTAGGTTATTTAATGCCATCTGCAGGACACCCGTTGTATTGAGAGGAGTCTTAAATCTCCGCAGAGATGCTCTCGATATATTCTACAACCTCAGCTGACTGGGCTAATATGATTTTGGGTATTTCTATTTTCTACTAATTGTTAGGACACAATTATATGGTTTCAAGTATTCCTTTTTTATATTGATAATTTTCAATCAGATCTATCTGATCCAGAGATGGAACGTGCAACTCCGGGTCACAGTGGACCTGGGAGTAATGACAACGAAGAGTCACTTAACGCTCTTCAAATCTCCAGAAATGAGTTTTAAATGAGTTCGACTTTTTTTTGGTTTTCACATAAGAATAACTATTGGTTGCAAATAGTTAAAACGTTTCAAGTATTGCTATCAAACACTAATAATTCTATTTAATATAAATAATTTGTTTGCGCACTGTGAAGTGGTTTCAAGTATTGACTGCAATAGTTTCATTTGCACACAGTTGAATGGTTTTAAGTATTGCTATCTAACACTAATAATTCTGCTTCACTGTATTCATTCATTTGCACCCAATTAAATGGTTACTAGTATTGCTATGGAATACCAATAATTCAATTTTTTCACCCGGTTAAAGGGTTTCAAGTATTCCACTCTAACAATAATAATTCTCTTTATTATCAAGCATTTGCTGGCTCACGCTGAATAGGCTTCAAACATTAGTCTCTAACACTAATAGTTTTATTTGCACACAGTTAAATGATTTCAAGTATTGATTTAAAATGCAAAGAATTCAGTTTCACATTAGTAATTTTTTGCACACAGTTAAGTGGTTAAACAGTTCTATTTGATCTATAGCCCGACTGTGTCTATTTATGAAGTAATACAGTGTTGTAGTCGACCTTAATCGAAGGTGACCCGAAGGTTCCCTTTTCAATAGGGGTGTAAGGGAGGGCACTACACCATTCCCTGGATTGCTCCACTTTACCCTTATTCCTTAACTTATATAATGAGTGTTAAGCAAAGCGGCATCAAGTACCATTTTTTGAGTCTTTGGTATGACTCGACCTGAGATTGAACCCCGGTCTCCTGGACCATTGACGAATGCTCATAACTGTATGATTTCAAATAATTAATAAAAGTAATCCTTAGTAAACGATTGAATGGTTATATTCGATCTATAGATGGCACTCTGATAAGTAGAACACTCCGGGTAGAATGGGTCTGGGTATAATGGCAATAAAGGGGTTATCCACCTTCTCCAGAAGTGATACCTTACGATCAGATGCAGTTAAGTGTTATATTCAGGACACTTGTTGCGGAGAAGGGGGTCTTACCCCTCTGCAGAGATGCAGTCAGCGTATTCTACAGCCCCAGTCGACTGATGCTGAATTATTTGTCTAAGATAACCATTTATTCACAAATAAACATTGCTCGTTAGGTCTCTTGTTAGTTCTTCAAGCTGAAGAGATAAAACAATGGCCCAGAATCACGACAAGGTTGAGACTTAAAAAACAGTAGAAAAAAACCAAATAGTTAAATCCGTGAAACCTTTAAGTATATGTTAGATAAAGATCACCTTTCGGTTGAAAGATCTCTCGCGTTTAGAATGTAAATAGAAAAGGCTTCATTGGTTCAATAAAAAAAATCAATTTTATTTCAAAAATATTTTCTTGCCCCCCCCTTTTTTTTACAGTTATCATCATTTGGATTTAAAGATTATATTAACCTCTTAACATCAGAGAAACGAAGAGCTGACTCCACTCTTCACAGAGATCCAGAATTATTAGCCCTCCTATTCATTTTCTTTTTCAATTCTTTTGATCGTGACAATTATTGAATTTATTATAAAATCACAAGAAAATAATAAACATATGTGTAAATAAATAGAATTATCCTTTTTGAGATTTGATATTTAATAAAGGCAAACATACTGATAGTTACTGAGACCTAACACAAGAGAACAGTGGGGGAGTCCCCGTAGCGCAGTGGCTTAAGTGTTGGAGTGCTACAAATCCAAAATGAACGCACATTTTGTGGCTGATATTTGAGAACTCATATATTTTAGATTTATACAGTTTTTTTATTGTTTTTATTTTTCAGAAATTAGTAACAGACCCTATGCTAACAAATGAAAAGAAAAAGTATGCAGTGATTGTGGCATGAAAAGCTGATCATGGGGATTTAGAAATGGCACATTTTGTCAGAGTTGCAAGATCGTTTCTCCACAAGATACGTAAAGAATTGGAAACAAGAAAAATGATTACGTAATGTCTGCATCAAAACGTAAAAACATTTCACACGTTCCGATTCAATGGAACACCCGAATTTATTCATAAACTTTAGCCGACAATTGATGAAAACCGAAGTCATTTTGCAAAAATGTTGCATGTGTCAAAAAGATAATCAGGAGGGTTTATGAAGATATGTGATACAAATTCTACGTGATTAAGAGTGGTCAATTTATTTCCGAAAAATCAAAAGAAAACCACTTAAACACGTCCATGAGACTTTTAAACAAATTCTAAAAAAATCCTGGAGAAGCAAGAATGGCTGGCTGATAATCTGTACGACCACATTACCACCAACATTTGGCCTCCAAACTCTCCAGATCTCAATTCACTGGACTATTATGCGTGAGGCGTTGTTGAGAAGGAGATTAATGAACATCCCCATAACATCAAAGACTCTTTAAGAGCTGCTATAGTTCGAATAATGTCTGACATGAATAAGGAGCAGTTAATCAGAGCTTGCAACCGATTTCAACTTCGTATAGAGGCAGTTATTGATTCTAGTGGTGATTTATTGAATAAAATTAATCAATCGTTAAATAATTTCTATGTTTGTTATTTGTAGTCAAATATAACTATCTTTTTTGTTCTATAAGTGTTTTTCTAATACAGAAAATCTGTCCTCAAATACCAGCTGCACTCTGTATTACATTCACTTATTGAATAATGCCCTTGGGAAATGTATGAACCCCTAATTCCTTCAGTTATGGATTAAATAGGTTCACTATTGTTTTACAAAGATGACCTTGGTATTAAATAACTCACAAAGGTTGATGTGTCATTAAAAAAGAAAAAACAAACAATCCATTAGAAAATCGATTCCACTATTTAACTAAGAATTTGGATAATAAAGATATATTCATTGATATTTGCACTATTGATTAATAATCTATAGAGACTTGCGTCAATAGACAACATTATTCAATTAAGATTTCAGAATCAATAAAGATTTGCTACTTGATAATCAATGAATTCGTTCTGTGATTACCGGAGAATTGGATACACAATCACTCCACAATTCCGTATATTCCAGGAGCGCTAGAATTATCAGATATAAAAAAAGGGGTGAATATTGTGGGTTAAATTAAAATTAGATGTCGACTTCAAATAGGATAGAAACTGAAAATTTCATTTTGAAATGCGAGTCATGCATGTATTTACCCAACCCATCCACAACAGGCAGAATGTGACACAGGGTCAATTTTTTTTAACTAGAGTAATGCAAAAGTCTTTATTCTCCTAGACTGGTTGTCTTACTCTGTCTGTCCAGCTATTTACCTATAGCTGAAAGTAGAACAGATGGATCCATGCCATTTCCGATGACATTAGCGCAAAATAAAATGCATTTAGCCTTGCCCAGGATTTGAACTCGGGTCACCGATTCCATTCCCTACGTTGATAGCTGCTATGCAGTGCGCGCCTTTAAATCCGAATCCTATGATCATGCAATTCATTAATGAAGAACCAATGCATCACTTTTAGATCGATTGGACTATCCAAAAAGTGTCTTTATGCAACGTGACGGGTGACTGAATAAATGTTCTCGTTACAACAGAGTATGTCTCAATGAGTTAGAGTGGGGACAAACTAGTCTGAAAACGGTGGCTTGACATCCGCCGGGTCGCCTAGGTGGTAGAATTCACCAACAGCACCTCTGCGGAGGGGTAAAACCCTAGTCTCCAATGAATGTCTTGGGTATGACACTAAACTACATCTGATTATGAGTCAGTAGTCCTGGAGCATAGGGGAATGCAGAGTACCCTTTATTCCCATTACTCCCTAGCACAATCTGACCTGGATTGGAAGTACTTGTTCGGGTTCGATCTATCGGTCAAATAGAACTGTTCAATCATTTACTAAAGATTACTACTATGAATTTTTGAAACCATTCAGCTCTGTACAAATTATTTATATTACGAACTTGAAGTGTAATATAATTGCCGAGGGATTTCGGCTTATGCCTTTGGGTTTAGTTAGGCTGAGAACTTTTCAGCTCAGCACATGGGTTAGTTAGGTGCAACATTTACACAGGTGTTCGCGCGGGGGGGGGCAGAGCAGACGTGTCACTCAGAGATATCACAATAGCCCGAGATGGGAAACGGAGGTTTACAGAGTGCGGGTGACGTCACGCGCCGGAAGCGCGCCGAGGATTTGGGGAGATTTTGAAAAAGTCAGTTAGTTGAGATGAGACCTGCCTCGAGAGAAGACGGTTGGCTTTCGCTTGCTCGCGGAGACCTTTGTGGCGGGTGCCACACGTGTTGGTGGGGGGGGGAGCAGATGAAAAAGCCAGAATAGAAAGATTGTGCCTCTCCCCTTATGTCGAAGAACCTTTAAACTCAAAGGTAATAAAAAGTTTCGTACCTGAACTGAGAAGTCGTCAAGTGTTTTTCGTGTTTCGAGATTCCTATGTTCTGTGTTATATATATATATATGAACATTATAGGTCCATTTTGCATAGCCATATCATGGCTATGGTACAGTAGAATAGAATTGTTAATGTTGAGTACCAATACTAAAAATCATTTAACCGTGTACAAACAAATGATTATTAAATAAAATTATAAGTGTTAGATTGCAGTTTAACTGTGTGCAAACAAATGAGCTCTTGCAACTCGTTGAAAAACAAAGTTACTGACAAACTATTTGCTTACAAATCATATATATTTAAAAAGATAATTTGGCATTAAATAGCCTATAAAGGTTGATATGCCATAAAACACCAAACAACCAACTAAACAACTTTATCATTGGTTATAGGGACTGTATCTAGGACAAAGATACTATTGTACATACACGTAAAGTTTTGGTGAGCAATCGATAAAAGATGGTAAATTTCGTCTTGACAAAAACAGGAATAAGCTTTATTGTAAATGCCCAGGATGAGACTATTCCCGTGGCGTAATGGTCAATTGACTCGACTATGTTATCGTAGTAAACGAAGTTCGATTCCGAGTCGGCACATTACGTTCATTTTTCGAACAAATAACCCTGGGAAAGGTATGAAACCTTCTATCTACTTCCGCACCGGGTTAAATGGTGCTACTCCTGTTCTTCTAAAGGATGGCTTTGGCATTAAATAATCCAGGATAGTTGATATTCCATGAAATAAGGAACTAAAACTCAAATCAAATTCTCAACTGACTGCATATCATTCTTCAAATACCAATGCTGTAATTGAAACTGGGAAGATCAAATCTTTGCTTTGGTATATTTTACTTTCTGTTCCAGTTGGTTTTGGTTTGGTTTTATGGCATATCAACCATTATAGGTTATTATTGGGGTGTCTTCCCTACAGATGGACTCGCCCTCATGTGACACATACCGGCTAGGCTCTCTTCTACGCAGTCTCGGTGAGCCGTCACCAAGAACGGTAATATTCATGATTGTATTAAGCTGAGGAAAGGTTTCTCCCAGCTATTGTTTATGTATGTACGATTTTCTTTTAATACATTTCTTATCACTCATTTCCGCGTTGTGTTATCATTTGAACCTCCCCTTGACCTTAACAGTTATGTAATCCCAAATCCTTTTTATACATATCTATTAAATATGATTCCTAAGCACATTTTGTAGATAACATTTTTAAATGAGCCTGAGCTAATTTTTTCACACAGTTAAATGGTTTCACATTCACATTGCACAAAACTGACGCCAAATTAACTAGTCATGGCAATTGCCATGGTGGTAGAGTTTCGGCTCTGCATTCTATGATCACTGGTTCGATCTCCAGTGGAGGAGATCACGCTATTCACTGCTGATGAGACCTGATAAGGTTGAAACAGCTGTCCAGTGTTTCCGTATGTCACAGATTTTCTGGTCGTGGTAATTCAATTCACAATATTAAAAAAGAAAATGTACATCCAAAATGTATTTGTTATTGTTATTTGTTATTGTTATTATCATGTATTTGTTATTGTTATTATCATAAAATAAAACGGGATCTTTCCCGAGCTGTAGCAGTATTGTTACTACTATATGGATACACCACATGGACTCTAACAAAACGCATGGAGAAAAAGTCAGATGGGAGCTACACAAGAATGCTATGTACTATGTTGAACGAATCCCGGAAGTAACACCCCTCAAAACAGCAGATGTACGGCTACTTACCTCCTATCTCAAAAATGGCCCAAGACGAACAAGACATGCTGGAGGAGCAAGAACCAGATCATAAATGACGTTCTTCTATGGACTCTACTCATGGGCGCACCAGTGTTGGACGACCAACTCTGTGTAGATATTAGATATTTGGAAAACCCGCAGGGAACGATATATAATAGAGACGAATGGGGAGAGAGAGAGAAAGAGAGTCAGGGAAATCCGTGCTATCAGCGCGACTTGATGGTGTTAATTAGGATGATTTGTTGTTTATCATTTGAAATAAAAACAGAATTTAGGAAAAATTATGATTATCTAAAACATTAAAATTTAATCATAAATATTATCAAATAACCCAAAAATCTAATTTAAATAAAAAATATTATAACTTTTTGCACTAATTTAACTAAATAAGATATTGGTGGGCGTTTTATGACATATCAACCCTGGTGGGTTATCTAATGAGAAATTCTCTCTCTCTCTCTCTCTCTATATATATATATATATATATACATTGTCACCCACTGATTGACTGTTTTATTGTATCACAACTATTTAGTGTGACTAGACAAGCGAGTTGCTTTAAGCTGACTTTACGCCAGTCGGATATCTTACTCATCAGCCATCGTCATTCTCTGCTTTAGGGAAGGAATTTTTTACGTATTCCGTTTTTTTACTCATACGTTATCGGCTCCCGTGAGTGCTCAATTCTGGAGAAGAGCAATTGTGTTTCAGCTTATGTGGCAGCAGGCAAACAAATAGTTTGTCGGTCACATTATCTTTAAACGAGTTGTTGGGCTCTTTTGTTTGCACACAGTCAAATGATTTCAAGTATCTAACACTAATGATTTTATGTAATGTTAATCGTTTTTTCGCATACAGTGAAATGGTGACAAGTATTGCTATTCAACACTAATAATTTTACTTAATATTAATCATTGATGTCAACACATGTAAATGGTTTGAAATTTTGCGACCTAACACTAAAGATTTGGTTGCACACAGTTAATTGGTTTCAAGTTTTGTGATTTGACATTAGCAGTTCTATTTATCTAGGTTTTCGTTGTTTGGTTGGTTGGTTTATTTGTTTAATGGCATATCAACATTCGTGGGCTATTTAATACCAAAGCAAAGATTGTAAAAAAGAAATCAGTGATATTATTTCATCCAAAGAATATCTTGGCGGCCAATTCTCCGCATCTTGAGAATTTTTATTTGTTCTTCCAAGCTGCAGTCGTATCGATACTGCTATATGGATGCACTACTTGGACGCTAACAAAACGACTGGAGAAAAAGCTAGACGGCAATTACACAAGAATGCTGCGAGCAATATTGAACAAGTCCCGAAGGCAACACCCCACAAAGCACCAACTATACGGCCACCTACCTCCCATCACGAAAAGTATCCAAATTAGACGAACCAGACATACAGGACACTGCTGGAGAAGCAGGGACGAGCTCATAAGTGATGTAATGGACCCCCACATATGGCCGAGCAAAAGCAGGACGACCAGCTCGAACATTCATACAGCAGCTCTGTGAGAATATGGGATGTAGCCCTGAAGACCTGCCAGAGGCGATGAACGATAGGGAAAAGGGGCGAGAGAGGGCCAGGGATATCCGTGCTGGCGGATGATGATGATGATGATGAGAAATCATCACCTGACAAGCCGTCTCTTCAGAATTATCACATCCCCAAGTTTTGTCTGTCCGATCTATTGTCCATAATGTCTCTCTGCGATTTCAGAATTTTCACAAAGCAATAATCGCCGTTAAAAGAGATGATATTTTAGACTATCAACGATTTTTACGACAAACTCGACGTAGCAGTTGACGGTGATCCTGAAATAGAATTTTGATGGCTTTTGAAAAGTGCAATAAAAGCTTGGATCAATATGTGATGTTTCAAGAGGTGGACTAAGTTACCAGCACCATAGGTAGGGTGCTTTTTCATTAATACCATATAGTTGAAACATTTCTTGATGGGATCTCTAACATAACTTCCCTTTTCTCTAAAACCCCTGTTCGTTTGTTTAATGGCATATCAATCTTCTTGGGTTATTTTATGCCAAATCTATACTACTAGATGAATAGTAGTGATACTATATAGGTTTCCCTAGGGTATTTGTCCGAAAGTGAACGTAATAGTGCAACTGGAGTTCGCTTTAACCACTACACCATGAGGACACCCCCATCAAAACAGTTGGAGAAACATGAATTCACCCTCGTCCCCCAATAACTCCGGATTTATTCTACGTAACAGAGTTGTTTGATAACTTAGCGAGGAGATGGGCGCCGCTGTTATCTTTAACTGAATATGAAGAACTCAGAATGGTGCCGCAACAATCTTCTTGGTTCTGGGATAATTTGATTTCTGTATGCTTAAATCTCACCTGAATTTTGTTAGATTTATAATTTCTCTTCGACCAAATCTTGTTTTCTTTTTTTTTTCCTCTTGTGAGAGTCTGAATGCGATAACGCATGCGCAGGGTTGCTATTGTCATTTTAGATCGATCAATACAGTGAATGAAAAGTGTGCCATCGACGAACGCAATTTTCTCTTTAGCCTCTTGACTCATATGCGCAATGATTGGCGAAATCGATATCACCGCAAAACACGAAACACAAAAATCAAAGTAACCCTACCAAGCTAATCAGATACAGTTGCATTTTAGATTAGTGTTTCTCAATCATTTCTTCCTGGTGGCCCCATTTTTTTGGGGGGGCGGTTAAAAGATTTCAGAACAACCTAAGCAGAAATAGAAATTCCTTGTAACAGGAAATACCTTTTATTTATAAAAGCAAAATGTTGTAGAAAATAAAAAAAATCCTGACGAATGACTACTACACTGCTACTAGTGTCTACCTCTCAGCTTGTCAAGTTGAACCAATTGTTCCGTAGGCTAAGCTTTAGAATATGCAGACTGCTCCCCTGCAGAGGAGTAAGACCCTCCCCACGCCCGACAAGTGTCCTTCGTATGACACTAAATTGCATCCGATGGTGAGGTTCAAGTCCTGGAGATTTTAGAGGAGTGATAGTATTTGTTAGAGTCCCATTTATGGGTCAAATAAAAGTGTTCAAGTATTTATTAATTGTTCTAGGATTATTATTTGAAACGATACAGCTGTATGCAAATTGCGTATATCAGCTAGGGTCTTATCTAGCGGTCAAATAGAAACGTTCAACCATTTATTAAGGATTATTATTACAAGTTTTTTGAAACCATAAAGCTATGTGTAGACTGTTTATATTACATAGGAATACTTGATAAATAGAATTACTAATGTTAAATAGCAATGTTCGAAACCATTTCAACTGTGTGCAAATAAATTATTAATATTGAATAGAATAATTAGCGTTAGATAGCAATACTTGAAACAATACATCTGTGTGCAATCAAACAATCAATATTAAATAGAATTATTAGTGTTAGATAGCAATACTTAAAACCATATAACTGCATGCAAACTAATGATTTATATTGAATAAAATTATTATTGATTGATAGCAATACTTGAAACCATTTAACTATGTGCAAACAAATTATAAATATTATATAGAATTATTAGTGTTTGAAATAAATGAAAGTGAAATCATTAAAATGTGTGCTAGAAAATGCGATCTAATTACTCGTTTAAAAATAAAGTTACCGAAAATCTATTCATTTCCAACTCAACTATATATATATATATATATATATATTGTAACTGTGTTGGTTGTCACAAATTCACTTTGTGGATTTGAGGCTAACCAAGTGCGATATAATTTGCAGAGAACTCAATATCTGTGATAGAGCTATTATATAATAATAATAAAAAATATATATCTATATCTATATATATTAGATTTTATATATTTAATGCCATGGAAGTTTGTCTGCTACCTTTGGTTTCACAAAGTTTTACAAATAACAATCATCAGGCAGATAACGAAAGGAAATGAAGAAATAAAAAAAATTGAAAAATACAGTCAAACCCCGTTAGAACTGTGTATAAATGTTTATGTGTGCGTGTAAGTATGTGAGTGTGTATGTTTGTGTGGATTATAGTAGCGTATTATTGTGTGTGGACTTATAAGTGGTTGGTTGGTTAGGTTTAATGGCATATCACCCTCTATAGGTTATTCAATGCCAAAGCCTGTTTACATGTATGTACAGTTTGTAAACACATAATTTAATGATACCATACTAAAACCAAACAACTCATTTACTCGGATACGAGTAAGTATTTGCAAGTATTTCTATTTGACATTAGTTTATTTAGTGATGATATTTTTAAAAAAATTATTTCTTACTACTATAATAAAAAAACATAATGGTATTTCTATTCAGCAATAATTTGCATTCAGTTGATTAGTTTGTTGTGTTTTCAGGATTGTAACCAAATGTTTATTTTCTGGTACAACCGGTCTCTTTCAAGAACGACAAAACCTCATCTATGTGCACATTTTTTAAAAAAATATTATAAGTGGTGTTTAGTATACCTGTGTGTGTGAAGATACATACACAGCGCGATAAACTTGAGGTTGTCTTCCGGATAGAAGAACACCGTTAAGTAGCAAAGTTTGCTCGAGGATGACAGAGAAAAAAAATTCTTTATTTGATTCTTTATATACTTGTGTGCATATTTATGGAGGTGATTTTAACTAAGCATTGCATTTCAAAGAAAATAAAGTTATGATTTGTGAGCCTAAATAGTCGTTTGTAGTATGGTAGGCCAGAATCACAATCAATATCTTGGTGGAGGGATATGTTATATTGTAATATACTATGGAATATCATACAATATCGGCATTTTATGTTGGGATGTGATTTGAGTTAGATTACAATAAAAATTTGTATTGGTCATAATGTGTTGATGATATAATTACACACACACACACACACACACACACACACACACACACACACACACACACACACACACACACATATATATATATATATATATAAAACAAGGTAAACCAAAGAAAAGAATTTGATGTAAAAGAAAGTCAACGTCATAACGTTTCGGTTCTAATAAACCATCATCGGGATTTAGAAAAGATTATATATATATATATATATATATAAACATAGTAAAGTTGGCGATAGTAGTCGAGGGAGACCAGAAGGCCCCCTTTTCAATAGCTACTACACCGAGGTGTAGGGGAGGACGCTACTCCTTTCCCTGGATTGCTCCACTTTACTCTTGATACGTACCTTATGTTGCTGAGTGTTAAGCAAGGAGGTATCAAGTACCATTTTTAAAGTCTTTGGTATGACGCGACCTGGGATTGAACCTCGGTCTCCCGGACTATTGGCGAACAGAAGTAGTGGACGAGCTCATAAGTGATGTACTCCTATTGACCCCTTCACATGGCCAAGCAAAAGCAGGGCGACCAGCTCGAACCTACATACAGCAGCTCTGTGAGGATATGGGGTGTAGCCCTGAGGACTTGCCGGAAGAGATGAACGATAGGGAGGGGTGACGAGAGAGCATCAGGGATATCCGTGCTGATGGCACGACAAGAATATGATGATATATAAACATGATTTGGCATTAAATAGCCCAGAAGGGTTGATATGCAATAAAACAACAAACAATCAACCAATTGATCCTCCAAACCGCAGTTCATTTTCAGGCGCAAGTCTTCTCTCTTTTCTTTTTGCAATAAATTACGTTTCTTTGTGAATACATCATTCGCTGCAGAAATAACTCTTCTAAATCAATTAACTTATTCGAAAAATTTCTCAGACACTCTTGTAGGCCTCAGGGCTAACGTTGAGAACCTCTTCTTTTGTTGACACACACATTTGTCCACTTCTTCCCTCTACTCGACTGCTTTTTTTCCTTCTTTTTCTTCTTAATTTTTATCTTCCTATAAAAACATTTACTCTTGTGTGGAGTGTACTACTCAGAGTAAGTATATCACTAAAGGCTCCATTTACGTAGGCAATGGTAAAGCAAGAAATAGCCCCAGTCTCTTCGACTTGTGCCACGTTGTCATCGAAACAGTTCAACCCAGCTCCATTAGTGAAATGTTGGAGAATTGCTGCAGGGATCCAATCCACTGGGATCATCTTCGCTTTATCTTTATTTCATCGGGGCCAAATACCCTTTATATATATATATATATATATATATATATCGGCATGTTCGGTTGAAGATCGCGGAGTGTTTTCTCTTCAAGATCTTTTAGTGAAAACGTTCAAGTTTTCATGTTATTTTTCTTATGTCTGGGTCAAGGTGGTGAATAAAGTGCCTCATACTTGCCCAAGCACTTTCCACCATTTCGCTGGTCGTCCTCAGGGGTTGTGTTTGATTGTAGCTATGAGTTGCAGTGAGTTTTTAAATCTATTTGGAGAGGATTTTTTAATAGTATATATTTGGCTCATTCCGTTTGGAGGGGTGCTAGGGTTAGTTATTGAATATGTTTAATATGTTTATACCTGTGTTGAATGCTATTTTATTTATAGTAGGTTTTTTGGTTTTTTTATGGTTATTGCTTCGAGGATTTGTAAGTGGTTTTTATGGTTATTTTCATATATAATTTTTGTATTATTAATAAGTATTTTTCTTATATTGAAGGATTTGAGTTTGTTAGTGTCTTTGTTATGCTTTGTCAATAGATATTGTTTTCTGGCACTTATGTCTGAGGGACCGGACCGTTGGCCTAATGAGTAGAGTGTTCGCCAATGGTCCGGGAGACCAGGGTTCAATCCCAAGTCGAGTCATACTAAAGACTTGATGCCGTCTTGCTTAGCACTCAGCATTATAAGGTTAGGATAAAAGGATAAAGTGGAGTAATCCAGGGAAAGGAGTTGCGCCCTCGATTACACCTTAGTGTAGTAGCTATTGAAAAGGGGGCCTTCGGGTCAACCACGACTAAGGTCGCCAATAAGTACCATGTCAGAGAGGTGGTACGTAAGGCGACGAAAGAGTGTGGTTGTTGTATGGATAATGTAGATATTAGCTTGTTATCTTATTTTCCAAGAGACACTCTCGAAATGGACAAGTAAATTTACCCACCACATCAGTTTGATTTAGGAAAGTTTTGGGGGAGTTAGTGTTATTTTTAGCGACGAGGTTTGTCGTTTTAAATTTAGTGTAAAGAATATGGGTTTTATTTGTTCTTGGTGTTCGATGGGTTTAATGTGTCTGTATATAATATTGATTATAACTTGCTCACCAAATCTGTAGTTTTCATGCATTTGATTCTTGTGATATAAGTTAATTCTGTTAGTATTATTATTGTTGTTACTGATATATTTATGGATGTTATGGAGGTATAGTTTTATTTGTTGGTAATTAGTTTATTTAGAAAGTTATCATTAACTAGCGTTTGTTTTATTTTTGTTCTCGGTAAAATATTGTCTTAGTGGAGGATATGTGATAGGCTGTATAGAATAAGTTTTTATAAGGGCTATTTTATATGATAGTTAATGTTATGGGACCGTTACCTACTCATTGATGGATTCTTCCAAATCCTATATTAATCGGGAGCCAAGTACTCTCGGGGGTCGGTAGGTCGTCGTGAGATTGGATACGGACTGGATATCCGACTAACAAGTAAGCCTAGCTTACGCCACCACTTTTCTACGTATCTTGTTACTTCAATATATCCTTAAACTTATACCTTGTTCCGAGTTGTCTTTTCGTGGTCCCAACCTGGGTCCACATCAGTTAAGTAAAGTGGAGTTATGATTGGTTGATTCTTTTGTGTGGGAATGTAATGAATTTGTCATTGTTGATGAAATCAGAAAGAACGTCAAAGAAGGGGATTTTTTGTTAATAATGAGTTTAATAGTAAAATTTAGGACTGGGTTCTTTTCGAGGGTTTGTTTTAGTTTGTTGATTTCATCATAAGTTTGTTTGAAAATATATATATATATATATAAGCAGGTATGAATTTAGGAACTCGTTGGTTTCTATATATAACACCCCCCAGACACTGTCTCTCTCTCTCTCTCTCTTTATTTCTTTCTCTCTCTCACACACACACATAGAAGTAATCTGTTCTTGTCAACCACAATCTGTTTATTCTTATATATCTTATACTCCTACCTTTATATACATCATGCACACACACACATACACACACACACACACATATATATATATATATATATATATATATATATTGGCAATATTTCTTCACTAAAACAAATTTCGTTGAATATAATAGGCATTTTCTGTCTATATATTATCTTGTTGATCCTTTCATATTGCCGTATTGATTTTATAGTATTCGGCGGGAATTGATTGATATATTTTCTATAATCTTTTTATTTCCCAAGTACTTTCTGTCCGACTTTGGGCCATCATCAGGGGAGGATGTATTACAAAAGTGATGTAACCTTTGTATGTAAAAGTAAACGCTACACACTGCAACGGCCCATATGCTCTTCTTCTTACAAAGTAGTAATATACATAAAAAAGTTACATTACTTTTGTAATACATCCTCCTCAGATGAAGGCCCAAAGTCGGACAGAAAGTACTTGGGAAATATATCAATCAATTCCCGTCGAATACTATAAAATCAATACAGCAATCTGAAAGGATCAACAAGAAAATATGTAGACAGAAAATGTCTATTATATTCAACAAAATCTGTATATATATATATATATATATATATATATATGCGTGTGTGTGGGTGTGTGTGTGATAGGTTGTGAATTTATACAACCCCTCTCCCATGGTCTTAATGCGGCACAAGGTCAATTTTCAAACAGACTACTGCGGTTTTGATTTCAGAGTTTTTCTTGTCCTTGACTGGTTGCCTTAACATGGCTAAAAATCTACTTTACCGTAGTATTTACCCATAGCTGAAGGAAGAATATATGAATCCATGCCATTAACAAGTGCATTATAGCGAAGTAAAATGCAAACAGCTCTGTCCAGGTTTTGATCTCAGGTCACCGATTCCATTTTTACGATGATAATCGTTTCAATAAGCGCGTCTCTCTGTATGTATGTACGTTTTGTATGTATTATGTACGTGCATGGCAGAATAAGGCTTCACTCTAATTTACGACCAAGAAGGAATATACAGAGTGAAAACGTATGTTACAATGTGAACAGAGTAGGTTGAAAAATGAGTGGTCAAAGGTTTCTTCTGGAATTCAAAGAGCATTTGATAAAAAGGATCTTAAATTGTTGTGCGTCTTTGTGCGTGAAGTTTTGGACTACTCACGTCTTCAGCTGTTCGTCTGAAGTCAAGTGACAGCACCACTATTCTAAAAAAAAACAAAACAAAAAAACAACAGAAAAATAATCCAGAGGTGGTAACAACACTTCACCAGTTGATAATCCATCTGTGATCTTTGCTGATTTTTGGGAGAATCTTTCTCAAAGTAAGGTAACAATTTGAGTCAGACCGATTGACAACTTGTGCTGAAATTGAATTAACATCAAAACAAATTTACTCTGAGAAGTCACCAAGATTTGATGGTCTTCCTTGTTGAACTGTTGAAAGTAAAAGGTGAAAATGTTAGGTATGTTGAATTCGATCTCATTACAGTTTTAGAATAGATATCCTTGACCAAATTGATTGGGTTAATGGTGCCTTTGTGTGTTTGTAAAAGAGCAAAAGAGAAAAAAGGAATTTATGACAGATACCGTGGAATCACACTTTTGGATGCAGTTAGCAAAGTTATTTCCCGATATCGATTAGAACAAAATCACAAAGTGATTTTACATCCGATATTTTTGGCCAAGCAGGTTGTGACGTGGTATGCTACCGAGAGAGGGAAAGGGGGGTCAATTTCCCTACCCTTCTGTGTTTGACTGACCGTTAATGGGAGATATGAACGAAAATTAATTCCTCGCACTCTATGACCTGCAGCCTGTTGAACAAAGAATGGAATCCAGGTCACTCGGGTATCATGACCGGATTTAATGGTGGGAGAAGGGAAAATTCAAATGATTAGCCAATAGACCATTTAGAGCCAAAATGACACTTTTTCGTTAGAGAAAATTTGGAAAAGAAAGTTTAGTTCTGGACAGACATTGGCGAAAGATAGACGCCAATTTAGCCAACTCCGGAGAATCTCCCGTAAAAAGAGTAGAACAGAATCATTATTTGTTAGGTCGTTGCCTATTAAAACTTTGTTATATTTTAAATGCACCCTTGTGTTGAAATCTTTCGGTTGTGTTATTTATCTATCGAGTCGCCTTCTTTTGCACATATCTGTTTCAGCTTCGTTTCGCTTTCATTAATTCTCGCTAAAAATCTTATTCACCTTAAAACATTACAAGGGAAGTTTGGAAATTTGACTACAGTTAATATTTTCTAACATGGAACTCCATGTTTTCCGTTATCCGAGGGGATACGAAAACGAGGGACTTGGTGAGGTATGTGAAAGTGAAATTGGAAACCCCCTCGCCAGCGTCGGAGATCAGTCTAGTCCCAAATTAACCCCCACATTATTTGCCACTTACCATATGCCCGAAAAAGGAGTCATGACTCGGACTTATTTTTGCGGAGGGTCAAGTGCCAGACTGCCCTCGACGTTACATGTGCATAGAATGAACTCTCGTCCTGAGATAATTATTTATGCAGCGTCACACAGGTACAGAAGAACTGCATTGAACAACGGACCCTTCTATATCGTTTTTTTTTCTCGATTTGACAAAAGCCTCTGATACGGTTAATGAAGATGCACATTGGACGATAGTTGATAAAATCGTGTACCCACCAATATTCGTGAATATGCTCATGCAGTTTCACAAAGATATGAATGCTAGAGTTGTTATGAGTGATAGGTTGTTGGATGATATCCCAAAAGATAACGGGGTTAAGCAGGGAGATGTATTGAGCACAACACTATTCTTAATATTCTTTTCTATTATGTTAATTGACGCATTTCAGCATTGTGAGGGGGGCGTTCTTTTGGAATTCAAAACAAAAGAAATGGTTTTCGATTAAAGAAGATTCAACTTCAAATAGAAGACTTTTCACACACTGATTAAAGAATTCCTTTATCTTCGTGACATTGAATTTCTAGCTCATACTGTGGATGACATGCAACATATTAAGAATCTATTTACCGTCTCATGTACGGCATTTGGTTTAAAAATAACCTTAACACAAACAAAAGTAATGTTTACCCCCGTAACAGATGAGCCATATATTAAGCCAATTAAAACCGTTCATGGTATTAGTTTGGTAATTAAGAAACTTTTGTTTAATCAGGAAGTACATTGTGACACGATGCGTTGCAATTCGTTTCCGTTTGTGCTGGTGCCACTCAGACGATCTCTTCGTCTGTTTTGGCGCGAAACCCACACAAAGGGCCTGAGGACAAGATATCCCACGAGACCGGAAGTGGAGAAGGGAAGGAAGGCCTGAGAGAAGACAGAAAAAGAGTTGACAAAGCAGGGTAGAAGAGACCAGTCGGCTTGAGATAGCTGTCCAGAGAATGACACAGTCAGCAGAAGGAGGCAGTGAGAAGATGGGGGTAGGCCAGAGAAGAGAGTCAACAGGAGTCAGAAAGGTGACTGTTATGACCTGTTGACTTACAGAGGCCGGGTTAACCAACGTGAGATGATGTCAGCATTGTCAGTGGCTTTGTAGAAGTTTCGCGCAAAATACACGCCCACCATAGTCTACACAATCCCAGAGAGCTACACAGTGTCACATAGACTCTCCCTTCTTGCGCTTGGAACTGACCCAAGTCTGTGTTTGTTCGTTTATTCTTTTCTTCCATCCTCTCAGTTGTGTTTTGCGTATCTGTAAAGAAATGTGTAATGCCCATGGTCGGAAATGAGAAAAAAACACTAGATGAATCACTGATATTGTGGGGGTCACTCAGCCGGCCAGGAGTGTTATCACAACATTGACGAGTGATAGTTCTTTGAATGCTGAAATTCAGTGACACAATCATAAGACATCTGTGGTCAACGGAATGCTTGTAAAAACGGATATGGACTAATAGTCATATTATTCATAAAACTAAGATGAATGTTTATAGGTCCAGTGCGTTTTGTGTGATTTTGTGCTCCTCTGAAAAATTGACATTGCTTTCTGTGAATTGGAAAATACTTGAACACTTTCATCTGAAGAATTGAAGATGCAGTCAAACATCAAGTGTAATAAGAAAACACCAGAAATAGAAGTCCTTATAAGGTCAGGATGCACAAGCCCTAAATTTCGCATCTTAACGCTGCAAATGCAGCGGGCAGGTCATGTTGTACGTATGAGTAGTGATAGACAATCGAAGCAGCTCAAATTTTGGTCAGCTTCATGCAGACAAACTTCCGCGGAGCTTTGGAGGAGGTATAAGGATTCCCTAGAAAACAATCTTGTGAATATAAAAATAGATTCTGGCAACTAGGAAAGGTTGAAAGTGAAAAAGTTTGAATGGAGAATTCATGTGGATGATGACTGTACCAGTTTTGAAATAGAATGCGTTGGGCATATAAATTTCAAGCGTTAACTTCGATAGGGAAACACTTCTATAATGTTGGTGAAGACGTGAATGGTTTCAGAGGTCAAACATATGGTCAAATTTTTCTCTCTAAGGCTGGATATGTCAATCATCGGAAGTTCTATAAGAAGCAATCTATGCACATAATTTTATCGCCTTGAGATTTAATAATTATTTACTTGGTTTTATTGATTTGTAATTCTTTGATTTTATTTTGATAAATATGAGCAAAAATCCAGTCAATAAATCTTAAAAAGAAATCCATTTCAAAAAGAGAAAAATGCAATGTTATATTTAACTATCAAATGAAGCTGATACTAGTCGGCTGGAGCTAGAGAATACACCGACTGCTTCTCTTCAGAGTGGTAAAGCTGTTATATGCTCGTCTCCAGCATCACAACGACACAATAATTAAGACGCAGTGACAAAGACAGACGCAGGAAGACTTCTTTAACGATATTTTTACCTCTCACTTTACCTGCAAGGGTTTGAAAAGGGTTACTGAAGGTTTGCATGTGAGAGGGAGCCGGACACCGAACATAACTGAAATATTTTGACCCCAAAGTTATGGCCGTCAGCGTTTTGTCTCTTTCTCCAGGGCTGCTCAACCGGAGGCCCACACTGCTGGGTGATGGCTTCCATCACTGCATCTTATCAGCAACTTCTCTGGTCCCCAAACTCCATCGGGGTTCCCGTGGGCCCCCTCGACCGGGCGTGGCCCTCCCCACCACATCCCACTCCAACTGTCTGCAACTCCACTGGCTCGTCGAACTCAACTGAGTTATATAATCGTTCGACGCCCACTCGATCTTTGAAATCGAATGTTTAATCGTCATCAAGCGGAAATAACTGTCATGCAGTTCACAGGTCACTCTCTTCTGGTGCATCAGTCTATGAGTGTACCATGGGAATTTTTTAGCTCGTCCCATTTCATCAGCCAATTTCCGCCCGCGCGATTTCCTCTCATAACTGCCATTAGAATGTGTCACCTCCTTCCGGTGCATCACCTTGGAATAGCATTTTTGGCCGGGTCAAAAGGTCAAAATAAAACAAGACTCCCCCAAAGAGTGTCCTGGATATGACACAAAAGAATCTGAAGGTGAGGTTCCAGTAATACTGGAGCTTTCGGGAATGCGGAGTACCTCTTCATTGCCATCGCTCCCTGGCTCATTCTGGTCGGAGTGATAGCACCTGATAGGGTCCTATCTATGGGTCAAATAGAACAAACTGTGTGCAAACAAATAATTGATGTTAAATTGTGACTGTTAAATAATAATACTTGAAACCATTTAAATGTGTGCAAAAAGCGCACTGGTTTGTTTAAAAATGATAGCTACAAAATGTATTTAGAAATCATATATATATTAAACATATATATCAAATAACCTACAATGATTGATATGCCATAAAACCCAACCAAACCAAATCCTATATATTTAATATATATGTATAAAGAGGATTTGGTATTAGATAACCTACAATGGTTGATATGCCATAAAACCCAACCAAACCAAATCCTATATATTTAATATATATGTATAAAGAGGATTTGGTATTAGATAACCTACAATGGTTGATATGCCATAAAACCCAACCAAACCAAATCCTATATATTTAATATATATGCATAAAGAGGATTTGGCATTAAATAACCAACAATGGTTGATATGCCATGAATCCAAACCGTGCAAATCCAATATACTTAATATATATTTATAAATATGATTTGGCATTTAATAACCTAAAATAGTTGATATGCAAAAAACCCGACCAAACCAAATAAAAAAGAACGTGTTCTGTACTTTAATTTTCTAACTTAATACGCACTATAAGCGAAAACTTAGAAATTCTAGCGTTGTTATATATTTTTTGCAAATTGTCCTTCCTGGAGAAAATACTTGGTCACGTCTGTGACAGAAACACAGATAATAATCAACCCTGGGTGTGCTACATCCACTATATACTGCCCATGAAAAATGTCAAAGTTAAGAATAAATCAACATGACAGATTTGAGTGTTATGATCGCCAGGTGTTCCTTCAATGGCTAGCATTGGAAATCTGATTGGCAACATGCGGATGTTTGCTGTTCTAATTTCAGGTACGAATGAAAAAAGATTTAAGCAACAATGCATCTGAGAGGCACAAAAAAAAAAAAAAAAAAAGAAAGAATGGACGAGACAAGACAACAAAAATATAACTCACTGTTATTTTAAAAGCAATCTTAGATAAAAAGGTTATAGGAAAAGGATGATCAACACTTGGACTGAATCTGTTAAATTTAATGTGACAAGCTAAAGACTTTTCAACCAAGCGAAGATAATTTTGAAGAAAGGCACCAAGATGCTAGAAATGTGCAGACAGGTAAGTCGTAGAGAATATTCTCAAGAAGATCCTCCTATCAAGCTGAAACACAAAATATTGAAAACCAAAATATCACTGACAACTGACATTCATGAAGTTAGAGTAGAAAGAAATTTTCGTGAGATTTTATATTTAATTTCATACTCAAACACACACAAACACAAACACACACAAAAACAAACACACACAAAAACATACACACACAAACACACGCACACACAAACACACGCACACACAACACACATAGACACACACATACGTATATATGTATGAGAGTCATTGTGCCTGCTTCGGCAATATAGACAGCACTTATCCTGCTCTAAAACGAAATGGGGTTACGTATTAAATTTAAAAAGTAAAGAACTTTCACTTCCTTGTCGATCGCAAAATTCACGAAATAAAATTTATAATTCTGTAAAGTATCATTATTGTCATCTTAGTCATAATCCTCCCGGTCTTTTTAACGTAGGTAGATGTTGTATGCGTGCCAATATCAAAATTAACGAGTCATAAATGTTCCCAGCCACATCTGATTACTATATGAAAACTCAGCAAATTTCTATTCTAAAAACGCTGGCCTAATCATTGCCTTATGCATGTGTGTGTGTGTGTGTGTGTGTGAGTAAAGGCCTAGGTTCGTCTTGAAAAAAATCATTGTGTCTTGCTTGAAAATAAGAATAACGAATAAGAGATTATCAGATACTTCACTTCAATCCTTGTTCGAAGTTCAAGAAAAGTCGGCTATCTAAGTCTTTTAATCTCTCTCTATATCTCTCTTTTTCTTTTTCTATCTTCTTATAAGTAATGTATAACTCCTATCATTTACTCACAGCACGGGGCCTGTTTATGGAATCGTAATAAGCAAGTCTTTTCACGATGAATAGTTTCTTTTAACTTGCTGTTGCGGCATCGGTTTGTTTACAATCACACACACAGAGACACTCACACACACACACACACACACACACACACACACACACACACACACACACACACACACACGAGTTGTTCAAAAAGGTCTTAGCCTCACCCAGATATTAGACTTGTCGCACACCACTCACCTTTGTATGAGCCTTACCTGCGTAAAAATTAAGAGGTGGGTGTCCACGTGGTGTAATGGTTAAAGCGATGGACTGCGAAATCGTAGTAAGCGAGTTCGAACTCAAGTCGCGCTATTACGTTCACTTTCGGACAAATACCCTCGGGAAAGGTATGAACCTCCTTACCCTCCCAGCTATGGGTTAAATAGTATCACTACTGTTCTTCTAGGAGAATGGCTTTGGCATTAAATAACCTACGAAGGTTGATATGCCATGAATCAAAGAAAGGAATTAAGGCGGAAATCTGAATCATTTTTATAGATTCATAAGTGGAAGTGTGTTACTACAACAAAAATTGCTCTTCTTTCTGGGTCATGTTTAGAACATGTTGACCGAACCCTGCATATATATATATATATATATATATATATATGCTGATATCGTTAAATTTGTGTACCATCTTTACTTTAACTCGTATTAAGAAAAGACTGCTGCCTAGATGCAAAATTCATGATAAGTTAAACATTCTTATTTTAAATGTTTGAATCGTATTTGTAATTCTAGTTAACTTCTTTTTAGAAGTACATTTTCAAAATATTCAAAATGCCTCCTAGAATATGTGCATGCTTGGGAAGCATATCATCAAAAACTCTTATAGATTGAATTTTTTTAAAAGTAAAATATGGTTAATTAAAATGTTAAAATTGTCCCAGTCAGCGTCGTTTACTTCTGCAAATACATTACGTATTTATATGTTCATTTATGAGTGAACTCACGCATTTTTATTTGTATATTTTTTATATGCATATGTATGCATATCTATGCATGTGTATGCATGTGTGAGCGTGTGAGTTTAAAACTTTGGGCCATTAAAGGTGCTATTAAATTAATACTAGTAATTAGAAAAAGAAACAAATCTAAACGGATCCCTTAAAATATCTTAAAATTTCAAAAGAAAAGATCAAAGTGGCAATTTCAAAATGGCGTCCCTTTGGCGCTCAAATTGGTTGTTGACGTCTGGTGTCTGGATTTTAACGAGATTTTTGGGTGAAAAGACAAATGACAAACAACAAAAATTGAATCAATGAAGTAATTACTCATAAGTGCAAATGAAAAAAGAAAGAAAAAAAGCATAAAATAAACGAATCAAGAAAGAAAAAGAATCGAAATAAGAAAGGAAAAAAGAGAGAAAGAAAGAAAGAAAGAAAGAAAGAAAGAATAAAGAAAGGAACAAATAAATAAATAAATAAACGATAGTGCAAGAAAAAGTAAAGAAGTAAAAGAAAGAAGAAAATAATTTAAGACGAGGAGAACAACAATTAAAGGGTGAAAAACAGAAATAAATAAATAATGACGAAGAGAACAAAGAGAATTCAAGTTGTGAAGCGAAAGAAAGAAAGAAAGAAAAAAAGAAAGAAAGAAAAAAAGACGAGAAAAAAAGAAGAAAAAAAACAAGGTTGAAAAGAAAGAAGACGAGGAGAACCAGGAAAAGCTCAAAGAAAGAAAGAAAGAAAGAAATCTACCCAGTTGCGACAAATCAATCTTTCGAAAGCATGGTTGCATTCGTAAGATTTAAAAGTGGGTGTGCCTTATGCTATCAACCTATTGGTTGTTTACATAGTAATGGCGGGGGATTTTGGCCCAGGTCCAAAATGGCGATTAGCCGACGCACAAGAATTGAACGGTAATATAAAAGAGAGACGTAAATTGTTGGAGAAATGCAGTTAATATATGCAGCGGTGACATCAGTAGCAACGAGTCGAAATATAATTTATTGGAAACTCAACGTCTACAACAGTTGTGACAATAGCAACATAAACAAGTTTTTATTTCTGTAAAAAATTATATAAAATTCTTAGAAAATACTGATAGATTGATTTTAATGTCATATCAACCCATCTAGGGGTATCTTATACCTAGAGGTTAGGGAATTGCGTTCATTGTGGTTTTATATTTACATTTTTTGTGCAGTTTCTTAACTGTTTTGCACACGGTTATATATCAATTATTCCTAATACAAATAATTAGCAAACATTTAATTGGCTTATAGATGGTACCCTCACAGGTATTATTACCCCTGGTTAGAGGGGACCAGAATGTAATGACTATAAAGGGGCATTTCCCTCTCTTCTTACTTCAGAACTGGAGCCTCACTATCAAATGTAGTTTAGTGTCATACCAAGGACACCCTTTTTTGGAGGGGTCAGCATATTCTTAACCTCACCAACTGGGCGGAAGAAAAACTAAATAAAAATAAAAGTTAGCAACATATGTTGGCTGTTAGCGCCAATAGTTCTTTCAGTAAACTCAACTGAGTATTTTACTTGTATAAACAGAGGAAGTAAGAATGGTCGTCGGTTGGTCGGTAACGTTTTATGGCATATCAACCTTTGTAGTTATTTAATGCCAAATCCATTTTTATGCAAATAGTTCTATTTCAAACAATTCAGTTTAGCATTAGTACACAGTTTGATCGTGAAAACATTTCTATTTCAAGCTATTCAGCTTCGTCAAACAGTTCTAATTCAGCTGATTCAGTTTAGTATAAGTACAGATTTTGTTTACACTGTTAAATGTCAAAACAGTTCTACATTAAACAATTCAGTTTAATGTAAGTAGGGTTTCAATGTCAAAAACAGTTCTGTTTCAAACAATTCAGTTTAGCATAAGCACGCAGTTTAAATGTAAGTACAGTTTAATTGTCAAAAACATTTCTATTTCAAGCAATTCAGTTTAGTCAAACAATTCAGTTTAGCATAAGTATGCTGTTAGTTCTACTTAACCCATAGATTGGGTCCTATCAGGTGCTACCACTCCGGGCCAGAGTGAATTTGGGAGCAATGGCCATGAAGGGGTGCTCTGCATTCCCCAAAGCCCCAGTATCACTGGAACGTCACCATCATATTATTTAGTGTCATATCTGGGACACTCATTGGAGGTGTCTTACCCCTCTGCAGAGGTGCAGTCAGTGTATTCTACAGCTCCAGCTGACGGGGCAAGAGGAAGTAAGAAGATGTTATGCCAATATTTAACGTGAGAAAGGTTTGAAAAATCAACATTTGAAAGCTTGGCTTTTATGGAGTCGAAATGTAATTAATTCATTTGATTTTTTAGATATACACAATAAATAACGAATTTTATGCCTAGAGGCATGAACAGCTAGATAATGGTTAGTCAGTCGATTGCTAGTTGGTTTTATGGCATGTCAACCGAGATTAACAGTTATGGTGTCCAATAAAGCACAAAAACTCATCTTCATAGTCATTTTAAACAGGTATAAATTTCATTATCTTAAACTGATCTATTTCATCCATAGATGAGGAAAATAACATGAACTTCTTCGGGTCAGTTTCTTAAGTTACTTAAAATCTAATAAAAATAGATTAAAGTGCGTTAAAGGTAGCACTTAACCGAAATTTTCAGACCTTATTTTTCCGATGCAAGTATTATTGGGGAACGAGAAAATAGCAATTTAATTTAAGAAATCAAATGTTAGATAACAAAAACTTTTCTCCTTCCTCAATGATACCTGCATCGGAAAAATAAAGTATAAAAAGTTTGGCCTCGGCTTACATTTAGCGCACTTTTATCCTGGACCAATATGCATTAAGATATTATGTTCTATTCAGGAAGAAAGCCAAGTCACTTCTTAGAATTTAATAATAAGGCGCCCAAATAAATAATTCAAAATAACTCTATGTACTTGAAAGAAAAAGGAACAAGTTGAAATATTTTGTGGAAAGTGGTTCATAGAAACTAATCGGATTTTTTCTCGGTTTAAATATTTTTTGTTCTGTATTTGTCACCAAGTTTCTGCATTCATTAGTATCGCCAAAATATATAACAATAATTTTTTCACAAAAACCGCAGAGTACCGCCGCTAAAGCCTAAGTCCTCTCACCAGCTATCTTGATCACTATCTTTGCACAATCATTCCCCGCTGACTTCCAGAAAAAAAAAAGCCCTTGAATGAGCATAAATAACCTCTGGAGTTAAAATTATCTAATTCACTTGAAGCCTTGGCAGCTACATACCTTTTAAACCTTATCATAAAAAAACTCAGTGTGTTATGTAGACCTTTTGAGTGTGTGTGTTAAAGTACTTTAATTTTAGTCACATGACCAGCTGAAACCGGAACTTGGTTCATTGACTGTATTATTCAATCAAATCTTTTGTTCACATTTTTTGGCTTTGCTTCCAAACAAGTTAGGGTAATTTTCATGAATTACTTAGACAACAATCCATGATACATAGCACGCTCTTTCTGTGCAGCTTAGAATATGTAGCCCAGTCAGTTGGTGCTGTAGAATATACCGATTAATTCTCTGTAGAGGGGTAAGACTCCTCTCATGAGTGTTCTTGATATGATATTAAACAATCCGATGGTGAGGCTACAGTAATGTTGGAGCTTTGGGGAATGTAGAATACCCCTTTATTGCCATCGCTTCCAGCTCCACTCTGACCAGGAGTGGTAGCACCTAATAGGGTCCTATCTATGGGTCAGATAGAACTGTTTGACATTTAAACTGAATATAATCAACCGGTTCGAGTGTTCGCCAATGGTCCGGGAGACCTAGGTTCAATCCCAGGTCACCTCATACCAAAGACTTTAAAAATGGTACTTGATACCTCCTTGCTTAACACCCAGCAATATAAGGTACGTATCAAGGGTAAAGTGGAGCAATCTAGGGAAAGGAGTAGCGCCCTCCCCTACACCTCGGTATAGTAGCTATGAAAAGGGAACCTTCTGGTCGCTCTCGACTATGGTCGCTAACAACAACTATAAACAAATGACATGCTGCATTGAATTGTTTGAAGTAGAACTGTCTTATCATTTAAGTGGGTAAATAAATGATTGTTGTTTAATTGAGTTGTTAGTTATACTTTGCAATACTTGGAACCATTTAACTGTGTGCTAACGAATCAGTACTGTTGAACAGAATAATCAGAGTTAAATACCAATACTTGTATCGACTTCTCTGCGTGCAAACAAATGGTTAATAGTAAATAAAAATTATTCATGTTAGATAACAAATATTTGAAACCATGTGAATGTGTGAAAAAAAGAGCACAAGGTCGTTTAAAAATATTATCAACAAAATGTGTTCAGAAGTCATATATCTAATAAATTTGTATAAATAGGATTTGGCTTTAAATAACCTACAATGGTTGATATGCCGTAAAACCCAACCAAGCCAAATCATTTAATTGTTGTATCGTTGTATAAAGGTATTCCACGGGTACAAGCCGAAGAGTTGGCAAGTCTATCAGAGAGCGATTAATGCTTTTTCCCTGAAGTATTCAGACACCGTCCATTTATATCTTTACCGGTGTCATACTAAAAAGAGTCACCGAGTGTATAGTTCCGGTATAACATTAATATATATCTATAAACAGGATTTGGCATAACATAACATACAAAGGATGATATGCCATAAAACCAAACCAAACAATCATTAGAATATGAAGACTATATTTCATGCAAAGGGGTAATCCCCACTCCCAATGAATGTCCTGAGTATGATTCTAAACTGCATCTGATGCCGAGACTCCAATTCTGGAGATTTAGCAAGTATGGAGTAACTCATCATTGACATTACTCCCAAATCCACTCCTGTAAGGATTTGTTTGAATATGTCACGTTTGAACTGTGCGCAAAAAAGAAATATTTTTGCAGATGTTTTTCAATCGCACATGTATGAAATATGATTTGATACGACATAATATAATATAATATAATATAATATGTATTTGTACGAGTGTGTACTGAAAAGTTCTCGATCACACAAAGAATGGAATAAACTAGAGAGAGGGAACTTACATGCTATGTCATATATCGTCACCCGAGAGTTCAATATAGGCATCACTAGATGTTTTAAGTTTCTTTAATGCATCCCCAACAATTTTTAAAAAAATGTATATATATATATATATATATATATCAGTTAAAATAGTATAAACATAGAAGCAATGGCGCTTGGTGATAGTCCATTTATCTAATTATCTGATGATCGCATAGACGGGAAAGTGAGAGTCAATAAGCACCGTTGACTGTGATTACGCTGATCTAACTTTGATCTATGTATGCTCTATCACCGATATTAAAGACTCTTAATCTATAAACATAGCATAAAAACGTGACAAAAATGAAAATACCACAATTTAAAATGAAAAACTTACCCGCATGAAAATCTTAGTTCATCAAAGGGAGTTATCAAAAACTGGGAGTTACCCCCAGTTACACCAGAGGAAATGAAAACAGAGTTAGGAGAGCAAGAGCTTTCAGACTAAAAAAGAATAGTCATTTGAAGGGTAATGAAGAAATGCAAACGCACACATATATATCTGACATTTAACAAACACATTATTCCAAAGGAAGTGAAAATTGGATACTGTCTTGAAAAGGAAAAGCAATACATCCCAGTACCTTTGAGGTGCTTTAAATGACATAAATATAGATATCACAAAGAAAGCTTCTGATGGAAGGTGTGGTCAAAAAGACCTCGACCACAAAAGATTGTTCCGACGAAACCAAACGCTCAAACTGTTTAGAGAATCATCCTGTATTTTCAAAAACTTGCAATATACATAAAAGAAAAAAGAAATAATGGCGGTAAAGTATAGGAGGAATATAACTTTGCTGGAAGAAAGGAAAATAGTTGAATGCTATACGAAAGATATCAGTTATGCTAATTGGCACAAAGGGTGAGTTCAATCATCATCATCATCAGCAGCAGCAGCAGCAGTAGCAACAGCAATACAACCTAGACAACAACAACCAACTTGATGAATAAATACAGAGTTCTCATTGAAAAACTTCAGCAGCTAGGACCAAATGTTTGGCCAAAATTCCTCAAACAGTTAAAGAAACTACACTCAGCTGATATCTGTCAAACAGAAACACAACACAAATTAAACAAAAAAAACAAAACAAAAAAAAACCTACAACAAACATCCATATTACAGCCAAAAATATCTGCAGAATTAAAATCTCCTACTGAAATAAGTGTCGTAAAGAAAAGACCGCACAGATCATCGATCTGTTCACCGATTCCCTAAATAGATAAACTCTCAAAAAATCTATATCACAAATTCAAAGCCAAACAATGAATATCTAAAACCAATTCTGACTACTCCAGCCAAGTTCGAACTTTCCCATTGATTCAGAATAAACCATACTCAACCAATCACTTAAAAAGAAAAAACGATAGAAAATATCAAAACCTGATCAACTCAATCTATTGCCCAGTCGGCTAGGGCTGTAGAATACACTGACTGCACCTCTGCAGAAGAGTAAACGCCCACCATAATGAGTGTCCTGGATATGATACAAAACAGTCTGATGGTGAGGTTCCAGTAATACTGGAGCTTTGGGGAATGCAGAGCACCCCTTCATTACCATTGCTCCCAGGTCCACTCTAGCACAGCGTGGTAGCACCTGATAGGGCCTAAACTATGGGCATACTAACGGCATACTTATGCTAAACTGAATTGTTTGTCTAAACTGAATAGCTTGAAATAGAAATGTTCTCGACAATTAAGCCGTACTTACATTTAAACTGCGTGCTTATGCTAAACTGAATTGTTTGAAATGGAACTGTTTTTTTTACATTGAAACTGTACTAATACTAAATTGAATTGTTTAATATAGAACTGTTTTGACATGTAACTGTGTGTAAACAAAATCTGTACTTATACTAAACTGAATTAGCTGAATTAGAACTGCTTGACTAAATTGAATAGCTTGAAATAGAAATGATTTTCACAATTAAACTGTACTTTCATTCAAACTGCATGCTTATGCTAAACTGAATTATTTGAAATGGAACTGTTTTTTTGACATTGAAACTGTATTTACACTAAACTGAATCGTTACATATAGAACTGTCTTGAGATTTTACTGTGTAAGCAAAATCTGTACTTACGCTAAACTGAATTAGCTGAATTAGAAATGTTTGAATAAACTGAATAGTTTGAGATAGAAATGTTTTTGACAATTAAACTGTGTACTCATGCTAAACTAAATTGTTTTAAACAGAACTGATTATTTACATAAAAATGGATTTGGCGTTAAATAACCAAGAAAGTTTGATATGCCAAAAAAACCCAACCAACCAACCAACCATTAACTCAATCTAAAGACCACCACCAAATGTCAAGAACAAAATCGCAAAAAAAGAATGATAATACAAACAAACAAACAAACAAACAAACAAACAAACAAACAAGCAAAAAAACTCCCAAGGGTTAAACAAAACTCAAAATAGATCCTATACGGTTGAAAGCATGGATATTGAAATTGACAAAATAATGGCAGACCCCAGTCTAGCAGATATATAAAAAGATACAAGATACAACGACGAAACAAAACCATCTACAAATAAATGACCTGTGAAGCAAACTTTATCTACAAACATTTGTCTCGTGCTTTAACAATTCGTTGAAAAACAAAAATGTTTATTTACAAACTATCCGCAAACAACTCGTGCATATAAATAAAAAAAGATTTGGCATAGAATTACCAATAAGTGTTGATATGCCATTAAACACAATGTATGCTCAGCATCCCTTACCACAAGCAATTGTGTTGTTGCTACTCTTGAGTTTCTTGACGTTTAGAACGTGGAGGCGTCAGAAACGCTCGTTAACCCTAACTGAAAACCTGATAAATTTAAAACTCTGTTGTAGGGGAACGTTATTCTAGGAATCCCTTCTCCAGGAAATCCGAAGAGGCAGGGCCAGTATTGATTCTTTATGTCTAAAAAAGATGAGAGAACGGAGCAATTTTTGGTTCATACCCACAAACGTACAAGTAAGGATTCCAGCCATAATCCCGGTGTTTTGTTCCCATTAGCGCTACTGATGGAGGAGGATAACCTGAAAAAAAAAAAAAAAAAAAAAAGGAAAAGAAAAAAGACAAAAGAAAAGAAGGTATCAAGTATGGATTTAATTAAAACATTACTCGATCAGGTGCTCGCGTGCCAAATGAACACATTGAAATAAAAGCCACCAGGTTTCCAGAAATACATTCAATTTTGCTCTTCATCTAATCAGTTCGGCAATTCTGACATTGTCTACACGTGACTGGCCGTCAGCTGGGCGCACTTTTCCATCAAGCAACAATGAATTGGGTAACAGAGCTTCAAGTTTTGCAATATAGTCGGTGCCGACAATAAAGCGGAAATAATATACAGATCTCATATTACTCAAGAAATACAACAGCTAAACACACACAGACACAGACACACACACAAACACACCACACACACACACACACACACACACACACATATATATATATATATATATATATTCCTGAAAGAAATTGACTAATTTGTGAAAAAAAAATCCAAATTAGATATAGAATATACAAATACTTTAAAAAGTGCGCAATATTTGCATATATATATATATATATATATATATATATATATATATATATATATATATAGACTTTACAAAAAATGTACACGCACTTCATTAAAGGAAATATCTGTAAAACATAAATATTGAATGAATTTAATATTGAAATATTTATACAGATTTCCCTTTTCTGAATTATGTATACATTTTTTGGCGGACTCTCTCTCTCTCTCTATATATATATATATATATATATATATGTGTGTGTGTGTGTGTGTGTGTGTGTGTGTGTGTATGACTATATATGAAATTATACTCATATCTATCTATCTATCTATCTATCTATCTATCTATCTTACTCTCATTAACTGATCGACATTGAAAAACTTAAATTTTCAATAAAACAATACTCAATCGAAATTGCAGGAGGCATGTTATGCACCAATTAGAACATCTGTTTATCTGTCTGACTTTCTTTCCTTCTCTCACTACCTCTCTTTCTATCTCTGTTCTTTATTTCTGTCAGTCTGTCTGTCTGTTTCTTTATATATATATAACATTCTAGTTATATCTAAGATATAACTATAAAATTCTAAAACGCAAACCAATAAATGTAAGTTTTCATTAACTATAGATAGATAGACTGAAATCTAGACGGTTATATATATATATATATATATATATATATATATATGCCCCCCCCCCTCCGTGGGTTGAGCACTCGAGTGGGAAATTGGCGGCTGCTCTCTGCTCGTAAATGCAAAGCTCTTCTCATGAATTGAGAATTCTGGTAGTCGATAAGCGTATATGAATATATAACGTAAAATTCCTTCGCTGATGCTAAAATGAGGATAATTTAGGGGTAAGATGTCCGACTGACAGAAAATCAGTTAGGTTTCGATCCCAACTGGAAGCATCGCGCGTGTCTAACGACACTGAAGAGTTGTGATACAACCAAACAGTCTGTTTGTGGTTGACAATATATATTTATATACTGAGGTGGTTGAGTATTCAACACTGGCATCAGTTCAAATTCTCATTTTCAAGGTCGACAATAAAGCAATCTCCCTCACGCGTAAGATGGATAATTTCTTTATACGATTTCA